>SSNR01000349.1:242353-281798 GCA_006937965.1 Callopanchax toddi
GCTGGGGCTGGTTCGCTCCTGGGTCTCGGGTCTCTGGTTCCGGCTAGATCTACCCTGGATGGCCGGCTGCAGGCGGTGCCTGTGAGCTCCTAGCCGCGGCCCCCCAGGGGCTCTAGCGCGGTCACAAGGTGCTCACATAAAGATGGACTCAGGTGTTTTCAGACACATTGACTGGGGCTGTGGTTGACACTGAACTCTCTTGAACTGGTGTATACGTATACATTTGAAGAATATCACAACTGTTGTATATTCATATGCTGTTTGTTGCTGTTGTATCTTTTCTCCCTGTTTTGTTTGCTTGTTTGTTTGTGCTTTATTTACAGGTCTAGAAGTGGACTCTTCACGTCTCTTGTTTTCTTCTTTTTCTGTTTACTTTCTCCCCATCCCTCTTTCTGTACCCTTCCCTTCACTTTCAGGCTCCGTGTCCAATCAACCATAAAAATATTCTAATTAAGATTTTGGGGGTTATATTTAAACAAAAATCAGGAGTTTTATAGCAGTGGCTGTAACCTCTTACCTGAAACAGCAACACTGTTGGGCTTGTTTTTGTAAGAAAGCAAACCATTTACAAAATTGTTAATATTTCATCAAGTTAAAAGTATTTTTAGTTAAGTTGATCACCTTCCATCTGCTACCATAGAGAGCAGAACGTCAGCTGTCTGTGGTAAGATGGCCACCTTGTAGCTACGCTGTTGTCCATCTGGCCGTTATATATGATATCTATGAACCCTCCAACCCCCACCCCACTTAAAATAATGGACCGATCATGTTAGGATGGTACAGAAAATTAGAGAGAGTCTCCTGCTTGACACTTTCTGTACATCTTCAAAAATGAAAATATTGTAAAAAGTAAGTAAAAATATTTTTGTGATCATTTCAGAAAGTGTAACTCATACATGAATACATTACATAGAGAAATATTTCAAGCCTTGATTTATTTTGATGATAACAAAAACCCTGTTTTCAGTGTCTCAGAAAATTTGAATATTACATCAGATCAATAACAAAGGATAGTTTAAACAGAAATGCCAGGTTTCTGAAAAGTCTATTCATTTCTATTCACTCAACACCTGGTTGGACCTCCTTTTTCATGAATTTCTGCATCAGTGCTTGGTGTCATGGAGGAGATCAGCCTGTGGAGCTGCTGAGGTCTGATGGAAGCCCAGGTTGCCCTGATAGCAGCCTTCAGGTCANGTTGCAGTCAGGGAATATTACATACTTAGGTGTTAATATCTCTCCTAGACTGGCAGATTTAACTAAACTAAACCACATCCCACTCTTAAAGAAAGTGGAAGATGATCTGGTCAGATGGAAGTCTCTACCCATATCGCTCATGGGGAGAGTTGCTTCAATTAAAATGATGGTTTTACCAAGAATCAATTACCTATTTTCAATGATTCTGAATAAACCATCATCTGACTGGTTTAGATCTCTGGACTCGTCTATTTCTAAATTTCTTTGGAAGGATAAACCTCCACGTATTAGCCTGAAAACGATACAGAAGACCAAAGATAGAGGAGGACTTGATGTACCTAATTTTTATCATTACTTCTTAGCCAACAGGCTACAATACATCTCAAGATGGATTAAGCAGGACCCACTAGATGAGTCCTGGTTAGACGTAGAACAGACAATATGCAACAATATAGAGATTTCAAATCTACCATTTATTAGCTCAAACATTAAACGAAGTGACTGCTTTAAAAGCCCTAACATCAGCTCTTCTCTGACAGCATGGTGGGAGTATCTGAAAATGACTGAGTCTTCACTGATTCCATGCAGGCGTACACCCATCTGGAACAATCCTGACATCCTACAAAACAACAATATGATCAACTTCTCAGACTGGAGGAGTAAAGGAATCGTATACCTGGAACATTTCTTTGAGGGAACCGATTTCATCCCATTTAACAGGATAGTCTCACAATATGGGGTTGACAGGAATAGATTTTTAGAATATCAGCAAATTAAATCTACAATAAAACATAAATTTAAGTTTAATAGAACTGAGCTACAAACACCATCAAGGGTATTAGATTTCCTTAATCTCAAATCTCCGAAGTTACTATCTAAAATATATAGGTTACTGTCTAAAGTAGATGATTCGATATCTCTTCCTATAGCTAAGTGGGAGGCAGACCTATCAGTCAGTTATGACCAAAACTTCTGGTCTCAGACATGTTTAAAATCTTTCAGAATGACTAGAAACCCCAGTTTACAATTAATTAAATATAAAATCCTACATAGAGTTCACTATACAGGTCATCGGATGTTCAGGATGGGTTATGCACCATCTGAAACCTGTACAAGCTGTACAGACAACACCCCTGACACCTATATTCATGCACTTTGGTTTTGTCCACCTGTGCAGAGATTTTGGTCCCGGATATGTGAAGACCTGTCAAAGTGTCTGAAATGTAATATTCCAGCTTCCCCTCCAGTTTGCTTACTGGGATATTTAGATGATGTCATCACAGAGATTAATTCAGCTCACATGATTCTAACTGCCCTATGCATCGCTAAGAAAACGATTCTCATAAACTGGAAAAACAAAAATAATCTTAGTTTGAACCAGTATAGGAATCTGTTGTTGGACTATATTAACCTTGAGACGACCTCTGCCTCCGCTCCAAAAAAATCTCTCTGGGCAACTTTGATCAGTTCCATAACATAGTAAGGATGGGGGGGGGGTTTCTGGGCTTTGTCCACCAGGGCGGTGTTAAGTTTGTAGTTACTATGTGCGTGATTGAGGGAGGTATAGTTACTAGAGGTGGGAGATAAACTCGTTTTTCCGATGCATCAAGATGCAGACAGGAACGATTATCAATCGATTGAAAAATATAAAAATTCGATTCTATTATTAATGTTTGCGGCCTTGGAATTTCACCAATCACCGCAACTTTCTCCCAAATCTGACCAATCATCTTGGCATTTGGTGTGCGTTACCTTCTTTTTTGACCAATCACCGCCATTTGAAAAACTTTTGACCAATCCCCGTTGCCTCGAGCTGTGTTTACTTCCTGCTTTTGAGTCGAGCCGCTAAATGCGCCGGCCAGATTCTATAATAGATTACAGCTAAAATACGAGCGAGTCAATTTCCCAAAGTAGCGATTACACAAGAGTGGTAGAAGCTGTTCTGAACCAAACATCATGTGATGGATTATACACGAAAATATTCGCTTGGCTGAACAGAGGAGCAGAGGGTCCGCGGCTGGGGGGTCTGGTACGAGTGCTGAAAGAGACGAGGTGAGTTCTGTTTAAAGTCCGTATTCGGTCAATGTGAGAAACTGTTTAAAAAGAACTGATCTGTGTCCTAAAGTTTAGGTATAGGTATTTAGGAAATAGTTTAGGACCTAAACTGTGCTGAGTCGGCGGTTTTGCTACTCTGTGAGATAATAGGACCGGGGCGTCAGCGTGAACTAACGTGAAATCCTTTGAACGTCATTTTTTTAAAACATGCGAACAACCACATGATGTGTGTATCCAGTGAGCAATCACGAGGAACCTCTTCCTGCTGAACCAGTGAACCTTTGAGGTGAACGTCTAAAAGTGAAAGTAAAACGAGTCGCTCACGCTGTAACACCTGAGTGATGCTGAGACAGTCAGCTCTGTCGTCATGGTGATTACAGCATCTTGTAGTCTTTATATTATGATGAAACGGCGCATACAGTGTGTGCATATAAACAAAATAAAACCTTAAACAAAAAATGCTTGAAAAAAACTTGCAACTTTGACCACAACTTTTGAAAAATGTTTTGCAAATCAGTTATTTTAGGATGAAACCATCACAAAAACCACACAACTTCCTGGAGGGACTGTATTTAAACTTATATTTACACATTTAAACACTGCTATGTTTTAATAATTAAATTATTATTAAATAATTAAAGCTAATGGAAGTAAAATCATGTCGGGTTATTACAAATGCTTCAATAGTACGTCATAGTCACATGGCAGGAAGGTGAGGGGGAAGAACAATACATCTTTCATCAATAATCGTTTTATAATCGCATCGCAGCTCTCTGAATCGTAATCGAATCGAATCGTGAGGACCCTGAAGATTCCCACCCCTAATAGTTACCCTGCTGGGGTGGGGGTGGGGGGCTCCGTGGCGCTGTGTGGGGCTCCTGCCGTGGACCTGGATGGGTCGGCCGGCGATCTCCCTGCCCTGGGTGGTTTTTGGGGAACGGGGGTGCTTACTGGGGCCAGCGGGGGAGCTGGCTCCCTGGGAGGGCTTGTCCCTCCAGTCTTGCTTCCCCATCCCCGGATTTTTCCCTCCCTCTGCTCCGTCACGTCACCACACACACAGGGCTTTGGGTCACGGGTACGTCATGGGTGTGGAACACCATCTCTGCAGTCCTATGGCAGCCTGTGGCCCAATTTTATTGCACAATTTAAACACTTCCACCCCAGACATTCTTACATTATGCATCTAGGGTCTTTGGAGAAATTACATCCAGTAATACCCGGGGGGAGGGAGGTCTAGCCGGCTAACCTCTCCTCCGGTGTCATTACCCACCTCCACGCATTTAGACACTTAGGATCCAGGGCGGGGGATGGCAGGCCGCCCCCCACTTGTTTTAAAAGCACCTTACTACAACACGCATCAACACCACATTGGAGCAGGTGGGGGGATACTTGGGGTCTTCACACACCCCTGTTCTCTGCTTGCTGTCTGGGGCCTGGAGTGGACCGGGCCATTTGGTCGGGGTCTGCGGTGGGGGTCTGCTCGGCTGCGGCGGGGTGCGCGGTGGTCTGCTTATCCCCACTTCAGTAAGGGAGGGACCATCTTCTGGATCTCAGGGCCGGCTTCACCCTTAGGGCGCTGGTCCCTGGTCCTGAACATAGAGAGTGCATGGGGAGCGAGAGTGGGTGTATAGCGTCTATTGTGTGTCTTGGTATGTTTGCAGGAATGTGTGTGTGCACGCATGAGGGAGGGAGAGTGATTGTGTCTGTGTGACTTTTTTTTTTGTCAGGTTTCGTCCCCCTCCTTCTCTTTCTGTGACATGCTAGGCCCTCCTCGGCAGAGACTATCCTCCCTGGCTGCGCCTCGGCATTGGTGGTGCCTTTCTCCGCTGGCGTATTGGGGTGTCTCGGGGTCTGGGGCTGGGTGCTGGGGGCGTCTGCCTGCTCTTCTTCCTGTGGCGGCCTGGTGGGATCTGGGCCCCCAGGGGTGGTCGGGCCTCCGCTGGGGCTGGTTCGCTCCTGGGTCTCGGGTCTCTGGTTCCGGCTAGATCTACCCTGGATGGCCGGCTGCAGGCGGTGCCTGTGAGCTCCTAGCCGCGGCCCCCCAGGGGCTCTAGCGCGGTCACAAGGTGCTCACATAAAGATGGACTCAGGTGTTTTCAGACACATTGACTGGGGCTGTGGTTGACACTGAACTCTCTTGAACTGGTGTATACGTATACATTTGAAGAATATCACAACTGTTGTATATTCATATGCTGTTTGTTGCTGTTGTATCTTTTCTCCCTGTTTTGTTTGCTTGTTTGTTTGTGCTTTATTTACAGGTCTAGAAGTGGACTCTTCACGTCTCTTGTTTTCTTCTTTTTCTGTTTACTTTCTCCCCATCCCTCTTTCTGTACCCTTCCCTTCACTTTCAGGCTCCGTGTCCAATCAACCATAAAAATATTCTAATTAAGATTTTGGGGGTTATATTTAAACAAAAATCAGGAGTTTTATAGCAGTGGCTGTAACCTCTTACCTGAAACAGCAACACTGTTGGGCTTGTTTTTGTAAGAAAGCAAACCATTTACAAAATTGTTAATATTTCATCAAGTTAAAAGTATTTTTAGTTAAGTTGATCACCTTCCATCTGCTACCATAGAGAGCAGAACGTCAGCTGTCTGTGGTAAGATGGCCACCTTGTAGCTACGCTGTTGTCCATCTGGCCGTTATATATGATATCTATGAACCCTCCAACCCCCACCCCACTTAAAATAATGGACCGATCATGTTAGGATGGTACAGAAAATTAGAGAGAGTCTCCTGCTTGACACTTTCTGTACATCTTCAAAAATGAAAATATTGTAAAAAGTAAGTAAAAATATTTTTGTGATCATTTCAGAAAGTGTAACTCATACATGAATACATTACATAGAGAAATATTTCAAGCCTTGATTTATTTTGATGATAACAAAAACCCTGTTTTCAGTGTCTCAGAAAATTTGAATATTACATCAGATCAATAACAAAGGATAGTTTAAACAGAAATGCCAGGTTTCTGAAAAGTCTATTCATTTCTATTCACTCAACACCTGGTTGGACCTCCTTTTTCATGAATTTCTGCATCAGTGCTTGGTGTCATGGAGGAGATCAGCCTGTGGAGCTGCTGAGGTCTGATGGAAGCCCAGGTTGCCCTGATAGCAGCCTTCAGGTCATCTGCATTGTTGGCTCTGGCGTCTCTCATCCTTCTCTGGACACTCCATTGATTCTCTATGGCAGGGGTGTCAAACTCCTTTTCACCGAGGGCCACATCAGCATAATGGCTGTACTCAAAGGGCCAGATCACTTAAAAATGTAACCAAATTAAATGTAAAATAAATGTAACTCCTTAACGTTACATAACTCTGAATTTATTACTTATACAAGATAAAACATTACAAATGCATGAAAACTAGGTTTGCTTGTTGCTCTGTTAGAACATAAATCCTTTTGATTTGTCAGGTTATGAAACCCACTGAACTCCATCAATCAAGGATCAAACTATTCAAGTGAATTAAAAATACATCAAAAAATACATCAAAGAGGATGATCAGCTGACGGAGGGATGGAGGATCAGCAGCTCCCCGCGCGCACGCATCATGGATCAAAAATCGACCAGTGATCTTTTGTTCTGGTTAACTAAAATGACTGATTCTGATAAAGAGAACTGGATATGTGATGACAAAATCAACGTCTTTCTCAGAGGGGAATTATTTATAAGCAGCTTGAGAGCGCGAGCTGTCGGGTCAGAGTTAGTAAAGCGCGCGAGTGCAGCCAGCTGGATCGCAAACCGTGTCCCGAACGACAGAGGGTGATCTGTTCAGATCACGGATCGATTGTGACCCGTTGTACCCCCACTGGGCATGTGTGAGCTGCGTGCGTGGGTCGGACGTACTGTGATTGTGTGTGTGTTAAAGCGCGCGCCGAGCTGTGCGTAATGGTGCATTGCTTTGCGCATTGGAGATGCTGTGAGTGTGTGTGTGTGTGTGTGTGTCGGAGGTCCTACCGTGTGTGTCTCCTAGCTTCAGAGGTCATGTGACCACTCATTCACTGAGCTGCAACAGGATGTGAAGTTCGTCAGATCGAGGGGTCTCCCATCTGGACCGCGCAGCGCTGGTCCGCAAAAGCGCGTTCGAAATCCGCTTCTCATGAGGACCAGCCTACTGCTTGTGTGCACCCTGCCCTGTAGTGGCGGTAAGTCGTCACGTAGCAGGTAACACAATTGACATGCATTGTGGGAAATGTAGTTTTTGGTCAAAGTACGCTTTTTACCTATTTAATTTTGAATACTCAGACCTTTTAAGCTCTCGCGGGCCACATTAAATGACGTGGCAGGCCACATTTGGCCTGCGGGCCTTGTGTTTGACACATATGGTCTATGGGGTTCAGGTCAGGTCAGGTCAGTTTTCTGACCAATCAGAGCTCAGTAACACCACGTGGTCATTGAAGTAGTTTTTGTTTTTATAAACAGCGTCTTTTTTTAAAGATTTTTGTGTGTGTTTTTTTTATATAGACATACACATACATTACAAAACAAAATTACGGAAAGGAATGAGCATATAATTAAATCATATACTAATAACAGAGAGAAAGAAAAGAGAACAAAAAAGACAAAAGGCACAGTAAAATAACTTTAAAAAATATCTATCCCATTTATCCCTACCCAAGTCTCTGCCCTTGGTCTTCATATCCACCTTCCCTAAACACAAACAAGGGGAGCACATTCTTATTTTTTTAAAATAAGAAGAAATTAAGCAAAATCATTGCTGAGTCTACATATTTCGGAAAATATCAAGAAAAGGGTCCCAGATATTTCAAAATTTCCCAACAGAATGTTGAAGAGAGCATCTGATCTTTATGACATGAGATCATGTAGCCACTGCTTACGGGTTGGAGACACCTCACCCTTCCATCTAAATAGAATTGCCCGCCTTGCCAACAGAGAAAAAATGATAATGCCTGTTTTTTAGAGGCTGATAGATGTTTCATCTCCTCGCTGATACCAAAAAGAGCCAGTGGGGGGCATGGTGCCACAGTAACCTTAAGGATCTTTGACATGGTATAAATAAATTATGTCCAAAATTGAGCAAGACAGGGATAAGACCAGCAGGGCTACCCCTGGCCAATTTGGGGCCCTAACTAGAATCTTTTGATGGGGCCCCCCATCATCAAATAAAATGTATCCAGCTTTTTTACTATTTTTGTATCTGGCTGTGAATTCCCTGCTTCACACAGATAATTTAATTGAAAAAGAAAACTGCTACACTAATTGTGAAACCTGAAGAAATATCTGATATTTTTTCCATTGTCTTTTATTTTTATCCTAATAATTTAAGACTAAATAAATCAAAGGAAATCTGAGACTGGTGCACTACTTTACTGTGCAAAAATCCACTTGTAATATCCAACTGTTTCCACTAGATGGAGGTGTCAAGTTGGAGAATAACCAGAAAATCTCACTGTCATTTAATCCACACACTGCATATTTATTCTTTTATCTAAATTTAATATTCTATTGTTGTGACTCTCTTGTTAACCTAAACATTATTTGTGTTTATTACTTTCATTTATTTTGGAGAACAGAATTTTATCAAAACTAAGGTTAGTATTTTAGCATTTTGTCTTTTTCCCCCCAAGAATCTGGAGTACACAGACTAACAGTTACTACTACTGTTGAATGTTCTGAGTAACTTTACTTTCTTTTAGTTGTTAAATTATCTGAGGTCTGTTGAACACTAGGGCGCACGCACGCACACACACACACACACACACACACACAGAATGACATCAGACCCAACTGAAACAGAGCTCTCGTTGTGATCCTGTCACAGCTGTTTCCTGACCCGTCTCTACCCAGAACCAGACTAAGCAACACCTCATGTGATGACTATAATCTATAAATCTGAACCAGGTAACCACTGACTGATGCAGCTGCTTTGTGTTGTTTAACTTGCTTTTTATCATGTTGGTTTTTGTTCAGCAGACTAACGCCCAGTAGAAAAAAGTCTCTTGATTTGATTGTCATTTGAGGTTTCACAGGATTTTGCTGAAAATTGAAAGCAGTGTATGCATGGCTGTGTATGGTTCGTTCTTTGGTTTTTTCGTTTCAAAATAAAATCAAAAATAACAGTGATGGATTTTTACTTACCTTTTTTAATCTAAAATGCAAAATTCGGTGGGCTAATTGTTTTAATTTGTTGCAACACCGGAAGTGCTGGAAGTCATGAAGCCCACGCTGAAATCAGCAATGCTTTGCACTTATCTTGCCCATGGAGCTCCACATCACTCTATAACGAGTGTCAGAAGGTTCTGCATGGAGAACAATTTGAGAAGATGCAACTCTCAGTGTGAAGTGTCAACTCCCTCTGAATAACACAAACATGTCCACGTCTTCACTGTTTCCAAAGTGCATGTGCATGGTGCTGACTGCAGTTTGAAAAGAAGTCAAGTCGCCGTGAGTTCCAACTGTCACTGTATGATTCCCGGTTCCGCCGAGGGAACAAAGATTTTTTGTTTTAACCTGCAAATTGCAAAAAATGCTCTCTTTTTTTCCTTTGTCTATTTTTTGTTTTTCAAATTTTGTTTTAAAACAAAAATTATTTGGTTTTTCTGATTTTATTTTGAAACGGAAAAACCAAAGAACGAACCATACACAGATTCACCCAGTCCCACACGTCACTACAGACATAACTTCTGCTAGTTTTATGCAATAAAACTATGACAAATGACAACGTTTCATCAGAGTCAGATGAAGCATCTGAAACCAGCTATTTGGTGAGATGAGGTCAACTAAGACCAGATTGACAAGGAGTTATATGAGTTCAACCTACATGTGTTAAGCAGGTACGAAGGAGAACTCAAATGCAGGTTAAAGTGATCACAAAAATCCTTTTATTAAAGGTCAGGCAGAATAATCCAAGTCGTGAGGCAAAAGGTAATCCAAAATCCAGAAAAAGGGTCAAAGCACAAAGTTCTAAACTAACTAGGAATCAAGAAGTCAATGTCATATGTCACCTCCCTGTGGTTTATGTCTCCCTCTAGTGTCCTGTCTTGTGATCTGTGCTAATGTTTCTCCCCTTTGTCTCACACAGGTGATCCTCATTGTAATCAGCCACCTGTGCCTCGTCTTGTGATCACCTCCCTCTGTGTATTTAAGCGTGCCTGTCTCGTCTGTGTTTGTCGGTTCCTAGTCGTAGTCGTGTGAGTCCTGTGTGTGTCTTCGTGTTCCTGAGATTGGAATAAACTTGAACTTTGGATGTGCATCTGCGCCTGGGTCCTCTCTACACACACCAGTTCATGACAGAAGGAACCGACCAATAATATGGACCCAGCAGATGTCAGCCCGGAGCACGCGTCACCCTACCTGGGGACCCGGTTGGCTTACAGGACGCCACCGGGTCCAAAGCGGCGACGACGCCTTCCCCGGTCGTTGCCGCCACCCGACACCATCCGGACAGGTGTCCTCCGGGTCCAAGCCGGACCTCCTGCTGCACCGATCGTGCCGCAGCAGGAACTGCAGCCTCTCGCTGCCCTCCTCCAACCGGCGGAGTCCGTACGGCAGGTCCGCCAGCTGTTCCCGGAGGTTATCCAGCTCCTCCGCTATGTGGCGGCCTGTCCACACCAGACGCTGCAGTTGGCGGAGACGATGATAGCGCTCTACCGGTCCAACCCAAGCCTTTCCGGTGATCCGGAGCTCCAGGACCTGCACGATTGTGTCTGCGCCACTCGTCTGGCTCAACGGTGCCTGGTGTGGGCAGGTAAACTCACCTGCTGTGCTGCCACGGCTCCACCGGCCCCGACGGCTCCAGCTCCTGACGCTGCAGCCCCGGAACCCTCCTGTGACGCTGCAGCCCCTGGACTCTCCTGTGCCGCTGCAGCCCCGGAACCCGTTCCAGTTCCTGCCGCTGCAGCCCCGGGACTCTCCTGTGCCGCTGCAGCCCCGGGACTCTCCTGTGCCGCTGCAGCCCCGGGACTCTCCTGTGCCGCTGCAGCCCCGGGACTCTCCTGTGCCGCTGCAGCCCCGGGACTCTCCTGTGCCGCTGCAGCCCCGGGACTCTCCGAGCTAGAGCCCGAGGTGGGCGTCTCCGAGCCAGAGCCCGAGGTGGGCGTCTCCGAGCCAGAGCCCGAGGTGGGCCTCCCGGAACCAGAGCCCGAGGTGGGCCTCCCGGAACCAGAGCCCGAGGTGGGCCTCCCGGAACCAGAGCCCGAGGTGGGCCTCCCGGAACCAGAGCCCGAGGTGGGCCTCCCGGAACCAGTCTGCCTGTCTCGTCTGTGTTTGTCGGTTCCTAGTCGTAGTCGTGTGAGTCCTGTGTGTGTCTTCGTGTTCCTGAGATTGGAATAAACTTGAACTTTGGATGTGCATCTGCGCCTGGGTCCTCTCTACACACACCAGTTCATGACAGTCAAGGCACAAAGATCTAAACTGAGGCTGGGACGAGAGTCAGGAAACTAATGAACTGGCAACTGAAAGAGAGGAGAGACTGGTTTAAATACAAACACAAACAGCTGTAAGGAATCAGAGTAATGAGAAACAGGAAACAGAACTGAAACAGGAGGGAGACTTCAGAATAAAACAGGAAGTGAGAAAAGAGGTGGTCTCACAGCAGGGAGTGACAACATGTTCCAGCCTGAGTTTGACTCTGGCAACCGTCAAGCTGGTCTGAAGTACATTGGTTTACTATTGTAGCGTTTGTGAAGTTTGCTACACTTAAAGTGTCAATAAAATATTGTTATAAAACAGAATATAATGTCTCATGAGTCATCAAAATTGTTTGATCATTAATATCAGATTTGACTCTCAAAGTTATTTTGGGTATCAGTGAATCAAACTTATTAGTAATTTGACACAGAGGCAAAATATAGTTTTATATAAAAATGAATTTATTACTATATTTTGCTAATTAATTTATTTACAAAATAAAACAAACAAAACATGAATAAACATTTATGAAAATGATTAAAGATGTTAAAGAAGAGTCTAGTTTAGTTTCTGAAAGAAAGTGAAGTTGAGTAATTATAAAATGTACCTGGCTGAGTTGATTTTAGTAATTACTGATAATTGATAAATTATGATAAACAATCTGACATCATACTGGCCAAGGCTCACTGTACCAGGTCAGCTCCTGATGGATCCAGGCTGTCTTAAGAAGTCGGTCTCAACAAGTTCAGAGGAAGTCGCTCCCATGACTCGGATGTCAACTTGGTGGCCTTGGTGATCAATTTCACATAGGCTGGACGTAGACTGGTCCGAGGTAGCCTTCATCTGGTAAAGCTGTTGACCTTGGCGTCAGCTGATGTTGAGTTTAATTTAGCAGTTCTGATCAAATTGGAGCTAGATTCCATGGTTCTTAGGATTTTGTTGTTTCAAAGTCCTCTTAAACCAGGGTCTGGAACCTGGCCTGATTCCAGGCAGGTCTCAGTCTGCATCTTAACAGAGAGACTGGAGGAAGAGACACCCTGGAGGTTGGCAGAAGACTGGAAGAGAGAGTCTCTATGCAGAAATCATATGGTTTTATGATATTTAGGTTTAACCAATGATTTGCCAGGAATTGGAAAGGATACTCTGTTCACTTTCTCTGAGAAACTAAAGGAGAATGCATTTTCTTAGAAATCATGGTTTAAACTCATAGTTTAAGCTAAATAAAGGTATTACTGACATTAATATGATAATAAAACATGATTAAAAGATCAATTAGAGACATTTGATGTACCGTATTTGCCCGAATATAGGACGACCCTGATTATAAGACGACCCCCCCTTTTCAAGACTAATCTTCAGAAAAAAAGACTAAATTCACTTTTTAAAGAAACAATTTTTATTGAAATTTTGAGAAAATAATTTAACTAATGCTACTAATAATTCCAGACTGCTTTAATATTTGCTTATTAACAGGGGTGCACACAACTAGTCCACCAGTCCACCGTACTGATCTCTCTGCCCGAACGCACCTTTGCTGACAGGAGCTTTCACGGTCAGATTGTGCAGCTTCGCGATCATCAGACACTGATGAACTTCACATCCAGTTGTGGAGCTGTGATGGAGTTTTCATGTAGGGGAAGCTTGTTTACACACACACGCTGCTGCGGCAAAATGCACAGACACACACACACACACAGCTGCGCCATGAACGAACAGACACACAAACCGGCTGCTGTGCCATGATCGCGCACACACACACACACAAACCCGCTTTTGCGCCATGATCGTGCAGACACACACACACAAACCCACTGTTGCGCCATGATCGCGCGCACACACAAACCCGCTGTTACGCCATGATCGCGCGCACACACAAACCCGCTGCTACGCTATGATCGTGCACACACACAAACCCGCTTTTGCGCCATGATCGTGCAGACACACACACACAAACCCACTGTTGCGCCATGATCGCGCGCACACACAAACCCGCTGTTACGCCATGATCGCGCGCACACACAAACATGCTGTTGCGCCATGATCGCGCGCACACACAAACCCGCTGTTACACCATGATCGCGCGCACACACAAACATGCTGTTGCGCCATGATCGCGCGCACACACAAACCCGCTGTTGCGCCATGATCGCGCGCACACACAAACATGCTGTTGCGCTATGATCGTGCGCACACACAAACCCGCTGTTGCGCCATGATTACGCGCACACACAAACATGCTGTTGCGCTATGATCGTGCGCACACACAAACCCGCTGTTGCGCCATGATTGCGCGCACACACAAACCCGCTGTTGCGCTATGATCGTGCGCACACACAAACCCGCTGTTGCGCAATTATTGCGCAGACACACACACAAACCCGCTGTATGTGTGAGGGAGTGTGTAGGTGTGTGTGTCGGGTGCATATAAAGAACAGTGAGACGGATGAGGTTCTGAGGGAGTGTGTGAATCGAGCGAGCGACGCGAGCCCTCACCTGTACAGTCTGCTGCTGAAAGCACCTGCTGGGTCTGGACATTTTCTGGACTTTTTAATCCTCAGTACTAGTAAACCTGTAACTTTGAAGTAGGCCAGGCCCGGACCTCTGGAACCGCTCGTGGTCTGAGCTGCTTCCTGCCGCTTTGACCAAAAAGCCTGCACCCTCCGCCGAAAAAACTAGGGCGCGATAATAAGACGACCCCCCCTTTTTCAAATTATTTTCAATGAAAAACCCAAACACTTAGCCATTCAGGTGTCTGGCCCACGAGACTGTTTACTTTGCCAGTATAAATTAAGTTACAACCATGCAATTGTTGTGTACAGAATCATGTTATATCCATTCTTCGGGTAACTGTTTTATTGAGCTAATCACATTTATCACATTTATGGGTAAATCACTTTTTATGAGTTATTATATGTTTCACATTATCTGTATGATCATGTATTAATCTATATAATTTTGGATTTATAATCATATGTAATCACTTTGAGTCACTGTTTGATTGTATTTATCACCACACAGGAAGAACTGCATGTTATCTTTAACCATTTGACTAAGGGTTATTATGTGTACTCATGTAT
Organism: Callopanchax toddi; assembly: GCA_006937965.1. Lineage (NCBI taxonomy): Eukaryota > Metazoa > Chordata > Actinopteri > Cyprinodontiformes > Nothobranchiidae > Callopanchax > Callopanchax toddi. Next base: position 257,054 of record SSNR01000349.1, read on the forward strand.
TCACTTAGATAATCAGAAATAGTTAAGAACATTCACAGAAATATCACAAAGAACTCAAAGTTCTTCACTCACATCAAGAACAATAAGATAACACTTTCACATTTGGGAGTCTGAATAGTTCACTCTCACTTACAGGAGATAAAACAAACACACACACTCACATCTAGGCCAGGAGAGGAGAGCACTCACACATACAGAGGTCAACACTTTAATTTATGCATCCTAAATCCCGGAAGTAATGGTAGAGCACACTCACATAGTTGGCACACTCACATAAGTATTTACACTAACATAATAACTACACTCACATAGTATTAGGACTTCGGTAGAATAGAGCAAAGCAAATCTAAGGGTAAAACGTTATACTTTAGAGTTTCAGTCTAATCAGGTTTGGTGTGAGATTTACAACAGGCCTGGGGGAGGAACTCCTGGCCTTGGGAGCAGAGCAGGATGCCATGGTGACGGAGAGTTGCCAGGCCTGAAGAGATAGCAGTGATCTGTCTGATTGGTAGAACCCACATTCTTGTTATTCTGTGATGCTATCGTAGATTGTAAGCAACGAGGGACCGCCCCTCATTTGATAGGAAAACCCACATTCTTACCCTGTGATGCTATAAAGTGTGTGCTCTGAAGGATTGACCTTCAGAGAGTGGCTGGGACAACAGAACTCTCTCCTTCTGCAGAAGTATATTAAACTGGTGTGTTTAACTATAACGAGTGTGATTTGTCTTCCTGGATAGCTTCAGACTTGTAGAACTGGGAAAAGGTGAACGAGGGGATTTCTTGACCCCTGCTCACAACACAATGTATTGACCAAAGACTGGTCAATTCTCAGTAAAAGCTGTAATTTCCTTAACTTTTTTTCTGCCATTAAAGCACCACCATGCTGTAAGTGAAACCTAAAACCAGCCATGTTGCTGCAGAATACCAGCTGCCTCCTAGATAAGAACGCAGATATATAATGAAAGCTGGGAGGCACAATGTGTGTCTCATGGTCAAGAAGCAGAAATATAGTACTACTAATACTAGACTGGTACAGACCGAAAGACGTCAGTAGGTACCAGCATAGATATCATATACTAGATGCCCTATGTGGGAGGGTTAGCCATCTTGCTTCGGACAGCTGACGTTCTGCTCTCTATGGTAGCAGATGGAAGGTAAGTGATAAACTTAAAGGGATAATCCACCGGTAAGTTATTTTTTGTCTATTGCCATATTCCTCAGAGTTGGATAAGTGGGCATAAACTATTTGTAAACAGCTCAGCCGTTTTCTTGATCCGGCAGGCGGATATTTGCCTCAGACGATACTCCTTTAGCATTAGCTTGGCGTAAAACACTGTAAGTGAATGGTACCTAATAGCATGCTAGTAGGAAAGAGAGAAAAGAAAATGGGGGGAAAACAGCCAGAGACAAAGAATAACAGCATTGGAGAGCTGAGAAGTAAAGGACTGAAAGATCACTGATGGACATAATGGGGGGACATGTCCTCTGCACTTTTTTAAAGTCAGTTTAGAGCCCTGTAGTTTCTACTGTCTAAAACAATGTTCCACTATATTAAATGGATACTGGTTGTTGTTTTTAGGTGTAGGTTTAATATCATGGCTCTGTTTAAGCAGTTCAAGCCCCTCCTCTTCACCTTTGAAACCAAAATTTCATCCTTGGTGAGACAGGAAAGGAGGAGAGAGACAGGAAAGAGACATTTGCAGCAATAGTTTGATCTTTGAAAAAATTTTGAAAATTTGATTAGAATCTCATCTCATTCTTGTGAGCTCAATATCATAATATCGTTTCTTGTCAATTCAATTTCTCGTCTTGTCTCGTGAGTTTTAGGTATCGTTATACCACTACTGCTTAGTGCATTATGCTTATTGTGTAATAATAAACAACATGATTATTCAATTGGAAAGGTTAAATAAATGGTTTTTTATGAATTTATAAAAACACCGTTTACTGTGCCCCCCTCCATAACCCCCAGCTGAATTCCTCTGGAGCCGGGTCTGCTATGAAGTAGTTACAGTACTGAACAGGCGTTTGAAATCAGTGTGTGTGTGTGTGTGTGTGTGTGTGTGTGTGTGTGTGTGTGTGTGTGTGTGTGTGTGTGTGTGTGTGTGGATGCATCAGATCAATTAACAGAACAATAACCATAATGTTTACATCCATACCTTGAGCTGTACCAGGTGAACGTCTACATGCCTGTTGTCACTGTCCTGACCAGCAGAGTGTGTGAGCTGTGTGACTCTGTCACTGGCTACTCGTAGCCACTTCTCAATCTCTGGTAGATGGAGGACGACTTTCCAATCAGCCCCAGTGTGAAGAGGAGGAGGTTTCTTTGTCCTGACAGCACCACATAAAAGAAAAACATGAAAAACCACCTGGTCCTCCTTTGCTTCAAGTACATTTTAGTGGTCAGTGTCTTCAAGAGACACACTACATAACAATCACAGAAACTACATGGATTTTTTTTTCTGTGGTTTGGAGACTTTATTACAAACACTGTAAATCTTGATACATGAATGTAACTCAAACCTTTGAGGAAACCAGTTACCTTGAATCATTTGAGTTTTTTAGTCAAACAAAGTATAAATTCAGTTTTAAACAGAGTAAAAACATTCTGTGTAGCTCAGTTGGTATAGAGTGGCTGGTCTGGCAACCAGAGGGTCACCGGTTCGCTCCCCAGCTCCGGCTGGGTTACATTGTCGTTGTGTCCTTGGGCAAGACACTTCGCCCAACTTGCCTGTGTGAATGTTGGTGGTGGTCAGATGGGCCGATGGCGCAGAATGTTAGCTTCGCCTCTGTCAGACTGCCCCAGGGTAGCTGTGACTACAGATGTTAGTCGTAGTTTACCACCACCACCAGGGAGTGAATGAATAATGCAACTTCTGTGAAGTGCTTTGCGTAGTGAAAAAAGCGCTATATAAATCCAGTGCATTATTCTTATTTTATTAAATTTTGATACCGTCAAACTTCCTCCACATCTTCCCAGGGTATACGGTATTACCGTGACCAGGGTTGGACTGGGACTATAATTCGGTCTGGGCATTTTCTGTCATGGCTCCCATCATGAGCACTTACAGCTGATGTTCGGTTTGGACAGCTACCGCTGTTGACTGAAGCACAAAAATACAGCTGCGGCTAAACGAGCTCATGCTACAACAAGAAAATGCTAAACAGGGGAGGGGGGAATCCGTGTACTCTTCGCTCTTTTGTTTCTGAGATGGAAAAGGAACAACCGGAAGTAGTCATTATTTTTTGCCTTGTCAAAATAAAATCGGAAATACGGCCAAACGGGAAAATCCCACTGTTGACTGAAGCCCTAAGTGCACGCGAACCAGGGGTCGTGTTAACCAAATATTTTCCATCATTGATCGTTTTTTATTTTAATTTGATGGAAAAATCGGAAGGCCTCTGACAAATTAAAATTCACACACCTGTGTGTGCACGCGCCGTCAGACCTCGCATTACGTAGATAGAAACTGACAGTGACCAGCAGCCTGCGGACACACTTCATTCAGTCTGCCGCTGCCGCCGCTGAGCTCCATCTCCGTCACACTGACAGTGTTCACTGCTGCAGCGACCTGAGTCACTCAGAGCGCTTCACAGTTCCTCACTGCAATAATCAGTGGAGGATGAAGCAGCCAATGAACAATTAATATATTATTTTAAATGAATGAAAATTAAATGCCATTAAAAATGCAATTATTAAAATTTTTTTCATTATTAGGCTAAGTGACAGATGAAAATAGATTATGACCAAATTTTTTGTACCCTGTCGGTCAAAATGACGGGCTACACCTGCAGCTATACAAGCACACGAAGCAACAAGGAAGTGCTGATTAAAACGAGCCGCTTGCATAGCGAGCTGTGCGAGCACCCCAGACCAGCCCAAAGTTACCATCGGCTCAATGGCAGTCCAGTGCTGACCGTGCATTTTTTGATGACGGTATTGAAATGAATTCCGTTGCTATTTTTCAATATCGGGTGTATAGGGTAATACCACAGTCCAAGTAAAGCGTTACTGATACTCATGAGATACGTGACTTTGTGAGACTACAGGGTACTGGACCAGAGATGCTGAAATTGCAAACGTGGTATTCCAGATCTAATCACCAGATGGGGCTAAGTGACTTTTCATTAACCCTGTAAATGGTCATATTAGCACATAATGGCTCAGGGAAAAGATTTAAAAATATGAACAAGTTGCATATTATCACTTTAATTGTGTATATCTAGAGTAGAAAGTCCAGTTTGTTGGTGCTCTTTGTTTATTTCTATGCTAGAAGAAAAGATGTTATAAATACTTCAGTTTGATATAAAGATTAGACCATTTCTGCATGCCAGTCCATGTTCATTAAAAATATTACATGATTTGGTCAATGAAGCAATTTTCTGAATAGAAAAGCCTGAGTTTAAGAAAGAAATATCAAAGCTTCTATCGTAGAATGTCTGAGATGAGATCTAGGTCTTGTTCTAGGTTTTTCACCCACAATGTATAGCCTTTTACTGTAAGACACTAAACACATTTTACAGTATTTGGTGTTTTCACTACTGTAGCTTGGTTCTGATTGGTCTAAATCAGTTCATATACATTTGTTCATTTGTTGCCTTTTTCCTATGGTTCAGTTTCTTTTCACACAGAGAAAACTAACAACAAACAAAGAAAAAGTGTCACTATGAACCTGCATGAGACGCTCAGTCTGCTGATTGGTCAGATTGTCTGGGGGCGGGTCTACCAGAAGGAGCTATGTAATTTTCTTTAGCTAATCCACAACACAGTCTAACCTCCTTTCTCTGAGACATTTATCAACTATGATATTTGAACACTTTAATGTTTTTACGAGTCAGAACTGATAAATCTAGTCATCTGGTCTGATATCAGTGAGCTAACAGACTTAGTTGATCGTAGTTCACTTTTGGCTAGCTAGGAGCTACTCTGTAGCTACTGATGTGTGTTTACCCTCCCACATCCCAGAATGCAACGTTAACCTGTCAGTGGATTGTGTGGCTCAAACTTGCAACACACTTTTTGTCTGTTAGACCGTGTTGGGGACTAGCTCTGTCTCAAAACATCGCACCTTCTTCATGTAGTTACATCGGATAGCCACGCCCCCAGACAATCTAACCAATCAGCAGACTGAACTTTCTCACCTGGTTTGCAATGCTTTGTTTCATTTGCAGTTTTCTCTTTGAAAAGAAACAGAATGACAAGAAGAAGCTACAAATGATCCACATAATGACCTGATTGCGACCAGAGGAACCAGACTACAGGTGTAAAAAAGTATTTAACTTCTTCATTTTAAATTTAGCTTTTTTAGGGGTAGGATAGTGAGGAATAAACTTTCCATTACTCCAAACTCTCTGATGTTACAGATAAGAAGACATATAAATGACAGGAGTGATTTTAAACCAAATGATGAATAGTTTATGTGAATACTGAGTGATTTACTTCTGAGAGGAGTCTCGCTCAGTTTCAGGTCCTCCATCACTGAGGAAGCCTTGGCTAGAGTCGGAGACTTGTGAAGAGCCATTCTCTGACTGATGGTCCACATTCACGCTGAAAGAAGGACCGTAGGTTACTGCAGAAGACGAGGATATACCAGGATCCAGGGTCGGGGTCATTGGAGTCATCGACACCAACATCGGGGAGGCAGGCTCAGGACTGAGGGGTGATAAAGCTACAACACTCATGGTGACAGAAAGGTAGGGGATCCTTAATGTGGGTGGATGGGTCTCACAGCAAACTAGAAAGAGAAGGAAAATTTGTTGATGTCAATAAAAACAAGTTAAAATGAACAAATCAAGTAATAAAAACAAATTAATGATAAAAGAAAGGAAGTCAAATGTGAAAATGCTAAAAATGCAGAACAAAGAACAGTTAGGAAGAAAGCAATTCATTAGGCATTTAGATGCTAATAATTAATATTAAAGGTCCCATATTATGCAAAATTCACTTTCCAAAGATCTTTAAACAGTCATATTGAGTTTAGTTTATGAAAAAACTTTAATTAATTACTTAAACATCAAAATTTCCTCTGGAATTGATAGCATATCTTTGATTATATTTTGATTGATTTGGTGTGATTTTAAATGTGATTGAAGGGAACTCTGTCATTTATTATAACTGCTTTTCCTAATCAGGAAAACAAATTAGCTTAAAATGTTTTTTTTTTCCATGCCTCTTAACAACATTCTAAAATAGTATAGCTATAACTATATTGTAACAATGAAAACAAAACAAAATTAATTAATAAAGTGGTTCTCTCGAATGTGTCTAAAAACCTCAGCCAATCATACGTTTCAGACTGAAAGCAACTATTGGACAATCCAGTTGTCTGCCTCACTGAAGCGCCTCACTTTCGCACTGCTTGGATCCTCCATTAATGCGTGCTGGAGCATTTTTCAACAGAACATCCCGGAAGTGAGAGAAGGACAGAAACAGTTGGCTGTTGGTGCTTCAATTTTAGGGAAAAATACCAGAGTCCCCAAAAAAGAAAAACATCTTTTCATCTAGCAGAGAACAAAAAATGTTTGGACATAGAAAGAGGAAAAACCTGGGGGAACATTAGCATAGCACCCGACAGGAGAGGTGAGAGTTCTGAGATCGTGTTTGTGTAAAATAGCTAGCTAAACCTAGCTTGTTTGCAGATTACAGAGAGCAGCTTTAACTCTATCTGTACTTGTTTTAACCTCTTTCTGAAAATGGTTCACTGACATCCATCCACACTGACTTAACCCTACTGTATAGTAAAATGAATAGCATATAAAAATTGCATATTTTTTCAGCCAAAAACACATGATCTTTTTGCGTACACCAGGGTGACTCACTGACCAGCTGCAGGAATCTGAGTATGCATCAAACTAAAAGGGGCTACTCAGCCTCTGAATTGACTGGAATTAGCAGCATGAGGTCAGTAGAACAGAAAAACCAAAACCAAGAGATGAAAATCAGCCTGACCGATGAAGCTTTACATGATGACTTAGTTTATTTGATGGCAAAGTGAGAACAAGATGTCTAATTTACTTTTACAGGTTTGTGTAAATACAACAAGTACTGCTGACAAAACCAGGTAAACATTTACTAGCTGGTTTGACTCTTTACTTAGCTTTTCTGGTGCTGGCTGCCATGCTCACTGTTAACACCACCAGCCTGCCAGTAACCAGCTTTATTAGACATCTATTCAGACTTGGTAAACTATTGATTCCAGAGCCAATAACTCAATCTGTAGCCTAGAACTGCCCTCTGTTCATCAGAACACACAACACTATATCTACTCGGAGAAGTAAAATGAATACAAACTGCAGGAATTCCAAAACCTCCTAGAAATGCCAGTGAGTCTGTACTGCTCCACACATTTAGAATGTTGAGCTGGTGCCTAGCTCCTGCATCATGGGGCGAGAGGCGGGGGACACCCTGGATCAGACAGAGATAACCTGAGTATATAGAAACTGATTATTCCATTGTTTAAAGGACTAAACTATTCAAACCAATCTGGTCCAATGTGAAAAAGTAAACACAACTAAAACCCAGTGGTAGTCATAACTAGTAATGAGTCTCTTGTGTCTCAGTGGAGGACATTCAGTCACTCTTCTTACAGAATTGTTTCAATTCAGCCACATTGGAGGGTTTTCCAACATGAACAGTCTGTTTAAGGTCAAAGGTCAGACTTTTGTGCTGAATTGTAACATTAATTATCTGACTGTGTTAGTTATAGATGGATTTATTTGTTTGTGGTGTCAGTAGAAAGCTATTTGTGAATATTAAGTGTAGCGTTATCAAATACGCTATAGGCTGACCTCCGACCTGGTTGACCATCATAAAACACTACTCCAGCTTTTTCCCAATAACTTGGAATACAATGACTCTTGGATTATGTTTTAACCTGAATCAAGATTCCTACAGGTGTCCAACCATCCACTTTCAGGTGTCCACCTCCCAGATGACCCACTGGACACCGGCTGTGTTAATAAAACACTCTTTAAAGATGTCTCTTCTTTAAAACCAAATGACTGGGTTTCAAACTGTAATCTCTTGTTTACAGAACAGTCTCCTGTAGTGTTCCTCTCGTCAGGGTCATCCACACATTCACACTCAAAGTGTTATAAATGTGCTTCTCTGCTATTTTATGCATTCTTAATCACATTCATAATGTGAGTTTTAACGGGCGGAAGTAATATGAACTTGGTAACTCCCCACAGTTCCCCTACCTAATCAGAGCCGTCTACAAGTCCACTAACTCATGTTTTTATTGGGACACTTAATATCTTCTGATTGGTTAAAAATGTAAGATAACTCTTCTCAAAACTAATATTCAGTTCCGGTACAAATCAGTCTAGTCTAGTCTGGTCTGAGTCTGAGTGCAGTCTGAGCTGCTATCCTTCAGAGTCTTAGCTGAACCTTCATCAGCTTTGAACAAGGCCTCTTATCTCTCCCTCACTACGGGGACTGATCAGAAATGACTTCAGCATGCCTGCTGAGATGCCTTCCTTGCTGACCAGGACATATCCACGGACTGCCCGGCGAAGTCCTCGGCGGCCACGCCTTCCAGGACCACCACTCCGAGTCTGAGGACTCCAGCCTCAGCTCGTGGAGAAACCAATCCCTGCCAGATCCAGGAGCGTCCACCTTTCAGTAAGCGAAACACCACTTTCTGATTGAAAGGTTTGCTTTGATAAAGCTTAATTCTTCCACTCTAAATTAAGCCTCTAAATTCTATTCCAACCTCAAATTAGCCCTAAATTGACTCTTAAAGTCCCAACTAGGTTAACTAAATTAACCAACTTCCCTAGTCATTAAAACATATGCTACGGTCCGTTAAAACTCACAATTAAAACCATCTTTAAACATCCTCAACATGTTTAAGAATATTAATTGTGTTTACATCAAAACTTCCAAACTGTTTTACCTGTCTGTGTTCTTAGGTTTTTCAAATTAAATGGTTGTTCAATCTTTATCTGGTCTCAGTTTTACATTGTTAATAAGGTATTCAATTCACTGTACTCTTTTCAAAGAACCTAAAGATACCTTCAATAAATATTAGCTATTATCAGGGTTAAATGACAGTTTATCACTTTTCATTATAATCCAAAAATAAGCTTCCAATATTTATATGAAGAGGGTTGTAATGCCGGCAAAGGCGTTACTATCGCTCTGAATTCTGACCTCTGGTTCATCAATACAATAACTCATCTTTTCATCTTTCCACTGTCCAGAAATGTCTTAATATGATTAATTCATTTTCTTCCAGTATTCATGAATGTTGATGGTGCATCAGTATTATTTCATGTTTCTACTTTTGCTAAAAAGGTTAAAGCATATTAATAATCCATCTAACTTCCTGGGTTCCTTAATGACGAGAACCACGTGACTTGGTAACTACTTCCCATTGGGCCACGCGTCCAAAGTTCCCTCTGTCCGGCTTCCTGTCTGGAAGCTAAACAGTTCTCGTTCAACCTACACGAGAGAACACGGCCTCCGTTTTCTCCGTTACACAGAAGGCTTTGATGCCGACCGAGCTCGTGGGTAAAACCAGCCTCACCGGTCGAGGACATTGCTCCGGCTAAGAAGCCAGACACCATCTGTCTGCTTCTTTTCACCTGCCATGGGAAAGCCGGTTAGCCTCTGCGCCCGCCGACCATGGACCAGCTAGACCGACTCGTCAGACTCCTCCGTGCCTGCGGTAACGTTACGTTCACCGGGGATAACTCTGAGGTTCGTCAGACCGACGATCACACCGACGAACCTCCACCTCTCACGCCGAGGCGATCTGGAGCGGTCTCAGCAGGTATCAACTCCGATCTGGGTAAACTGAGGCTCTTGATAAATAACACTCCTTTCAACTTAGCTCCGACTCCCTAGAGATATAAATATCTCACGGGCTCTCGTCATTAACTCTCAGCTTAATAATATCAGAAGAATCTTTTAAGATGCAACCATCTACCTCATATCTGTCTGTTCGTTTAATCTGTTTCTTTAATAAAATAACTGTAGTCTAAGTCTGCTTCTGGGTTATAACTTCCAAATATAACGTACGTAGGTCTTCCCTTTGAACCAGAAAGAATCTAGATATCCTGCATAACAGTTAGGTTAGTGAAGGTAGCTAACAGTGATTAGCCGTAAAACCGACAAAACTAAGCTAATAACCTTGCAGAAGTGTGTTCGTATTATAACAATAAAATCAGGTTATATTACGCTACAGGGTGTAGTTAAAATAACTAATAGTTATTCCAAACGCTACATAAGTTGTGTTTTTGACCTTGTGTAGGTCAGGTTGGTTTTTTCCCTGAAACTCTTACTTCTGTTGTGACCACATTGTGGTTGTTTTTTATTTTTATTTGTATCTGATTATATTGATATTATTCTAAGGTCTCCTTATGAAGACTTTATGATTTCTTTACTGCTTGATGTGTAAAATTAGACCTAACTGAACCACATTGTTAGTGAATTAGTGGTAGGGATTTTTACCAGCAAAATGTTCAGTCAGATGAAAATATTTTTGCTTCATTCCCTGCCCTAGTGGTGATGAGATGTGATTATTTGAGCATCTGAAAACTGATTTGTAAAAATGCACCCCACCCAAAAAAAATGTAACCAGCCGCCACTGCTCTGGTAGTGATCAGGCTTGGGTGAATAGTGTAACTGAACTCGGCTTTATAAATAATGTGGTTAATCACAAGTAATGGCACAAAAAGTGCAATTACATTTTCTCACAGGGCTAGGTTGTTTTAAATAGCTTTCCCCCCTTTAACAATGAAATCATCAATTTAAAAACTACATTTTATATTTACGCAGGTTTTCTTTGTCGAATATTGAAATTTGTTGCTGATCTAAAACATTTAAGTGTGATGAGTCAGCAAAAACCAAAGTAAATTAAGGGGGGGAATACTTGTCAATTAGTTTTTTTTTTTTATGTGGAAAAAAGTTTCAGTTTGAACTGACTTGCTGGACCATAAGCAAGCAAGCTGAACCTTATTCAAGTCTGAATGCTCAATTATGAGATTTTTTTCATGTGGTTGTTTATATTATTTTTTATAACCCCTAAAAACTCAGAAATTTAAGTTATGGATCAGCCATTAATCAGTTAAACCAATCTTTAATCAGAATAATGTCTAATTCTGATCAACAGTGGTGTTGGGGGTGGGTGTGGGGGGGTTGGGTTTATTTGGTGCATCTCTAATTTTAAGTATTTTCAAGCATTTTATTAAAAATTTAAGGATTTCAAGCAGCTGGAAAAACCATGAAATTATAAGCATTCCTGTAGTTTTCTGCATCTAAGACACCATTCTGTAATTGTTGAGTCATTGCTTCTTTCTAAGAGACATCTGAGGATGAGGTCAGTTAGCAGGAAATTACAACATCCATGACCTCATCAGTGCCATGACAGCAGATATATAGCAGGAACATAAGATTACCAGGTACAAAAGAGCTGAGATCACATCCCTGATGATCAAATTAAATTAATCCTCACGTCAGTCTTTTCATTATGCATGTGACTTATTATGGAGTACAACATTTAATCCTGAGTCATTCATAATTCTCTTGTGGAGGTAGAAAAGGAGGACCCAGGCCCGATTGATCATCTGATGAATTCAGCTAAAACAATTTGATTGATGATTTAGTTAAATAAATAATAGTTGCAGATACAAAAAGGGCTTACGAATTTTTTTTTTTAAATAGCACTAATTTGAACTAAAACCACAAGAGTCAGTGAGGGAGAGAATCAGTAAAACAGAGTCCCTAACAAAGTCTGGTCAGGAGCCAGAATCTAGAAACTCTAGAGGTAGTAGCCTTTGATTTAAAATTGATAATGGTAAATAGTTTGTACTTGTATTGCACTTTCTAAGTCCAAGAACTCCCAAAGCGCTTCACACTACATAGACACATTCACACACTGATGGCAGATAGCTTCACTTTTAGCCACAGCTGACCTGGGGCAGACTGTCAGAGGCTGGAGTCACTAAAAACAATCTGGCACCTCTGGGCCCTCCTCACCACCACCAGCAGGCAAGGTGGGTAAGGTGTCTTGCCCAAGGACACAACGACAATGTAACCCATCTGGAGATGGGGATTGAACTGGTGACCCTCTAGTTACCAGACTGGCCACTCTACCTACTGACCTACATGCCACCCCTTAATATTATAAGTATTATCTTTAAAGAGAGAAACTCTTAAGTTGATGAACACTTCAAGGTGCAACCAGCTGTAGAAACAAAGTCAGTTAGGTGAAGGTTTTCATCAGATTGTTCATTTTAACCTACAGAACATTAGTTTAATCATCTCAGTTAAATGATGAATTAAAATGTTACAAAATCACAAACTTTTGTTTTTATTTCTGTTGTTTTTTGGGTTACATTTAAATACAAAACTCATGTGAATTATATTAAATATTATTTATTTTTTTATATTAATATATTAGAGAAATTTGCTGTAGATGCTGCACGAAATCCTTTTATTATCAGACTGTCTCTCTCTAGTAACAAATCAGGCACACAATGCACTAATCATGACTGTGATTAATTAATCACAATTAACCAGATACTTTGTCACCCCTAGTTAAAATGAACTGAAGTTGAACAACTTTTTTTTGTTTGCATTTTTTTGAGTTATAATTGACATTTCTTAACAACTGAGCTACTCTTTAGATTTAGAACCAAATTTAGAACCAAATAAGTCCAGTTGCCTTTAAAACCCTTTTTTGGACTGTTTAGGTTGACCTAGCACAGCATGTATATATGGGTCTCAACACTAACAATATACATAGAGCTATTAGCTGCTTGTTAGCACACTACACCAGTGTTTGTAGAGCACCTTTACAAACAACAGCATGTTTGACCATAATTCAAAGTATGAAGTAAAAATACAGATAACTGAAACACACATAAGATTTAAAAAACACCTAAAACCAACAAGTCAAAGAGGGGGGGGGGGGCGGATGATATCAAAACAGATCACTCAAAAGCAAGGGCAAAAGAGTGAGGTTAAGATTTAAAAGCAGTTAAAGAGGGCCTGTTTGATTATTCTACAGTTCAGGAGCTGATAAGGCAAAAGCTTTCTCACCTTTGGTACTTTTTAAAGCATCTGACCTGCTAACCTGAGTGTGTGTGATGGTTTGTAGGCTGGCAGCAGATCAGAGAGATGACATGTGGCTGAACAGTTAAGAGATTTACAAAGAAATATAAGAAGTTTGAAATGGGTAACAGCTTCAGTAAATTGCATCATTGGTATAAAGGTGTAAAGATCATTGGATCCCCAATCTTTACGTAGATTGTAAAAAGAGTAGATCCATTAGCTTCAAAATCAGATGTTTAGTCAGTGGATTCAAGGCCAAATTTAATGCATTTGAATTTTGTTTGTTTAGGAACTGTATTGAAATTATACTCCAGAGTTATATTCTGTGAAAAGTTAACACTTGACCTAAAACGTCAGAGGGCAAATGAACAATGTATTCTTAATGTTTCTGTTGGAAGGAATCATCTGGACGGTGGAGTTCAGAGCAGACATGTATAATATCAAATAGGACTCTTAGAAATAATAATGGGTAACGCCCATCCCCCCAGCCAAACACTCCACAGCCCCAGTCAGCTCACCCCATGGTCTACCAGCAGACTGTGGACTCCATATGAATCCATTATCCATGTGATCCACCAGAAGACTGTCTGAAATAATATTCAACCATCTAAACACTGTTTTGTTTCTCACAATCAGGAAATCAGTAAATTAAAAAGCCAACATGGAGAAAATGATACATCCATGAGACAGACAGCAGAATGTGTCCCAGGAGTTTTCCACCTCTGCTGTGATATGAATAATATATCACAGGGTGGAGAAGCACATCCTCCTTCAAGCAGGTTAGAATGAGAGGAAGACATTGATGTTTATGTGAATCCTGAGCTGGACACTTTAACATTAAAATACACTTTCTACATTAAAGGGATACTCCACCAGAAAGTGATTTTTAAATTTTTTATTTTTGTCTATTGCCATATTCCTCATAGTTAGATCAGTGGGCAAAAACTATTTGTAAGCAGCCCAGTCGTTATCCTGATCCAGCAGTATTCCTTTAGCATTAGCTTAACGTAAAACACTGTAAGTGAATGGTAACAACTAGCATTGTGAGAAAACAGTCCTTAAAACTCACTCAGTAGTGATACTAATGATACTAATTCAGCCTAGTGACCTCAGTAAACATATCGACTGCAAATGAAAATAAAAAGTAACACGAAGGACTTACAGGTACTATTTTAGACTCGGGACTACTTTATGACAAAGAACAGCTGTAAGCCTCCACTGAATGGCGCAAGGACAAGATGCAGCTGCCCCAAAGATGCCTACGTCCGTAAATATAAATACTTGCTACTAGGCTAAACCTGGTAAAGTTTTTTGAATATAATCTCTTTTGATGAGGTACTTTATTATAACCAGCAGGTTGTACTGCAAAGGGAGTTTTCTTAAAGTTTTATTATGAAGAAATATGTATTTGAATGACTTTATCAGCATGGTGTCAGACCATTTCAGCTGATGTCTTTCAGTATAAATTGCTTGTAATAAAAAAAAACATCCCTACAATTATTATTTTAAAATTACATCTACAGAACTTTTATTGTGTAAAAAGGGTAGGCGTACACAAGCATAGCTTCAGACTACACCTATTGTTTTTTTTCTTACTTTTAAAAATAACTTAAATAAAACATAAAGTAACCCAAATAGAAAAATCAGACTAGAGTATCATGTCCCATTCAGTGTCTCTAAGCAAACACAGCTAACTCGTTAGAGTTGTTGTATTTAACTTGGAACCAAGGTGGTATTTTATGGCCAGAAGTTCACTTTTTTACTTTTTAAGTTCAGTTACATGAAACTTCTGGGTGAGATGATTTTGCCACCATCAGTTCACTTTTTTCTATCAGAAGATCCACAGTGTTTACACGCTGGCAGACAAAGTGGTGCATTGAGTAGGTGGAGGTTGCACACCATATCTATGGCTCTCAGAGGGAAACTCCTCCTTCACTGTTCGTCATCACTTATATCCAGGTCATACGCTGAGAGACCGATAGGGAACAGATCCAGTAGTTTAGGTTGTGCAGTTTTCTTTGATTTGATTGAACTTACACATTTTATACACAATTTTTAGATGATTTTACATAAGTAAAAGTACATATTTGTAAAAGTACCAAAAATAATAGACCATAGGTAAGGACTGGAACAAAGATCAAGTAAATCATGAGCCTCATTTTCGGGCTCGATCTAGATTCCCATCCTCCCTTATGGTCGTGAGCTTTGGGTAAGGACAAAAAAAATACCTCGCCTCGCCTTCTTCCGCTTATCCGGGTCTGGGTCGCGGGGGCAGCATTCCAAGTCGGGCAGCCCAGGCCACAAAAAAAATACAAGACCACAAATACAAATGGCCAAGGTGTGTTTCCTTTGCAGGATAGCTGGACTCAGCCTTAGAGGTAAGGTGAGGATTTCAGACATCTGGGAGTAAAACCACTGATCCTCAACATTAAGAGGCATCAGCTGAGGTGGTTTGGACATCTGGTGATGATGTCTCCTGGACTACTTTCCGGGAAGGTGTTTTAGGCATGTCCTTTGAGTAGGAGGCCTCTGGGTTGACCCAGAACAAGCTGGAGGAAGTACATCTCCAGGCTGGACAGGGAACGCCTTGGCGTCCCACTGGAGGAGGTGGCTGGGAAGAGGATGTCTGGGATTCCTTCTTGGGATGCTGCCCCCACAACTCAGAACCAGATTAGCAGAAGAAAACAAGGCAAAGTGGGGCGAAGGAAACAAATCAAATTACTATCTTCTCAATAACAAACTCCTTTGATAAGCAGGGCTTATCATGTATTTGAGCTTGCAAACAAAGGCTACAAAGACACAGGTCCATAATTAGAGGCATTTTGCTGGTCAACATTTTGGTAGATGGGAATAACATTAGCCACTATCATTTTATCAGGAAATATGCCAGATGATTCAGAAAGATTTTGCACTGCAATTGAATTGGTGCTATGAGTCAATCAGATAATATTTATGACATTAATTTATGTATATCAGGGTTGTGTGATTGGACGAATGTATCAACCATTGGTGATCTCCCACAGTATTTTTAGGAGCAATTTTTTTGAGGGGGCATATGAATTAGTTTATTAATTAATAAAAATTATGAAATAAAAATGTTGAAGTCAAAAAACTCAGCCCATGTAGAAAATAATAAATAATGCTGTTTTTATATGTTACAAACTCCTCCAGCTTAGAGCAAAGTTTTTTTTCTCCTCCTGCCTCCAAGAGCAGCAGGGATTTATTGACTCAAACTTATAACAAACAGAAAGAATCTTCAGAAAATCTATTGATGTAAATAATAACCATGATGGTGGGGTGGGAAACAAACAGAGACTTTGTCTTTTTTCCAGTTTCACCGTGTTTACAGGTCGGTGTTACTCTACAGGTGCTGCTGTAGGAATATTCCGCGAGTCAGAACACCGGTTCAGTGTTTATCTGTCTGACAGATTCAGCTCAGTATGAAACAACTAATACAAAATTAAACTAAAACTAAAAAAATTAAAATGACTTCCTTCAGTGAATACATCTTATGGAGTGATTTGGTGACAGCGCAGCAGCTGATAGCTCTGTGTTAGCTTAGCATATTGAGCAGGAGGATGAATGAGTCCTTTGCTGCCACCTATACGTCTGCACAAGCAGCCGCTTTAAAGCCAAAGTAATCCCAAATAGGAGACTGTATGTTTTTTGGCAACTAGTTCCTCCATTTTTGGACTTTTGAGTTCAAACTTGACAAATCAGTTAGTACGTGTTAACATTGCTCCGCCGGCAAAAATGTCAAAACATCACCTGCGCAAATATATACCCGACCCTTATGTATAATGACAGATTTACAACAAAAGTCTTCTCAAAGTGTCAAAATGCATCCAAATCCTATCAAAACAGGTCCAGATTCAATGCCAGCTTCAATACAATTGATATGTGATTCAGTTGATTATAGAATACCACTTAGTAAAAAGTTTCCAATTTAAAGAGCCAGTTGATTGTAAAAAACCATGAGTTCAAAACAATCCCCCATTGTGAGCAAGAACAGGGCTACTATTGTTGCTACTGTGTTCTTGACCACTAAGACATATATACAGATGGCATGAATATAAATAAACCTTGAAAGAGCAAGATATGTGCAAGTATATTTAAAGTCTGAGCAAAAAATAGTTTGAATCATCTTTTTACGAGCATCACAACTTTATAATGACCAGATATTTGACAAACAGGTAGCTTAAACCTGGCTCTTCACCACCCTCTGCTAGTGGCTGGTAGGATTCTAGGCAGGAGGCTGAGAGGAAAGGTGTTGCCCTCTCTCTGTATGCAGCAGGCAGAGAAAGCTTCTGCAGAGCAGGCCTCCTCAACATGAGAAACAAGAGGAGTCACCTCCCTCTGCTGCTGTCCCTTTTTATATCTTTTCCTCTCCTTCACTCCTTGCATCCTTCACAGCGGATTAGCATCATACTGCTCATTAAAGCCGCATTCCAAGAAGGATTAGACACACAATCACATTGCAGGCTTCAAAACTGGATGCATCTCAAACATGATGGGGGGGGGGAGTACACAGAACAGCAGTGAGCAGGTTCAAAAGTACGTACCGCATCTCTCCACTTGCTGCCCTTCATTCCATCTCGTTCCCTGCTTCTCCTCTTCTCTTTTCTGTCAAATGCTGAACAAGACACAGCACAGGAAGGTGCCTATAATGTCCTCACTGCAGAAAGAGACAACGAGATGAAGCAAACAGAGAGGAGGCTAATGCTAGCTATCCAGCAGCTCAGTATGGGATGATGAGATTGGAGGAAAAAGGATGATGATGATGCAGCACCTTTGAGTTTGAAAACAGAGGAGAGAGAGAAAGGGGTGGACACCCTGTTTCCTTAGAGACTGAGATGATGTGATGGAGGAGGAGGAGCTGAACCCTCATTGGCTGGCAGGTTGTGGTGGTCCCCTTCCTAAGGGGAAAGGGAGGGGGAGGGGGAGAATGACAGAGCAAAGGCTGGGAGCTGAGAGGAAGCTGCTCTCCAATGTCCAGATACACTCTAAAAAGTAAATCATGGGGCCTTTAGTCATTGCTTAAATATATATGTTGTTGTGAAATGAAAGATCAAGTTCATAATTCATATTAGACTTTTTACTTTAAATTTTTATTTTTTTGAGTTCAGGTGACACACAAATTATGCCTTTTGATTCAATATATCTTAATGACTTGCCTGAGTTTAAAATGATCAGTTAATAAAAAAATCATTAAATTTTAAGTTCTGTTGATGTAAAATACAACTTGATGACGTGTAAACAGCCCACAGTTTCCCTCCTCTGCTCAAGCGGACCAGTCCACATGTTCAAGACTCTTCCAGCGTTGTGGAGAATAGTAAGTAACTTTATGCTTAATTACACATATTTGCATTCGCTCAGGATTCTGTTAGTGATAGTCTACTGTAAAACAAAGATGTAACATACTATTTCTCCGGGTGGCGGGCGAAACGCCGGTTAGCTTGCCCCCACCTTTGTGTGCGCCGCAGTCCGGTTTGAATGTACAAGGAGCCGGCGAGCCGCCAATTCCGTGATAGCTGCAATAAATGGGCTCATGTTGGAGCATTTAAAACTAAGCTTACCGTGTTACAGGCCATTGTTATTGTTTTAAAATGTTTAAAAGATCGCTAATGTTGTTAGCCACGAGGCTAACAAGAATCGCTAGGCGCTAGCCGCTATGCTAACGCAGGCTTCTGTTCTGTTTAAGTTCAGGGTCCAACTCTCCCGTTTTAGCCGGGTCTGTGGAAAGTGGAGACTGCCACGGATGTTTACCAGCCGAAAGAGACCCACATCTGACGGTAACGTTTGAGGAGAAGCCCACACTGTCACCTACAGTAGACGGTATGGTTCACTGTTACTGTACATACTAGTAACTTGCAGGAATAAATTAATAGGAATGACTCCAGATATTTTTTCTTGTCATATCTTTAAAAGAGAATTCACTCGAAAGTCGAAAAGATAAATGTATTAATCTTGAAAAAATATTTGTTTTAGGCTACGTTCACACTGCAGCCAAATGCGCTTCAAATCTGATTTTTTCCCCTCATGCGACCCATATCTGATTTTTTTAAGACAGTCTGAACGGCACAGATCCGATTTTTTTTCAAATCCGACCCAGGTCTCTTTCATATGTGGTACTGAATCGGATACGTATCTGATGTTTTTGAAAGCGACTCCAGTCTGAACGGACATGTCGCATTGAATCCGCCTCGTACGTGACTGACAGGAGACAGACTGCTAAGTGCGCCGGCGGAGGGAAACGCTCCAACACGTAGAGCTGATACTGGAGACGGAGGCAGTCGGTGGACAGAAAGTGAGGTTTTAGACTTGATTAGTAATATATTATGTGACAATTCTGTTCAAGTGAACTTAGTGCCATGGTGTGGACTCGCGTTTCTGGGAAGCGCTGTGGCGGTCCCGTGTGATGAGTGATCTGACGGACTAAAATGTTTTTTTATCAAAATAACAGCGTGAGCGAGACGTGGTGCAGGGCTGATGTCTCCGGTGTATTTCAGCCTTAAAGAGATCTTACCGTAAATGGGCCATGGTCAAGTCTATTGCAAAAATCATTTTACTTCCGTAAACAGAGCACGTTATGTGTGATGTCTTGTCATCGTCTGCGCATGCGGGCCGCTTTGGGGTCGTGATTCGTTCACACTGGAGACTGTTTGCTGTCGCATTTCAGTTAAAGTGTGAACAGCCAGACAAAAAAATCGGATTTGATTAAAAAATCAGATTTGAGCATTAAGACCTGCAGTGTGAACGTAGCCTTAGATTCATACTTTCCCACAATAACTGTCAAATATACAAAAAACGTTTTTTAATGTGACAAATAATTAAAAAAACAGCAGTCACTTCACATAATAATGTAGTCATTTACTGCTTTAAAATGCAGTTATAAACATATCACCCAGTAGTGCTTTGAAAGGGAAGTATATTAAAAGATGAACGTTACATGTTAACAGAGAAATATATAATTTACAAGGATGCTAAAAATAGATACTGATTGGAAAAAATGTTTAAGAAATGCCTGATAAAGTACTTTCATTTGTGTTCTTCAACTCATGATGAATAACTGTTTTGTTTGCACTAAAGTATCCATCCTCCATGAGCAGCACAGTCACCCTCAAAGTTTCACTGAAATTTCCCTGTTATAATTTATCTTACATTTAAATGTGAGCAGCATTACAAGATTGGCCCCCGTCAATTCAAACACACGTTGCCACTGGTGGGCCACCAGAATTTACAAGTTTAAAATAATTTAACTTATTTCCCTACTTAGTTCTTCAGTGACTTTGTCATGTGCCTTGCACAGAAAAAAAACACTCCAGCCTTCATCTTCTGGTATCCTGATGTCATGGACCAAGAGTTCAAGTTGAGATGTGGTCAGACCGTCAGCCTCTCAGACATCACCTTTTTTTCCACTGAGGTGAGGAGCAGTCTGAATCCATTGACAATTAGTAACGAAAACACAGGTGAAACTTAAATATTCACTGTATTGAAGATTCACAAGTGAAATTGAAAAAAACTGTCTTTGTGTGTGTGTGTGTGTGCATGCGTACGTGCGTGTGTGTGTGCACAGGGATGGCTTTCTGGTGTGATGCAGTGTCATGGTGTTGTGGATCAAGGGGTTCTAGTTAAGACATGGTCAGCCTTCTGAAGAAAGTGGGGATCTCGTCTAAGTCTTCAGTTACTTTGCCTTATGATTTACAAGGTGAGATTATAACATGTTTATTTAACCAGTATTTTTGTACTGTGGATTGATACATTGTGGACACATGACCACAATTTGAAGTAAAATATGTTTTAAAAATGTAGAAATGAATAAATTTAAACACAACTAACTACTAACACAATTTCTTTTCAAATTGTTATTATTTTGGTTATACTTGCATTTGATTTTTTTAATTAACACTTTCTCTTTTTTCCAGTTCCACTGTTGAAAAGCGTAAAGAAATTGCCATTCGCTGCCTCATGGTCTATCTCGGAGAGAAGAAGGAGGAGGATCTTTTCAAACAGTACCACGTAAGTACTTGAGTACTTTTTAAACTTTGAATTTTGTTGGAACTGCATGTCTCTGTAGGGTCTGTATGTTTTATTTATTGGATTTTTCATTCAGGGGTTAGTAATAAAAGACAAAAAAAGGTATTTGATTTTCTTATCAAAGTTGAAAATCAAAAAATGAAAACAAGGCATTTTTCATTTGAAATGTTAACATGAAATTAACAAAATTCTGAAAAAGGTTTGATTTTGTTTCATAGTTTGCAGAATGAAAAAATAAAATCACTCAAATACAAACACAAAAGACAACCTGTTTTACCTTATTTTCCCACCAGAATGGTGGTTTATGTGGGCCAATCATGGAGAGACTCTGCAGGGGGAGGGACTTACAAAGGTCCTGTTCCAAAATCAAACCATTTTCAAATTTGTATTTATTTCATTGTAAAGATTAAAATGATAAACGCCTTGTATTTAATTTTTAGTTTTTCAACTTTGAAACAAAAATCAAATAAACACTCATTTTTTGTTTTTTAATACTCACCCCTGAACGGAAACTTCAATGACCAAAACATTCACGAACCCTGCAGCCTTTCTGGGTATTGATATGACCGTTTTGTATCTCGTGCACCAGCCTCCTGTGGTCTAGGTGTTGAAGTACATGGTCACCCTGCACTCCCTTATGCATGTTACCCTGAAGAGCTTGAGCTATGTATTTTATACACCCTAACATCTTTTAATTTCTCCTAAAAGGATGAGGAGGAGCTCGATGCAGACCTTGCGACGCAAGTAATGAAGATTGCCATCATTGGTGATGGGGGTGCAACCATCGTAGTCAAGGGATCCAAGATCCTGGAGGGGATTGATGTCGCCAGATCCTGTGCTTTGCTGATGGGAGTAATCTACACTCTTAACCATATATCCCAAGGACTTGAAATGTACCTGTGAGGTAATCCAGAAACTATGCCTTGAGCTTGATGGACAAAAAGCCAGCTCTAAAGTAATGAATCTCAAGTTTGGTATTTTCTAGAGCAGACTTGATCGACCTTCCGCAAAGGAGAGGTGTACATCACTCATACAAACACACACAATTTGCTTGTTATTTTTTCTGCACTTCTGGTACCACTTCATGCACTGGGTTTTACTGCATTTTACAACTTTGTTCCTTATGAGCTTCTGAGGGCATGTTATTTTGTGTCTCAGTAGAATGTAGCCTACAAATCTTGCGGTTTGCACGTTTAAGAATTGTGCTACTGTTTTTTTACTGTCAATAAATGGGCCTAACTCATTTGAATAATACTGTCTGATTTTCTATTCTTTTTGACCACCAGGAAAGAGTCCCTTAGCTGCTGTACAGTTGCCAGGTTTTGACATTGTCCTCATGCCTCTAAATAATCGTAGCAACCTTTCATTTGTCATCTTCTTGCTGTCAGGTGTTCACACTCAGGGAAATGGAGGAAATGCCCTTATTATATGGGTCTATTGCAGGGATCATCCTAATTATTGAGTTAATGTTATTTAGAAATGTGTTTTATTGTGACCCAAAAGGTACTTCACCATACTTAAAATATCACGTTGGTTCAACTTAAATAATTACATTCATGCTGACAATTATTAAGTTCATTTTAATTAGAAATGTGTTTTATTGTGACCAAAAAGCTGCTTCATCATACTTAAAATATTACTTTGGTTCAACTTAAATAATTGCATTCATGTTGACAATTATTAAGTTTGTGTTACTTATAAATTTGTTTTATTGAGTCAAAAAATCTACTTCACCATACTTAAAATATTGCTTTGAATTAATGTAATTCGGCTAGGAGTTGGCTCAACTTAAAAATTATAGTGGAAAACGTTAACATATGTTTTTGGGCTGAACCAATGTTTTATTTTTTAGAGTGTAGAGATCGAAAAAACTGCACAGGAAATGACATCAACTCCTCCAACTGGACTCTCCTAAAAAAGATTTAAAAAAACATCTAAATTTAAGATAAAAAACAGACAGAAAAGCCACCAATGTAACATCCAGTACAACCACTGCAATCACTGCTACTGGAAGATGAAATATACAGCTGAACAACACGTTTTTTAAAATCCTTTTAGATTTTTCAGAATTTTTTTAAATACAGATAAAGTTGTTGATATGAATTCCAAAAGGTCAGACAAGGAAAAAGTAAAATTATGTAGCTACTCAAGTGCAAGTAAAATTACATGAGTAAATATCTCAGGTAATAAAAAGGAACTTTAGAAAAGTTACTCTGAGTTAAAAAGTTACTTAGTTACTTTCTCAGAGACGCAGGAGGGTGTCTCCAGTTCACAAAGGACAACAGGGAACGTTTTCCGCCAACTAGCTGTCTTTAGATAAATTGAGACTATTTAAAAAAAACTCTCTGTATTTTGATTATGAACCAAAAAAATGAGATCATGGATACAGGTGGCCGACATAAGTTTCCTGCGCAGGGTGGCCGGGTTCAGCGGCAGGGATAGGGTAAGTAGCTTGGACGTCTCGAATGGGCGTCCCAGCTGAGGAGCGTGGACTTGGCCGGGGAGAGGATGGCCTGGGATGCCCTACTTGGGATGCTGCCCCCGTGACCCGGATAAGCGGAGAAAGGCGCGGCGAGGTATTTTGATTATAGTTGATTCTTGTAGCTATGGGTGGACAGATGGACTTTATTCATCTGCAGCAGGAGAAATTCATGTTACAACAGCACAAGATAACACAGTTAGAAATTTAAAGTGAAACACATTGATTATTTTTTTAAACGTCAGTAAAAACAGTTTTACAGTGTACATGTATTGAACATGTGACCAATTTTCTAATATTTTTAAAAGTTCTGTTGACATGAAATTTTCACCAGATGTCAGTAACAACCCATCTAATCGACATATGCAAAGAATTTTGACCATCTGTGTCCACCAAGGTCTGAGCTCGGTTCTGGAGGTTTCTTCCCATTAAAGCAGGTTAGGGTGACCAAAGGTCCTCTCCTCGGACATGTTCTTTTCACGTTCTGACCTGAGCGTCCGGCGAGGGGGGGTGTCCGGGCTTTATAGTTTTTCACTGGAAATAGGCATGTACTCAAAGTAGCTGATGCGAATAAGCAGTCCTTGTTGCGTGTGACGTCCCTCTCACAGACACAACAAACAACAGTTCCGTGTTTCTTCTGCTATGTAACTTTAAAGGGCATCTTCCACATTAAACACATGTTGAAGCCGTTATTTTGTAACAAGTCTAAACTTTTATTTATTCGCTGAAAAAAGGGGTGATATTTAAATGGAAAAGGTGATATTATTGCTCTAACTTGGCTCTCTAGCAAATCCATCTGAAAACACAGCTCGTCTTCGGAAAACTGGAAGTGACGTATACAGAGGAACACGTTCCCAGGCCATCGCTTAGTAAACATTCACGTCTGCCGGATTGTAGCCATCCCAAACAATGGAAGAGAACACTTCATCCGAATTTGATGTAGCATCTGAAACCTCTGCTAGTCAGTCAGAATGATCTGCTATAGAATTTTATTCTGATGAAGACAGTGATTATCAGGTAAACAAAGAGTTAGACCCCGACGAGCTTCCAGCTGATCTAAGCGCAGATGGCGAAGCTAACAATGAAGAGGATATCGAACGTCTTCAAAACTTAAATTGGTACAGTCTGTTTACTTTATTTTCCATGCTCATGCACTTGGATTGTAT
>SSNR01000349.1:281814-326688 GCA_006937965.1 Callopanchax toddi
TTGTTTTATTGAGTCAAAAAATCTACTTCACCATACTTAAAATATTGCTTTGAATTAATGTAATTCGGCTAGGAGTTGGCTCAACTTAAAAATTCTAGTGGAAAACGTTAACATATGTTTTTGGGCTGAACCAATGTTTTATTTTTTAGAGTGTAGTTGCCACTAATGACCTTGGGGTTTTGAAAAAAAATGCATGCTTGTCATTAGTTTGTACATGTGGCCTGGCTGTGTTCATATGTTTTGACAGCTGGTGCAGGTGAACACACTTTGGACTTGGCTACATTCTGCATGGATATGACCTCTTCTTGTGGTTGGTCTCTTCTGTTGGGGATAAATCATGGGGATCTGTGTCGGGCTGACCTTACTGAGGTGATTCATCGAGCTGCTTTCCTGACCTTCTATCCAAGTACACAGCTGGACCCAATTATCTGATGTGTCCATTTATTCCTATAACCAGACAATTGTTGTAACGTGGATTCATCACTGTAAAGCCAAAATGAATTAGCTGCCTGGTGAAGAGCTGCAGTGCTTCAGACATATCCTTTTTGGATGATGTCTTCTTCCATGTATTAGATCATTTCTTGAGAAAGTCATATCCACTTTTAACCAATCAAGGTGATTTTATTATAAAAGTATGAACCATCCTACTTGGTAAAATTACATCCTTTGCCAAGTTTAGCACCCAAATGCAACTAAAGTGATTAGCAATTCTAAACATGTTGGAAGCATGCTGGGGCACCTGATGTGTGGTGAGAGGCCTTCCTGTGATGCCAGCTGTTGCTCAGTATGAGAGCTGCATCTCTCCCTGCTCCCTGTTACAGTCTTTTAGTCATTTAGTTATAGCCTATATTTTTAAAGGACCAAAAAATAGTGTTATGCATACTTGTGAAAAATAAAACTATGAAAGCAAAGAAAAAGAAAAAACACAATGTGTTTAGATATTGAATGAAACAGCTACACAAAAACAAGGATCTACCTAAAGAAAGTTTGCAATAGAGCAAAGTAAGGATTGCGAACAAGCAGGTGTGGGACAAACTAAGCCCTGGTTCTCAGAGAGCAAAAAACAAAACCACTGGGGAACAAAAGACCCACCAACATACACAACTCACAAAAGTTAGGGATATTTGGCTTTCTGGTTAAAATTTATGAAAAACGTAAAACGTTCATCCTACAGTGATATTATTTCATGAAATTAGTACATTTAAGTAGCCTAGTTAAGTAGACCGTCAGATTTTCTTTGCAAATTTTGGTCTAGCCACGATCCACTGGATCCTCCGCAGCCCTGGTCAGTCTCGTACCAGACCAATCACAGCGCTCTATTTGGTGGGCCAATCACAGCGCTCTAACGATTTGGTGGGCGGGATTAGCCAATGAAGGCAGAGCTGCGACTTTGAAATTAAACACCATGGCGGCAGCTCAGGAACCGTGTTCATTTGAAATGGCTTTGTCATCGACTTTGGATGATTTAGTAAGTAAGTAAGTAAAGTTTATTTATATAGCACCTTTCACAGAGAAAATCACAAAGTGCTTCACAGAAAACAGAATCAAACATGATAAAACAAATAAAATCAGTTAAACAAACAAAATATCATTACAAATCAAAATCATTAAACAACAACAAGAGAACATAAAAAAGTTATTTAAAAGCAGTTTTGAATAATTGGGTCTTCAACTGCTTTTTAAAGGAGTCCAGACAGTCTATACAGCGTAAAACTAAAGGAAGGTCATTCCAAAGTCGAGGTGCAACAGACTGGAAGGAGCGATCACCTCGACTTTTAAATCTGGTCCTTGGAACTGTTAGGAGATTCTGGTCTGTGGACCTGAGAGCTCGGGTTGGAGCGTACGGCTTTATCAGTTCAGTAACATAAACAGGAGCTTGACCATGTAGGGCCCTGAAAGTTAGAGTCAGGATTTTAAAATGAACTCTACATTTAACAGGTAACCAGTGCAGAGACCTCAGAATATGAGTGATGTGATCTTTTCTGTTTGCTCCAGTGAGGAGCCTCACTGCAGAGTTCTGGACCAGCTGAAGGCCATAAAGGGCTTTTTGGTTCAAACATGTGAAAAGTGTGTTACAGTAATCTAGACGGGAGGAGATAAAAGCATGAAGAACCATTTCCAGTTCAGGTTTTGACACCAACTTTCTCAGTTTGGAAATATTTCTCAGATGATAAAAACAGTTTCTGACCAGCTGTTTTGAGTGACCTTCAAGAGACATTGACTGGTCGAAAATAACACCCAGATTCCTCAGGTTTGACTTTACAGCAGAACTTAAATGTCCAATCTGTTGACTGATCAGAGGGACCATCCTATCAGGGGCAACAATCAGACATTCAGTCTTTTCAGGGTTTAACTGAAGGAAGTTATTTTCTAACCAGTTAGTAATAGCTGACAGACACTCGAGTAGTTCAGACAGTTTGTAGAACTCTGAGTCCTTGAAGGAGCAGTACAGCTGAATGTCATCTGCATAAAGGTGGTAGGAGACATTGTGACATCTACTAATGATCTGTCCAAGAGGATGGATATATAGTAAAAGCAGGAGTGGACCCAGAACAGAGCCTTGGGGTACCCCACAGAACAGATCTGTAGTATCTGACATGATGTTGTTTATATGGACACTGAAACTTCTGTTTGAGAGGTACGATCTGAACCAGTCTAAAACTGTTCCAGAGATCCCCACCAAGTCACGGAGTCTGTTCATTAAGGTGCTGTGATCAACAGTGTCAAAAGCTGCAGAAAGGTCCAACAAAACTAAAGCTGTAAACTCCCCTGAGTCTGCTGCCATCATGATGTCACTGGATACTTTGAGTAAAGCTGTTTCTGTTGAATGTTTTTTACGGAAACCAGATTGGAATTTATCAAAAATGTTGTGTTGTTCCAGAAAAGAGACCAGCTGATCAGCCACAACTCTTTCTAAGAGTTTAGAGATATAGCTCAGTTTGGAAATGGGCCTGTAGTTATTTGGTTGAGAGGAGTCCAGACTGGGTCTTTTAAGGATGGGTTCAATAACAGCGTGTTTAAAGATGGAGGGGACGGAGCCGGTTTGGAGGGATAGATTGATAAAATCAACAATGCATGGGCCAACTAGGTCAAAAGCTTTAAGAAGCAAAGAGGTTGGGAGAATATCAACTGGGCTTGAAGATTGTTTCATGTTTTTAAGAATGAGACAGATGTTCTGAAAATGAACAGGTGTGAAGAAGGACCAGGTATGGGAAGGAGGAGGGTGGATGGGAGAACAGGGAGCAGATGGGGTTGAGAAACCTGACCTGATGTTTCTAATTTTGTTGTCAAAGAATGAAAGGAAGTTGTTACAATCAGACCTTGAGAACACAGGGATTTGGGGCGTTTTAGGTGAAACTATCTGATTGATCGTGTCAAACAGAACTTTGGAGTTTTTATTTGAGGAAATCAGTTGAGAGAAGTAAACAGCTCTGGAGTTTTTAACCATTTCATTTAAAGATGTTATCAATTCCTTAAGGTACAGTCGGTGAATTTCCATTTTTGTTGATTTCCAAAGCCTCTCAGCTTTACGGCATGTCCTTCTGAGATTATAAATATGTTCGTTCATCCAGGGACTGTTCCTTCTATGAGATACCACTGTTTGTTTAACTGGAGCTACTTTATCTAAGATAGTAGAACACTGCTGATTAAATGACTGGATGAAGGACTTTGCATCTTCACCATGAACTAAGTTTCTATCAAACATTACAGAAAAACCATCAACTGCTGACTGATTAATGATGCGTCTTTCTGAACTCAGTTTTTGAGGGACAGGATCAACGTTAGACTGAATCTTAAAGAAAACACAGCTGTGGTCACTCACATGAACCTCTTCAACATGTAGCTGATTGATGTTTAGACCCAGAGAGAAGACTAGATCCAAAGTGTGACCCATATTATGGGTTGGTCCTGATACATGCTGTACAAAGTGAAAAGAATCAGTGATGGATAAGAAATCAGCTGCTGTGTTACACTCAGGGTTATCAATGTGAAAGTTAAAGTCACCCAGAATTAAAACCTTTTCCAGCTTAATCATGGATGATAAGAAATCTGAAAATTGAGAGAGAAAAGAGCCAGCTGGTCCAGGAGGTCAGTAAATTAAAACACAGTAAAATACTTCTTGTAATCCTACTTTGATGATCTGACATTCAAAAGTAGTGAAACAGCCACTGTTGATTAGACTACAGGCATGTTTGTCCTTAAAGACCACAGCGAGACCTCCACCACGGCGTGAGGGGCGTGGTGTGGTAAACACAGAGCAACCTGGAGGACAGATTTCATTAGAATGGACAAAGTTACCATCTTGTTCCCATGTTTCAACTAGAAAAAAGAAGTCTAGGCACTGCTGGGTGAAAAGGTCATTTAAGATAAAGGATTTGTTATATATGGATCTGGCATTTAACAGGGCACACTTAACTGAATGATGCTGGTCATTTTTCTTCTTTGTTACTTGGAGATGGATGGGTCGTAAGCACCTGTTGAGTTTCCGGGTTCTCTGATCAGAGTGATTAGGGCAGCGGATTGATAAATGGACTGGAATAGGAAAATGTTCTGGTTTGAGAGCCGAGGAGGAAACTGTGGGGACAGAGACTTTGGGAAGAGACATAGATGATGGTTGAATTTGTGGTGGACTGTAGGGGGCAACGGCGTTTGGAGTGGTGGTGAGACCGAAGGCTGCAGAAGGTGTAGATGACTCGGATGTAAACAGTCATGTCTGTGTAGAGGAGTCCACCATAGATATACATCTATAGGACTGCACAACGTACCTGATGTTAGCGGTCAGCATGCCCAAATTTAGATTTGGGCTTTTCTTTAAGATGTGAACAGAAAGAGGCACCTAAGTCCTTTATTTTGAAAAAGAATGTATTGGCTCTTTTGCAACAGCTGATGACACTCTGTGGACACCTGAGAACATCCTGTTTGAAGCCTCACAAAAGTAAAGTACTAATGAACAATTGTTAGGTGTCATCTTGGTCTCATGATGTCAAAATGTGAACAACATGATGAGGACTGTTTAAATACCAATTCCATTTGAACCAGGAAATGTATTGGTCGATTCATAAATCAAACACCTGTTGTTCACCTCCTTGTTAGAGAACAGCAAGTTGTGCAAAAAGTACTGAAACAGTTGCTTTAAGTTCACCTGTAAAGGTTAGAGTGCATTTAGATACATCCTGAAATTTCACCTGACAGCCAGTTATCTCAACTTGTTTGTGAGTAGTGTATATAAATAATTAGACCATGTATATGCCTGCTTTCATTGATGAAAAGTGAAACAATGATGTCCTGTTTTACAGCACTGCCATGTTGGGTTTTGGCACCAAAGTCTGTTCAATTGGGTTGTGGAGCTGAAAGTTCAATTTACTCCCCCACATGTACATCATGGTTTACAGTATATAGGCTTGAAATACATATCAATTTTCCTAATCACTGCATCAAGTAGGGTTAGGGAGGAGCTGGTGCCCATCTCCAGGAGCCACAAGTCAAGAGGTATGGGACTGGACTGGTCACGAGTCCATTACAGGGCCACACAGAGACAAACAACCAGTCACACAATCACTCATACATAGGAACAATTTTAAGTTGCCAGTTAACCTAACATGAATTTGGTTCATGTTAGAAAACTGGAGTACCCACCAGTCAGTCTTCCTGTGGTGGTGGGCTGTGGTAGAGTGAGTGGAACTGTGGCATATTGTTAATCAGTCTTCCCTTTTTTATCTTTAGTAGTGTGCTGAGGTGCAAGGGACAATGAGCCCGGGGATCAACTTTGCATACGCTGTACAGGCATCTGAGTTGTCAAATAGAATACTCATAATGAGGGAATCTGCTTCTGTGGTGTGTTTTAGCTGTACATTACACTTCTGCTCCCTCCTTCCCTCACGTGTGAACAAGACCATGAGATACTTAAAGTCCATCTTTCAAGTTATTTTTTAATTCATAATATCTTTGAATTTATTGAAAAAATAAAGTTGATCACATTTTTTTGTGCTTGAAAGACAAGCAAATACTTGAATTTGTCCTTAGATGTACCAAAATGCAGCTTCCAGCCAAGAACTAGTGTCTTTCTGTCGTGTGATGTCATGGCGTCACTGTAGGCACACAGCGGATATTCGTATTACTGAAAGGATTGCATTTGTAGATAGCACACTGAGGGATTGAGATTAGTCAAAGATGGTGAAGGCTTGTGTATGTGGAGGTTGTTCAAACTCCTGTCTGTCTGGACATCGGATGCATCGATTTCCTTTTAGGACAAACCCAGTATTTTGAGCGTGGGTGAGGTTTGTTCAAGCTGGATGGAAAGATTTCACCATAAGGACTGTGTCTGCTACCTCCGTAGTTTGCGGTGCACGTTTTCGTGAGGAGGACTACAATGAAAGTGAATTGAATGAGCAGAAGATGGGTTTTAAAAGCCAGGAAAAGGTCAGGCTGAAGCCCACCGCTGTACCGTCAGTACAGCAGTCAGCCAGCAGCAGCGTGAGAAAAAAGGAGGAGAAACCGTATCATCACAGCAGCTAATGCACAGCAGCTCTGTCACTCAACGAGGAATTATGTTTGGAAACGTGAATTTTCTCTGGTAATTATTACTTTTACATCTATATGTTTACCTCTGATATATCGTAGTAATATATACTTGTGATTTTACAACTCGTTTAACTGAAATCTTTAGGTGTTTATTATTTACTCAAAAAAGTAGCCCAGCAGCTGCGGGCGAGCTAACGGTTAATGTTTGTGTAGCTGGCAACACAACTGCCTGACCAGCCATCCTATAGATGTAAATACATGTATATATACAGAGGAAAGTATTCTTCTATAGATACAGAAGGTTTATATATTGCTAGGCTAGGAATATAAACAGTTAAATAATGTTTGCCAACATGTTCAGCTTCTGAAAACAAGTCTTAAATCTACAATTGTACCTGT
The DNA here is from genome assembly GCA_006937965.1 of Callopanchax toddi. NCBI lineage: Eukaryota > Metazoa > Chordata > Actinopteri > Cyprinodontiformes > Nothobranchiidae > Callopanchax > Callopanchax toddi. The sequence continues at coordinate 288,736 of SSNR01000349.1, forward strand.
GTTTTCTGGAGAATGTCAGATGTAACTTCAGTAATGGAGCTGGTGAAGCTGGTCATTCCTGATGCTGCTGATGAACACCATGATGTGATAGAAGACAGTCTGTCTACACATCACCACCAGCTGACCTCGGTCAGCGCAGTGCAACTTCAGACATCTCATTTCATACCGATCATTAGGTAAATTTTATTACATGGATAGAAAAGGCTGGTCAGTATCACTTTCCACAAACAATAAGCACCTTTATAAGTTTGGAATGTTTTGTTAAACATTATATATTTTGTCTTTTAGCCAACCATCTAATATTGTCCTGATGAGCTGATGGAGCTATTCTCATTCTGTAATTGTGGTGAAAGAGCAGAGGCCTTCATCACTAAAACATCTGGCACTTTTATAGAAATTAAACATTTTTGTGACTACATTTTACTGAAAGTCTCTATCTCTGTTTACAACAGATCTTCAGTTTACATGGGAGTTTTTTTTTCTCTATATATTTCAGGCATGCTGCTACTGTGGTCACACAAGACCCTGGTAGAACCAGCCAGTCCTCCACAAGAACATCTGTCCATCTGCAACCTGCTGCTGTCTGGAGCCTCAGGATGGATGATGTCACAGACTCTGTTCCCTACTGGGTGTAAACCATCTCCACAGGGACTTTAGGCAGTTTTGGTGTATATAATAATGTTTGTACTATCATTAAAAACCAAGCAACAAGTTATTTCAGAATTTTAATATTTTTAACACAGTTCATACAAACACTGTTTTACATTATAAAAACAGTTACCACTCTAGTCCAGATCAGGCCAGTGGAAGTCCTTGTTGTGTCCAGCTTCATCTGGAGAGGCAGTTCTGATGGCGTTCACCACAGGAAGGTAGAGGCTGGTGGATGTGTCACTCAGTGATACCATGTGTCCATCAGATCATCTGCCTGTATGCTAATTAATGATACTGCCTCTAATGTCAGTATTGTAAAAAGATTATATCCCCACCTGACTAACTTATTGCTTTTCATAGTTATTACTTTTATACTCGCTATATATTTATACATATGTGTTGTACTACATCATACTATACAGCTCATGTATATATTTCACTGATGTTTTTTCACCTTCAAAAATAAAAGTTTCAGAGATGTACTGTAGCTTTGCTTATTTACTTGATGTAATATTGTAGATAAGGTAAGAATGCATGATAAATAAAGCATGGTATTAAAATCTCATAAAACTTCAAAAGATAAATGGATGAATGAATACTGCTGCCAGCCTTAGAACATGAGGGTTCAGGTCCAGGAAGGCCTGGTACTGGATGTGAAGCCCCGGTGGATCCAGAGTCAGCAGCAGCTGCCTGAAGGGTTGGAGCTCTAGACGGCACACACTGGATGCTGCTGTCCATCGCTCCACACTGACACCTGAGTAATAAGAGGCCATTTATATTAGAAACTATAGTTATGAAAAGCAGCATGATGATTACTGAGCTTTAGCATAGAGCTAAATAAAAAACTACTTATTTATTTAACTTATGTTTTAGAAGGATGAAACCCCTTGAGATGAGACATCTCGTTTTCGAGGGGGTCCTCCTTTCGTGCACCAAACAGAATTAGGACAGCAAGTAATTAACAACAAATACCCGTTAAAATACATGCATATACATAAAATAATGTAGAAATACTACTAATAATAGTAATAATAAAAAAATAAATAACAATAAAATAAACAGAAAGGATAACTAAATATAAACAACCAAAACCACTAACTAAAACAATGTTACATAACATTCACATACCTAGACACTCACACAATGCTCTCTAAAGTTTTTTTTTTTTTAGTCATTTGGTTTATGTGCAACTCATCATCATTTAAAAGCAGTTGCAGACAGGTAAGATGTGTAAATAAACAGAGTTCTTAAATAAACGAAAAGATGTGATGGACCGTATATGAACAGGGAGATTATTCCAGTCTAATGGAGCTTTGACTCTAAAAGCAAGTCTTCCAGCTTCCTTCTTGAATGAAGGGACGACAAAAGAAATCTGTGTATTTGACCGGATGCTGTACTGACACTCAAAGGGAACCAAAAAAGTTTTTAAATGATCAGGACTTACTTGGTCGTATGATCATTCAAAAAGTAAGCACTTTAGCTGCTTTATTTTGAAAACCTCCCCATGTTTAATATAGCTGTGTTTATACAGATTTAATAATATTATTAACTCCCTTTCTTGGAACTAAAATTATGTTTTTGGAAATTCACTTACCAGTTCACGTTGCCCAGTCTGTGCACACTTTGACTTTCCCCTGACTCGTTATCACTTCTAAGACCGTTTAAATCATCTCTCTCTTGACTGCCAGCATTAGGTGTTGCTGTTGGCTCAAAACTATACAGTGGTGAGCATTCAGCACCGAAATTATAGGCGAATACTTCTGAATTTGGCTGCATTTTCTGGTACAGCACCATGTAAACAGCGATATAAACAACTAATATATGAAGCAAGCGAGTTCCCTCTCTCGTATCACTTCGGGTCTTTCCGCTGCTTTGTAGGTGGGTGAAGAGAAAACGCACAAGGAGGCGCCAAAACATGCATTTATAATTAGATTTCAGTTGTAAGAACATTCAAAATACATTTTATATAGGTCCAGCTATTCAAAATAGCTTAGTTGGTTTTAAAGTGGAAGATGGACTTTAAACTCCCCCACTTGAAGTAGGATCTCTCCCCAATCGAGAGTTGGCAATAAACTCCTGTGGTGGAGGAGTTGGGGAGAGTGGAACAGTGATTCAGGAGCAGTGCCAGGTGACGGTGATTAACACAAGCTGTGGTGTGTTGGTAATCAGCCTCACCTCTTTAATCTGCAGAGTGCTGAGGTGCGAGAACACACTGAGCCTGGGAATCGTTGGCTGTGTCCGAATTCAGGGGTAGGATGCTTATGAGGACGTGGACTTGCTGGTCTACCTAGGTTGGGTCCTTGCTCGACCGCTAAGACCGGAAATAAACGGCTCTGATTTCGGACGGTCTAGCCTCATACCTAACCCCGCCCCTCAGTCCAGTCACTTAGCAACCAAAACAGCGGCCGGCTGAAAGCTAAAGAAAATGAATCCAGAACTCTGTTTTCTCCTGTTTAATGTTTTATTTGAGGAACTACGACCGCTCAGTCGCCGGTGTTTTTAGTTAAGGCTGATAAGCAGTGACATCCATTTTGTTTAGTCTACCAGTTTTCAGGAATTACATGCTAAATTTTGCTAGTTTCATTTTTGAAATTTAATTTCTACATTAAACAACTGAATGAACAGTGGCTAAACGTACACAGGCTAATAACAATAATATCATCAATATTTTAAATTGATATTACTGCATTTAATTAGTTTGATTTTAGAGTGTCTTTGTGTGCATAAAGTCGGTATAAAAATGTTCCAACTGGTTATAGTAAAAATATAACATTGAAATGTTTGATTTTGTCTTTTCAACATATGCCTAAGCTTGGCTATCTTCTAAAAATGTAATTCATTTATACGTTTTTCATTGTTCTTTACTTTTTTAAACAGAACAGACCATGTACTGCAGGATTAACCTCAGTGTTCCAGTCCTGGACCGTTTTTTCAACCAAGAGGATCCCAGACCAGATTTTCGACTAAGCAGAGGGTCTCTAGTAGTCTTGCTTAATCTCCTGAAACAAAATCGCAGACATGGTTGGAGTGCCACAATCGAGACCCTGGCGTTTCTTTTCTGGTTGTCAAGTGGAACTCAAGGGTGCAGGGTGGTCTCAAGAGTGTTTGGGGTGCCTCATTCCACTGTCCACAACATTGTCCATCGAGTCACAGAAGAGGTGGTGGCCATTCTCCATCAGGTCATACACCTCCCCAAAACCCCAGAGCAGCTGGAGGTTGTCTCTGTTTACTGGGCCGGCATGCCATAGAGCATTCCATAAAGCAGTTGGTGCAATTGACGGTTGCCACATCAGGATCAAGCCTCCAAGTGGTCCTGATGGTCAGTGCTACAGAAACAGGAAACTGTTTCCGTCCATCATCCTGCAAGCAGTTTGTGACCGTCAGGGCCGCTTCATCGACACCTATGTGGGCTGGCCTGGGTCGGTCCATGATTCCAGGGTGCTCCGCCACAGCCCCACTGTACAGGCAGTCAGTCTATCCTCCTCCAGGGCATTTCATCCTTGCAGATGGAGGGTACCCATGCCTCCAACATCCACTCCCCCTCATCACCCCTTACAAGTGGGGAGTTCAAGGTGTGGCAGCTTTAACAGCCATCCTTCCAGGGCACGCTGCATCATAGAGCGTGCTTTTGGAATGATGAAGACCAGGTTCAGGGCCATCTTCCTGAAAGTGCTGGAGGTGTACCACACCTTTGTACCCCATGTAAGCTACCACACAGTGGAAATTATGTGTGTGTATATATGTTTTTTAAAATTAAATAATAAAATACTTATTATCTCTATTACAGGTCATCACAGCATGCACCATTCTGCACAACATCTGCCTCAGTGCTGGTGACATCATGGCCCAAGAGGGTGAGCCTGAGGATGATGATGCTGAAATTGAGGGGGAGGCTGGTTTGGAGGCAATCAGTGGTGCTCTCTGGCGGGACCAACTTTCTGCTGAGGTGTCTGCTCTGGAGGAGGTACCACCAGTCCACGACTACTGTTAACAGGCAAGGAGTTTATGTAGAAATCTCTCATTTTAAAAAGAATTTAGTCCTGTTATCTGCTAAAGAGTTACAGGCATTACACTAGTAAATCCATATATTTCCTTTTTACATATTTTGAAATGTGTTAGTGATTGACAGCCATCGATTGAGCCAGCCTAGCAAACCCTCTTGATGGACGATGCAGCAGACAGGAAGAAGAGGCATCCAAAGGCACCCCCAGCAGACCAACCTGTAGGATGTTCCACTCTCTGACCAGAAAAGTTCAGCCACGTGTCTCGGTTCCAGCACTCCATCCATGTCTTAGATTCTTGTTTCAGGAGATTAGGCAGCACTGCCGAAGACTTCATGCTTAGTCGAATATCAGCTCTGTGATCCTCTTGGTAAACGAACAGTCCTGGACTGGAGCACTATGGGTAATCCTGCTTTAACTGCAGAAGATCTGTTATTGTTTTTATCTTGAAAAGATTTATTTATTTATTAAAGTGTTCTTTCCTTTTTATTCATTTAACATGTTCTGTTCTTTGTTAAAAACTGATTAATAAAACTCTCAAAATTATCAAGAATTTGTCAGAAATTATTGTGAATTTTAATAAATTGATCAAAATAACAATAGATACAGATACAATAAAACAAATCACTTAGAACTTAACAAAAATGAAATCATAACTATTTATCTAACATTTTCTCCATTAAAGCAAAAATGTATCCATTCTCTGCTCTCTCCTTTGTTCGGCTTCTCTCTGTTGCCTCATGTCCTCCCGGATCAGGTGAAGCAGCTCATCCTCCCGGTTCTTCTGCTTGCTTCCAGAAGAAGAAGTGGGCTGGCTGTCATCCTTCTCCCTCTCATCTGTCTCCTCCACTGCTGAACTTGGCCTTGGAGTGTCTTCAGGGATGGAGGCCATCAGGACAGGAGGCCTAGTGGAAGGCCTCTCTCCCAACACCTCATCCATGAGGACAAACCAGGGCCAAGTTTCAGCAGTGGGCTTTCCACCAACTCCCTCTCCTGACCCAGGATACTTGCAGTCCTGAACACAAAGTAAAAGAGAATTAGAAGACTTTAATTTCAGAAAAAGCTGTGGACCAGAGGCTACTTCAAGTTACAGGTTCCAGATGAGATATTCAAATTAGAAATCACAGTTGAAAAAAATGCACTCAACAAAATTGGAAGCCTTTTAAAATTTATCAACATAAAGATTTTGTTCTGTAACACACATGTACATCATTTTTAGATTATCCCATTTTTTTTGGCCTGCAATGGGGTGACCTTCCCCTGCAGGTCCATCTTCTCCAGAATTGTTCTAATAAAGAAAACGAGGGAAGAGAGAAAACATGTCAACTGTATTAATTCAAGAATGAAAAGCTGGACATCCCATAATAGAACACATGTTTAACTATTGTGTTCATATTTGTACCATTGTACCTCCATGCTACTGCGGCCGAATTCTTTGCACCAGTGAAGAGGTGGTCATTTTCTCCCCTCAATTTGATTAGGGTGCTGGTTTGCTCAGTTGTCCCTAACAAAATAATCTTAGCCATGAAAAACTAACAGATTAATCAAGGTAGTTTACAGTGATTCTTAGGCTAAAATTAAATTAAGAAGCTGAACTTTTCATTATTAAAACATTTAGGTTAGTTTACAGTGATTTTTGTTTTACTAAAATTAAATAGAAAGACATCTAAACTCTTTTACAGTGATTTATTTCCTCAAATCTCATAAAAAACTTTCAAGATAGCTTACAGTAATTTATTTTGGCTTTAATTACATTAAAATACACCTGCGTTAATTTTTGTCATTAAATGTAATCTAAAAAAATGAACAAAAAAGTCCTAAACACAAGGATTTTAGTAGTTTTTCCTCGCTATTTTGGGCTAAACTTAAATTTGAAACTGTACTGATCTCTGCTTGCTTCTGCCATGTTTTGCGAATATGCTCATCAATCATCTGCTTGCCGGTGCGCAGAGCATCCTGGGATAGCCTTGGCCAGCGAGGATACACCAGACCCATCCTCGAAATTGGGGTGGAACGACGACGCATTTGAGGACGCATGAATGAGTGTCCTTCAAATTCGGACAGCACTCGTCACGGCGCTGTGATGTCATCGGTCTCGAAATGCGTCCTCATAAGCATCCTACCCCTGAATTCGGACACAACCTTCGTCACAGACTATAGGCATCTGTGTTGTCAAATGAAAGATTCAACGAAGAAGATCTGCCTCTGTGGTGTTCATGGTACTCCACCCTTTTCCTATCGAGAGCCATTGCCTCCGATTTGGAGGTGCTGATCCTCATCCTTGCAGCTTCACACTTGACTGCAAACATCCCCAGCAAGAGCTGAAGGTTATAGCCTGATGAAGCCAAAAGGACCACATCAGCTGCAAAAAGCAGAGGCAAGATTCTCTTGCTACCAAACGTATCACCCTACATCTAGAAACTCTGTCCATAAAGGTTATGAACAGAACTGGTGACACCTGGAACAAGTCTGATTTTCTGCTGACTGTGCACCAGACTCATGCTTTTTTGGTATATTGACTAAATGGCTCTGGACAAAAGGCCATCCACACCATACTTCCTGAGTCCCCCTACAGAGTGCCCCTGGGGTCAAAAGCCTTTTATTCTTGGATTGCTTCAGATTCAACTTTCAACATTCCATCCATTTTCTAAACCTGCTTGATTCTCCTCAGGGTTGTGAAGAGATGATGTCTAACTGCAGCAGTATAGATAAGAGGCAGAGACCCTGAAATGACACTAGTCCACCATAGGGACATATGAAGACAAAAAAAAAACATTCACTCCCACATTGTCCCTTTAAGATATGTGCATGCACACATTTCTGTAATTGCATTGCCTGTCTGTGAATACAGAACTGAACATATTGCAATAAACTGCTTACATAGAAGTATTATACAATATGGTACACTAAATTAAAATTCATATCTGCTGTAAAACAACTTTTCAAAATTTTGAAAGGAAAGACTTTCTATATTTTCACTTTTTTTTTTTTACACTAGACAGTGGTCCAAGGTCTGGTTCAGGTTCTTCTTGTGGGTAAAAATAATATTAAACATGATAGTAACAGAAAATATAACTTCCCACAACTTTGTTAAAAAGTGAGGTGCTGTATAAACTTCAAGAAACAAGAAAGTTGGTGTTTCACAGTGTCAGGCACTGCTTGTTGTTTTTGTCTTGTCTGATGGTGTTATGCTCCTCAGGTGTGACTGCTCGAGACAGACCTGTGTCTGCTCTTCATTGGTTGCTGTGTGTTTGTTGGGCCAATCAGCTGCAGAGGATGGCCATGTAAAGCACACTTGGAACTGAATGAGCTCTCTCACTGAGTCAGAAGCTGGTTCAGTGATCACCCACTCTCTCCCCTTCTCCACTTTGTTCAGAGCTGCTGCTCATGACTGTGCTTGGCAGGTGTGTGGAGGAGGTAGAAGACAAGGTCAGATTGGGGTACCCTGTACATCTCACGTATGCTGGTCTGTGTCTAAAAACTAGAGCTGGAGCGATTCGTCGATGACGTCGACTTATCGATTTAAAAAAAACGTCGACGTCAAATCCGGAAGTCGACGCGTCGCGCGCACGCACCACACGCACGCGGGGAACCAAAACAAAGCCGCATGGAGAACAGAACTCCATCTCTAACAGCTTTCAGGCTCAGCAGCTTGCACTCCCAAGCTCTACATGTCACCAGAACACAACCCGCCGCTCTACCTCAAAGTTTTAGGAATACTTTAACGCAGCAAAGGACCCGCTCCAGTGGTGGAAGGAGAATGAAGAGAGACTCACCGCCCTGGCTGCTGCTGCAGCCAAGGAGACACTGGAGCGCTCCTGAGGAGCTACAAGGGCCCGCGGTTAGCGCGACACCTGGCTCGCTCCCTGCCCTAACTGGACCTCACCATGAGGTTCGGAGCGGAGGAGGCGACCGTCCGGTCAGCGGTGCTCGCGCCTGTCGCCACGGGAGCGCGCACCGCTCATCTAGCTGTGTTTCTCAGTAGAACTGTCAACATGTCCGTGAAGCTGGCCCCCCACCCACTTTAAAAAACTAAGCAATAGGTGGAGTGGTTAGTGCTTCGTTTGGGCTGATTTGTGCCGTTAAAAGTTTCATTTGTGCTGCTATGGTTTTTGAGATTTTACCGGTTTTATTTTCAGGAATGACGTCATCATCTCCCCGTAGTTTGCCCCAAAATGAACCGGCTTCATCTACTTTTTTATGCTTTGATTGTGCTAATTTGTGTTGTTAAAAATTTAGTTTGTACTGCTATGGATTTTAAGATTTTTAAAGGTTACAAAGTACAATAAAACGTAGATGACGTCACCGGTTCATTTTGGAGCGCGCTGGGGGGAGGGTGACCCCTGAATGACCTATAACTTAATCTTAAATATCTCAAAATCCATAGCAGCACAAATTAAACTTTTAACAGCACAAACCAAGCACTAAAAAAGTAGACCAGTCTGGTTCATTTTAGAGCAAGCTGGTGGGATAATGACCTAGGTAGAATTACTCATAAATTAATATTTAATATCTCAAAAACCAAAGCAGCACAAACAAAAATTTTAACGGCACAAATCAGCACAAACGAAGCACTAACCACTCCACCTATTTGCTTAGTTTTTTTAAGTGGGTGGGGGGCCAGCTTCACGGACATACTGTCAACAGCTGTGGCTTCAACAATATTAACACTAAAACCACATTTATCTGTCAATGATTTTATCAGAAGTTAGTTTTCCTTTAACTTCAGTTGTTTTCAGAGACTCACGTTAAATACCAATGCATAAATAACCTAGATAATAACCTAAATAATAAGTAGTTTCTTTAGCCAAATATAAATATAATGACTCCTCCTGTTCTACAGCGATTCAGAGTGTAATACAGAGGAGGTGATGAGGGAGGAACACAGTGCTATACTGCACACACTAACAGAATAACAGTTCAGTTTCATTTTGGGACTATAAAATAGTTTAACTAACACACTCAGGAATGTCTGCTGTGAACTGCACAGTATTTGTTTTTTCTCTGCAGTTTTTAAACCTTTAAAACAAGAGATTTATGTCAAACTGCAGCTCTTCCTTAGTGTCACTTTATTTTGTGTTAAACACTCAGGAATGTCCACACTGTGCACCTCACAGTGTTTTGTTTAGTACTACAACTTAGTATTTTTTCCAAACCTTTAAACTAGAGTTATTGTTCTGTAAAAGAGTAAATACTGACAGCTCTTCCATGTTGTAGAACACTGCTTTGATTCTGTTTGAAGCAGAAGATGTTTGGCTTTGGAAAACAGTTGTACATTCAAGTCATTTATTACATTTTTTGAGGGCGGGGGGGGGGGGGTATTTATTTGAAATTTTATGGTTTTTATTAATCGTGCAACAGAAAAATAATCGTTAGAATAATCGTCTAATTATCCATTAGAATAGTCGACTATTCGATAAAATAATCGCCCGAATAATCGTTTTAAAAATAATCGGTTTCCCCCAGCCCTACTAAAAACACTAGGTAAGCAGAGGGTGCCACCATATGTAATGTTTTGCCAAGTCCTTTTGTAGATGAGTTAAGCAGGATTTAGTTTGGTTATTTTGTATCTAAAGAGTATTCTTCTATGTCCCCTCCCCCTCCCACTAGGTTTGTACATAATAAATCCTTATTTCAAGGTTAGAGAGGTTGATGGCAGAGCAATAGTCTATCATCATCATGACTTAATTTCTGTTTCCACTTGTTTCTTTTTTCACTAAGTCAGGTTTAGGTATCACAAACAACTTGGTAAAGTTTAGACACTAAATGCATTCGGTAACGGTTAACTACATTACATTTATAGGGTTCAGAAAACGGATGCATCAAGTTTCTCTTGTCATGGTGTAGTACATGAAAATTGTTTGACCGGTTTATTATTTACATTTCAAAGTTTTGCATTTTGACTTAAAAAAACACAACCCTGTTCATCAGCATGAAAGCTGTAAAAACCACATCCCATGGCATAGTTCCATTAGCTGCATGCTGTTTCTGTCCTTGTAGTATTTGATTGTTTTGACTTTTGGAAGCTAATTCTCTCACTTGCTGTAGCTGTCAAAAAAAAATCAATGACTGATCCTTATTCTTCAGTTAGAGTATTCAATATTCTTCTGCTCATGAATGGCTTTCATTTTTCATACTGCAGTCTAACCTCCACCATGCCCATCTCTTTATGCTTTCTTAATCCTTTTCCACCCCCTGTGTGGAACGCAGCTGCCCTTCATCGCTTTCCGGACCAAGTCCAGTCAGCGTCTTGTTCTCTCCATTATTCACTAATCCCAACCCTGCTGTGCAGAGGCCACTGTACATTTTGATAAAAGCCCCCACTGTCTGGAAATTGCTAATCAATGAAAATATTCTGTCAAAAAGTCTGCAGTGTGAGTTCCCTGGTTGTGCAAAACAAACATACACAGTACATCACACTCACTAAACACACCTAAGAACTTATTTATTATCAATATAATTTTACTATGAATTGTTTTGAGGGACATTTATTGTGCACACATTGGATGCTTTCAGTTCTTACTTCCCTGAAAATGGAGAACCTGGAAAGAACAAAAAGGAACCAAATTTGGTGTGACATAATGGCATAAATCAATATGACTTTTCCTTCCTAAATGGAAGATAATGGTATCACAATGGAGGCGTGCAGAGCTTGTCTATTCAGCCTGCCCTGATTGATCTCTTACTGCAAGAGTCACTTTGGGACCCACAAGATGTCTGGACACATTAGCCTCACTCTGTGTGAGCCAACATACACATACACTCGCTTGCACACAGAAAACAAAGAACAATAGGTTAACTAGGTCTTCAAAGAAAAGACTTCACCAGATTCTGTTACATCATTCTCTACATTTATGTATTTAGTCTTGTAACATTTCCATTTTAGCAGATGTTTTGTTTTAAAGTTGTTTGTGATTTCAACAGTGCTCTGGAATTTCTTTTATTCTCTTTCTCTTTGTGTTTTAACCTTATCGTGTCATAAATAACAAGCATTAACAGTCTGAAAATCCTAGGTAATTACATAATGGCCTATAAACTCTGTTACCAATTTATTGGAAGTACCTCCATTCACCGCTAATGAAATAATTGGAATTTTTAACAGATATACTGTATTGAACAGTGCTGAAGTAAAATGACTTAAAATGCATCTAAATGCACTGCAGTAAAAAGCTTCTCTAAAATGCCATGATAATACATGTACTGTGAAACATACTTTTTCTTTATTTTGCTGATTTTGGACCAGTTGAATGACTTAAACTGCGATAATTATAGCATCATATTGATTTATATTAAGCAATCATGACTTTTGTATGAGTGATTCACAGTGAGCTATTTTAATTTACACTGCTAAAACATGAGGTTTATGTTTTTCATTCAGCAGTGATTATCTTCCACAAATTAAAATCTTACATATTAACCATCAAATTAAAACCTTTTAATATCTTTACTGTTGAGCCCCTAAATGAGTTATTTTCTTTGGACTTCTTGTTTCATTTCTAACAAATTAAAACTTGGTAATAATGAAATGGATCAATTGATTTAAACATATTGAACTGATCATAAAACATTAGCTCAACCTGAGGTAATCAGTATGAACTCGTGTTTCTAATCTCAGCCAAAAGAAATCAGAACATCTAGAGTCTGTGGGAGAAGAAAATTGCCTGAAAGGTTATAATTTAGCTAATTGCTGGTATTATATTATGTCACAAATAAAAGCGTGTGGGGGTGGTGAGGAGAATAGGAGGGAAGAGTATCACACTTATTCACCTATTTCAAGCACTGTAGTAATATGATCTTTTAGAGCGTTGAGGGAACTGTTTCTTATTTGGCTCAACACCTGAAACAAAACCAGTCAAACATTTTTGTATATTGTAATTTCCGGACTATTGAGCACACCTGAATATAATCCGCACTCACCAATTTAAAAAAATTGTACAGATATAGGCCACACTAATTAATGAATGGTAAAAGGCCTGTATTTATATAGCGCTTTCCTATTTCCTGAAAGCACTTTACAACACAGCAGTCACCCATTCACACACACATTCACACACTGCTAAGCTGTAGGTGTCCACGTTGTAACCTGAGATTTAGATTTTTTTTGTTTTGTTTTACCTTTATCTTACCAGGTAAAACGTTTGAGGACATGTTCTCATTTCCAAACATGACCTGGCCGAGAGGCCTCAGAAGGTAGTACAAAAAACAAATACATTTGAGATATTTACATGGAAAGGTTTTTTGTTTTTTACTTAAAGCTGCAGTTCGGAGTACTTTTTTTATGTATCAAAGTTTTATTAATGTTTCAAATGATAGTGCAGTTCTAAACTATGACATATAGGGTTCCACAACATTTGTTATTCTTTTGAAGTCCCTCCTTCCTCCCATAGACCTCTATGAATTCAATTTTTTTAAGCCAATAAAATTTGAGTTTCCACATTGTTGGCAGGAGGCCCTCGGGTCGACCCAGGACAAGCTGGAGGAAATACATCTTCAGGTTGGCCGGGGAACGCCTGGGCGTCCCAGCTGAGGAGCTGGTGGACCTGGCTGGGGAGAGGATGGCCTGGGATGCCCAACTTGGGATGCTGCCCCAGCGACTCGGACCCCGGACAAGCAGAGGAAGGCGAGGCGAGGCAACTTCCTCATGTACATGTAGCAAAACTATAAGGGGGGGCGGGCACAGGCCGCTTCGTGTCTTCCTGTTTACAGTTGCCATATTGGAACAGCAGGTCATGAAGAAGTTGGAACAAAATTGTTAAAAAGTTAGTCAGTCGCAGGCTACCAAGGGCTGCATCAACTTCAGAAAGAAAAAACAAAGAAAAGTCAGGCGACTAAATTTGTTGAAAAACACATTAGAGGCCATAGAGATGCACGTGCACAACTATAGGGGTGGGTTAGAGGGGGAGAAAGGATGTTCTGGGAGGGGCCACGGGAGGTTGGATTCAAGGAATTTTCTCTTGCTAAAATACTCTGGACTGCAGCTTTAATTAAGTATGTTCCAGTAACATACACAAATATGTACCTTAAAGCGGCTCTCTGGATTATTTTTCTCTGTACCAAAGTTTTCTAAATGTTTTAAATGATATTTCAGGTCTAAACTATGATCTATGGGTTGAGTTCCACAACATCTGTCATTCTGATGAAGACCCTCCTTCCTCCTAGAGACCCCTTTGCATTATTTCTTGCCGCCGACATTTTTCAGCCAATGAAATTCAAATTTCTGCATTCTCTCAACATGCATGCGCATCGACCAAACCTGTACCAGTAGGGGGCGCTGTCGTACAGTACGCTCCGTGTGTTTCTTTGTTTACCGTCTCGTTCACTGAGGACTCACAGCTCATTTCAACTAAAAACCTACCTATTCTCCAGCTAAAGACGGATTTATTTTTATTTTTAAACCTTTCACCTCACAGGATGACAAGGCTTGACAGGATTACACGTTTATTTTTGGTCAGAAAGTTCATCCAGGGCCGAGTCAAGTTCAGCTTCAGAGTCCAGCAGCAGCTCTCTGCTAACAGAGCTAATATCAGAAGCAGCAGGGACAGAGAGGGCTCATCAGACCCTCGTAGTGTTGGAATAAGAGTTGTGAACTGTGAGTGATTAAACCCTACACATTGAGCTGTACAGTTCATGCCCGCAACGTATATGCGCCGTGTGAACGCGCGCACACGCGACCGGACGCGCGTGTCGAGATGTTTTGAGGAGGAGCCTTTGGACGTTAGATTCAAAAACTGCTCTCTTGATGAAATAATCCAGAGTGCGGCTTTAAATGCTTCTTTCCCGAACACTGCACATAACACGGCTGAATTTAAAAAAGAAACTACCAGTACATTAGCATCACGGAGCAAGGGGCCTGCTGGTTGATCCAGACACGCCTCCTCCCCGGGACACAGGTCTGTGCACAGCAGCACCTTGATCTGCTGAGCTAGAGATTTTTGGGATGCAGTGCTTTTTCTGAACCCTTGCTGCATCTCCATGTTTTTTCTTGAGGCTTCCCAAAATGTCTAAAATCTACTTTTGCGCCATTTGCGGTAAATGCATTGAGCTCACCACCAGCAGGAGACGCTGAAGCATCCCCAGCACCCCTATGTCCCGGTAAGGCATGCAGCAGTGTAGCCTTTCAAAACTCGTTGGTGATAATGATTCTATGGCACTGCTCCATGCTGTCAGGATTCACTGGCAGACTTTAGCAAAAGTTGCTTTTTGCATGCGACCAGTTTTGGTAAATGATTTTTTGCGTACGTCCACTAAAAATTCATAAATGAGCTGCATCATTATTTAAGCTGATGTGAAAGAAGTTGTGGCCTACAGTCCAGACATTACAGTATCCTAAATGTGCTTGAGAACAGAACTGATATTTTCTTTTACAACATTGTTGTGGCCTTTTAAGTCAACACAGTGTTGTAAATACTATTTTCTCCTGCACGATAAACACACCTCAGGATAAAAAAGTCCTGCTTTTATTCACACGTTTGTCTCATTTTAAAAGTGACCTGCACAGTGCTTCTGGAATCCAATGACAAAAGGTGGAGGATGGGGCAGGGACAGAGTAATAATAGAATACATGGCTTCATCTCTTCACTTAAAAAAAGTCCCTCTCTTTTGTCTTCACCTTCATTAATTCACCAACGCTGATAAGTGAAGAAGGAGTAGAACAAGAGGAAAAGGACATTGCTCAAAAAGAACAGTGAGAGCCAGATCCCCCCACCCATCGCCCACCCTGCAGTACACCACAGAGAGGAAGGTAAACAACTTTCAACACATAAATATTTAAATGTTTCATTAGATGCTGTCTCATGAGGAGACTAAGGCGAGCTTGGGGACTTATCTCCAGCAGCAGGCTCAAAGTCAAACCCAGTCAAAGACAAATCTATTCTGTCAATAAGAACAAGCCGTTTTTGGAGGTGGTGAATAATATATATGAATATGTGAATAAATGATTAATGTGCACCCAAAAAGCTATCACTTCTGTTAGAATATGTATGGTTAACCCATGGATGGCTAGGGTTCTGAAAATGCACATGGAGGCATGTAAATGACCTTGTTTTGAATCATTTACCATCTCACATATTGCACAGGGGCATGTCAGCCTTTGGTTCATACAGCATGGACTGAAAGAGGCTTTCATCTTTCAAAAAGCAGCAGAATTGTTGCTGGACATGATACATCAAGAGAACATCAGATCCAGGCCCAAGCATCAGTCTGCCTTTCATCAGATCCTCCTGTCTTTTACAGCTGTAAATGTTACAATATGATGAGGATAATAAGCATTAAAACAACACAGAAGAATTACCAGGAATAACGGTCAACATTTATTTTTCCAAATATATATTTTGTAGCACATCAATCATAAAATCCTCCTCAAACATTGAATCTTGTTTTTAGAAAAGTGTGAAATTCAACAGCAAACACCACACCATATATTCAGCCCTCCAAGCCTTCATCAGGTTGTTGTCAGTGGCCAGACCAGTGATTTCTCATGTGTGAGTCAAAACCTGGTAGGAAGAAATAGTTTATGGTCTGGTTTGGGGGTTTCCTGGATTTATTTTATTTTATTTCACAAAAGCTCTGTGTGAAAATTTTTATAGCGCTGTGCATAATGCACAGCGCTATAAAAAGTTGTTCTAGAAGTCTTGTTCATTCAGATGCGACTTAGCAAATCTAAGTTTTGCTGCCTTATTTTTGTGAGAATAGAGGTCTTCGCCTGCTTGACAAACTTGACTTTCAACATGCTAACTGAGGTCTGTAGAGCAGGGGTTAAAGTTCTCTGCCCTTCCTTTTGACATGTTTGAAAATTGTTATTCTGAGTCTGGGGTGAACTTGCTGAGAAGACTTCTGCTGGGAAGAGTGGCAGCTGTCCTAAATACTTGTCCCTTGTGAATAGTTTCTCATTGTAGAATAATGGAATCTAAATTATTATAAATTGACCTTAGATCCTTTCCCAGTCTGATGGACAGCAACAATTGCTTAATTCAGGTCATTATTGATGTCTTTCCTCCTTCAGCATTGTGTGAACAAATACCTTCTAAAGAGTAAATGGCCAAAATCACTGGTTTTGTAAAGGTTGTCTCACTGATTACAATCAGTTCATCAAGTGCATTTGATCAGCAGCACATGGCTACAACCAGTGGCACCTGGTGAAATATTGTTTTGGGTGGGGCGCATTTTTGCAAGTCAGTTTTCAGATGTACCGGTACAAGAAACCACATCTCACCACTAGGGCAGGGAATGAAGCTAAATATTTTCATCTGACTGAATTTTTTGCTGGTAAAAATCCCTACCACCAGTTCACTAAAAATGTGGAGCAGTTAGGTCTAATTCTACACATTAAACAGTAAAGAAATCATAAGGAGACCTTAGAATAATATCAATATAATCAGAAACAAATAATAATAATAATAATAATAAACAACCACAATGTGGTCACAACAGAAGTTGTAAAAGTTTCAGGGAAAAAACAACCTGACCTAAAAAAGGTCAAAAACATAACTTAATTCACAATGAAGCTTTTTACTGACACCACAAACAAATAAATCCATCTCTAACTAACACAGTCAGATAATTAATGTTACAATTCAGACAACAAACACTGACCAAGCAAGTCATGACAATCAGCTCAACTAATGAAGTGAATTAACAACAAAATAAAGTCAAATCCACTGATATGTTCCATCAAAAATAAAACAATTACATTTTTATACCATTCACAAATCTCCCATAGGGCACTATGGCATTAACAGGAAAAGTAACAAAAAAAAAAAACTCCAAAACTTGCAAAATGTACATGAACCAAAGTATTCAATCAACAACATAAGTGTTGGTCTAAAGTTCGGCCACAACAATAACAAAGACATGTCACTGAAAAAAATTACTAATCAGGACTTAACAGCTAGCCCTATTAGCTCATAGGCATTTTTGAATGGAGAACTCATCGACATACTGTATTGTTAATTAAACAAAAGAAACAAACGAGTTGATTAAATCAGGACACATGGAATCAATCAGCTGGCAAGAAGGATTCTTTGAGTAAATATCCATTTTGTTTTCTCCATGATTAAAACTCAACGAGCTGCTAGAACTTTCGGGTCAACGTCCTGACCTGAGCTGAGCCTCCGGTCTTCTGCGCATGCTTCGGTCGCTAAATTCTGCAACCCAACACCAATACTTTGTATTGAAGGGGGTTCCAGTGCGCATGCACCAGTCATAGCGTAGGTCTATAGCAGGGGTCTTCAACTAAATATGCCAAAGGTCCAGATCAGCATTCGCAACCTGGTCCTCGGTCCGGGGGCAGTGCCACCTTAACCTGCTTACACACACATATACGTATCTATCTATATATATATATATATATATATATATATATATATATATATATATACATATGTATACATATATGTGTGTGTGTGTGTGTGTTTATTTTTATATATAAATAATTATTTGGAGATAAATGGATGGATAGATAATTATTTTTATTTATATTTAAATACTTAAACATATTCTCTGAGCACAAGATCCCCATTAATTAGTTTGTGGTTGAAGTAAATTTTTGAGAAAAATGGTTTGGTTTTGTCTCCTGCTGTTCAGATGCAGAAAAGTCGACATTATTTTGACACTCTGGTCCAGTTTTTGACCAGAATGAACTGATTACTGACAATGGCCTGGATCATTGCTCCTCTACCTGCTCTGAGCTTCTTCTCCTCTCCTCCTTTCTCCTCCTCTCCAGCACCTGTTGTGTCCTCTCCAGCATCTCTACCCGGTGCATGAGTGCGCGACCTCTTTCCTATTCCTTTAACAATTTGAAGAATTCTGCAGCAGGTGAGGGTGCTGTGTGCGACGCACACAGGCGCTCCCAGATCAGCCAAGAAATACATTCCTCCAGCTAAATTATCCGTTATAGAACCTGTGCATGTTAGCATATGCTACTTCCGGTGGGAAGACTCCTGTACAATGTATTATTTCCGGTTTGATATTCTCGCCTGGTTGCACCCTATTTACTGTCTTGTATTCCCGAAGAAATCGACAAAATGAGTGGACTAAGCGGCGATTTAAATTTTTCTAGATGTCTGGGGCATTTGCCTAATATTTCTGTTGATGATGTTCACCGACTTGTTGATAGATTTTCCCTGCGCCAAAGAGCAAACGAGAGAAAGGCTTCACATTTTATATTTCGCAGGATTGATCTAATTTTGAAGGTAAGTCACAACCCTCCCCATCGTCAATACTTATAGTTTGAGACCCGTACCAACGTAAATTATTTGTGTATATGCTGTGGCTTTTTTACGGTTTGTTTACATGCTGTGTAATCCTCCGCTGACGGTCGCGGTTTGGAGAACCTGTTTAGAAGCTGCAGATCGCTCGGTTCCTATTCGATTGATCTAACACCGGGCCCATTTAGCACATAAATCCATAGGATTAGACACTAAATTAGTCCATCAGCCAGTCATCATATAGAAATAAAAACTCTCCGGAGTGGAGCGCAGTGCAGCAGCAGCTGAGGCACAGCTCTGTGCGCTTTGCGGGACTCTGTATAATATTAACGTTCATTATGATTTCATGAGAGAGAGATGAGGTGTTCACAACCTTCCCCATCGTAAATCCTAATATATAGCAGGGGTCCCGTTAACCGGAAATTTCCCATATTTAACCGTTTTTTTTTTTTTTTACTTTGACGGAAAGATCTGAAGGGCGCCGGTCATTCTGACAGGTTTGCGCACGAGCCTGCCCGTCCATACCGTCATAGAAAATCACTGAATTGTCCCCTCTAATAATTCGAACCAAGGATGCAGAAATAGTGCAGCATCTCCACCAACTAATACCTGCTGCCCAGACTGAGGTTCTGTGCTGCAGAGCGCAGACCTGTGATCCAGACGTCCTGCGCTCTGCAGCAGAAGAACACTGGTCCACCATCAGGTGTCAGACCTGATCTGCTCAAACGCCCCTTTGCAATCCGGTGCTCAGTGCGCGATCAGATATGGATTAACTACACTTCCTGTTGTAATGCTCTCTCAGAGTAGCGTACATAGGCTGTGGAGGCTTGTTGACAGGCAAAATCTGCTCCGCAAGCTGCGCGCACATAGAACTGGACTCCAAACGCGAGGAGGTCTGCATTAAACATAAGCGCCAGGTCCCCCCCCCCCCGAGTATCTCAGTGAAAAATATGTGAGCCCCTCATCCCTCTCTCACTGTCTCTCATGATCTCATAATGAACGTTAATATTCTGTAATCAGAGTCCCGTGGAGCGCACAGAGCTGCACCTCGCTGCGAGGCGCTCGACTCCAAACGGAGTTTTTAGAAATTTCTATAGGATGACTGGCTGATCGACTAATTTAGTGTCTAATCCTATGGATTTATGTGCTAAATGGGCCCGGTGTTTGAGTAATAATGCTACTGAAAATGTAATTATTATAATTTTTAAAATTAATAAGTGACGGATAAAAATAGATTATGACCGGATTTTTTAAACCCTGTCAGTCAAAATGACGGAAAACCAAAAAGTCTAGCGCGACCTCTGATATACAACGACCTTTTTTAACCCGATCCTTTCCTTTTCGTAATTTGGACATGATTCTGTAGTCCATCTTCGCAGTAAGGATTTACCGTCAAATACAGCTACAGGAAACGAAAGACAGTACATCCGGTCTCAAACCCGGAAGTTAGCATTTTCTCGTGCACAGGGTCTATTGTGTGTGTCTGTGCGTGCGTGTGAGCGTCTGCAGGTGTAATGACGCTGAGAGACGTCCGGTTCTCGCTCTGCGATCGCTGTGGCCTCATTTATAAAACTTATAAAATAAATATATATGTTTAGAATTTGTTATATTTTATATAAAATTTATAAAACAAAAAAACGGGTCGGAAAGGGAGTCACTTTCTCTGCAAACTTTAGGATTTATAAAAGAAAACGGAGAAATGATGTACTCTGCAAACTTTGCATAAGCACATTTTAGAGAAGGTTAAAAAAAACTTTTATTTTGGAGACGTCAGACTAAATTAAAGGCTTTCAGTCATAACGTGTTTTTAATGAGACGGATCGAGGCGGGTTCTAAAAATAGACGCAGCGATGCGGAGCGATTTGGGGCGGGTCAGAAGTTTTCAAATGTGCAGGACCCTGACCCACGCATCACTAGTGTGCGTGGCGCCTTTCTGCAGCAGTAGATCTCTTTCTGAAGCTGCGGGAGGGGCTGCCGTGCCATACTGGTGTAGGGGTAGCTTAGCGAACTAAAGGAGTTGCCGCGGTGCGCCACTCGCTTGGCGCTCGGCTTCGCCTCCAGGACTCCGGTCCGGGACTGAGTTCCGAACCATCTACGCAGGGGGAGGGCGGGTTCCGCGGGTTCCGAGTGAGCGACGAACCTGCTCATTAGCGCTCACGTGTCTCCTCGGACACGTCTGCTCCTTATAGACCAGGGACCGGGTCTGGATTTGCTGGGTCCAGACAGAGCCGGCTCTGGGTCCGGATCTGGACCGCGGTCCGCCTGTTAGTGACCCCTGGTCTATAGTAACGATTTTTGCACCCGAAGCATGTGCAGAAGACCCCCAAAGAAACAGGAAATATATCACACGACCTTTTGGTCTGGTAAAAAAGTGCGAGAACATTTTAAAACTACACCTAAATGCAGATTATACACAGCACTTACAGTATGTATAGATAGATCATTTAGTTTACTTTTCATGGTTCTTTTAAAACTGTTTTGTGATTCCACTCTTCTTCCTCTTATTGTAAGACTGGTGGGGCGGCACCCTAGCGCCCCCTATTGACGGGCCACCACTGGTTACAACATTCCCTCATAAATCTATGAAGACAGCAAGAGTTTTCTATAGTTTTCCTCTCAGAGCGTTTTACCTTTGACTGTTTTTCTTCAGTAAATAATACCATAGTGTAATCTGCAGTGTTGGGAACGTTACTTTAAAAAAGTAATTAGTTATAGTTACTCACTACTTGTTCCAAAAAGTAACTGAGTTAGGTACAGAATTACTCTATAATAAAAGTAACTAGTTACCAGGAAAAATAATTTTTGCGTTACTATTTTAAAAATTGTTGTTATATCAAAGGATCTGGATTTTTCTGATCAGTTTTCATGAGTAAATTTAAATGAGTAAAAAAACAAACTCCTGGACTTAATGACAGCTCACAAACACATTCTGGACTTTTACCTCAATCAGTTTGAAGTAGTGGATAAATCTCCACCTTGAAGATGACAACTTTTCATCTGAATGCTCCACACTCGCCCTGCTGCAACCCCGGTATTTGTGCGTGTGTGTGTTTGTGTGTGCGCGCGCACACACACACACAAGCAGTCTGTGCATGGAGACGGTGCGTTGAGAGTACACAGTTTATTTTATAGCATAATGGTGTGGTCATCGTTTGTTCTGAGATTATGCTTGGAAGTTTGTGAGGATGCTGCTGTTTCTACTCTGTGTGAAAACAGCAAGTCGCGTGTGATCAGCTGATGGGGAAACGGGGCGGAGCGCGAGCCGCGAGTGTGTGTGTAAATGAGAGACAGTGCAGGAGTGACAGAGGGCAGGAAACAGCTCTGCTTGGTTGTTTTTAACTGTTTTGGATTGTTTTTGGTGGAGCTACAGCTGACAGCAGCTTTTATTGTTCTAAATAAAGCTCTGAGGACTGAACCTACGGGCTCATTATTGGAGAGAACATTATAAAAGTAACGCACCGCATTTCACGCTCAGTAACGGTAACAGCGTTCTCATGACAGAAACGGTAATACATTAGATTAGTCCGTTACTGATAAAAGAACGCCGTTACGTAGTGCTATTACGTAGTGCCGTTACTTTAAGCGGCGTTATTACCAACACTGGTAATCTGTTGTGTGTTTTTGTACAGGTCGGTACGGTTTGGTGCGGGTCGGATCGCTATTTTGTCTGTTTCCATTGTGAAACCAGTCCATACAACCGATCCGTGCCACTCCATTCATGGTCCATGCACGGTCCTCCTCAGCTGTGGGTCCATAGAGCGGGTACGGTTTGGGCGGAGCTGTGGCGTTAAAACACAGTCCACTGATTCCTGCTTGTGACAAGCAAAACAAACCCCAGAGTGCCGTTATTTTATTATTACTATACAAATATCCATCCTGTAACGCTGGACTCGCGATTTGCAGCTGGACCCGGCGGTCGAGCCTCGACCGACAGACCCAAGGAGGCATACGGGTCTGGGTGAATGAATCCCTTGCAGCCCGCGGCCGGACCCGGCCGGTCGAGCTGTGAACTGCGAGGGTGAATCTGCGGTTGGACGCCACAGCGGCACCAGGTCCGCGAGGGATTCATTCACCCAGACCCGTATGCCTCCTGGGTCTGTCGGCAGAGATCCGATCGTTGTTGTACACGGAAGTGATAAAATGCCAGCAAGTAGCACCAGGTTTGATCACTTTCAGAGCTCCAAACATTCAGCGATCAGCTGCGTTCAGGACGAGCTAGATGGATCGGCAGGAAATTAAAAAGTTTATAAAGAAGTTTCACAGGATGCAGCTGAAGAATTCCAGCGAATGGCGGAACAGTGTCGGCCAGGTCAAGCTGGAGAAATTAAAAGTCCCATATAAGGACAACGCTAGTATGACGTGACGATACACATTTACGTTTAACCCCGCCTGCCGAGTGAGGGTCGACAGCTGGTGGATACGCTCAACTGAAATAGAGAACCCGTCTACGAGGATCTGATCTGACCCACACCAAACCCTGCTATGGAAACATGGCTAAAGTGGATAAAAAGAAAAAAGAAATGGCAGTATTGGTTTTAAAGGGCACTTAATATGAGAAAGTGCCACTCTGTACATAATCAGAACTTAATCTTGGCCCTGGGCCGCCGTCTAAATGGTGCCACAGGAATCAGTGGCTGTAACATTTAAGCTGTGATCTACTGCCTTCTTTAAAATGCAGTGTGCTGTCACCTGCCTCCCTCATGCATTCATTAGAACTAAACACTTCTTAGTGTTCCTTACTGCTAATTCACATGCAGATTAAACAGTGCTATTTAGAGTGATAAAAAACACATCTTAACAACTTCTGCTGTTAAATAGCATGTCAATAAGGTAACAGAACTATTATATAAAAAAGGGCCCAACACAACAGTGCAAGCACCAATTAAAGATCCATAATCTACAATATGCACGATCCCTGTAGATATAAAATAATATTTATATTTGATGGATCTTTCATTTCTCCTAATTTAAAATCAGAAAATATTTTACTTCTACTTATTATATAATAGTTTTCTACTATTATTTATTATGTCCCTCACTTGAAATGACTAGCAGAGGCTTTTTGCTTTTACATATTTACAGACCAACAGTAAATTAAGGCTAATGAGAAAACCCCCCAGTCCTCTCAGAATGATTACATCATCAACAAAATTATTATATAAAATAAAAAGAATCACATACAAATGTAAGAAATCGTTTTATCCTATGTAAATTTATGATTTATTTCTGTTCTGTAGAAAAGTACACACTGAAAAACAAACTTAAGAACAGCTATTTTAATTTAGAAGCTATATGCTTCAATATAGGCGACGTAATATGTCAGGCCAGCCTTGAGGCAATGTTCAGAACTATTCTCACATACCAGGTGTATACAGAGATTCCACAGCATTTGAATTGGGTAGCTTGACTGAAAGAGATTCTTGTAACTCTGACAGTTACTTTGTTGGTTGTCTATGGATTGTGCTGAAATCATCAAAACCTTAAAACTTTGGCCTTTTTCCTTTGCAATATCTTAGATTACAGATATAACATAAAAAATGCTCTCAAAATCTGTCATCAAGTAAAATCTACATTTTTATATACATTTAAATACATTTTATATAGTCCGTAATTAAGTTAGACTATTTAAGGCACTTATCAAGATGAAAATCACAGTGCTGTCTAAAAGAAAGGGAACTGGGAGGGACCTTAATAAAACTGCTGCTTCTCCATATTGAGAAGAGCCGATTGAGGTGGTTTAGGCATCTTGTTAAGATGCCTCCCTCAGGAGGCATTTTGGGCATGTTCTGCTGGCAGGAGGTGCCCAGGTCGACCCAGAACATCTAGGAGAAAGAACATCTCCAACCTGGCTTGGAAATGCCTTGAGGTCCTGGAGGTGGTTGGGGAGAGGACAGTCTGGGATGCCCTACTTGGGATGCTGTCCCCGTGACCCGGATAGGTAGAGGAAGGCGAGGCAAATTAATTAAAAGGCATTTTAAAATAATGCATTTCATGCTTTTTAAATGCTCAACTGTATAAATAGTCTGCAGACTAAAAGGAAAAGAGTTCCAGAGGCTTGGAGCCACTGTTGAGAACGCCCTGTCACCTTTAATTTTCATCCATGCACGAGGGACAGCCAGCAGGCCTTAGTCACATGAACTTAGGGACCTGCTAGGGACATTAAAATGCAAAAGTTCCTTGATGTATGCCGGTGCTTAATCATTCAGAGCCCTGTATGTTGGAACCAGCACCTTAAAATGTACCCTGAAGTTGAAGGGGCCTGTACAGTCTGCAGACGCTACACTGATGCTTTGTATCAGGGGTTAGGACATGATGAAGCGTCATTATAATCCAAGTTATTGGCAAAAAGAGTATTGTTGTGTGTGTGATGGTCAAGGGGTCAAAATGTCATTGGATTGGCGTATTCTGTGGCGCTACACAGGTGACAAATGAGTTACAATAATCCAACCTCAAAGAAACAAAAGCATGAACAACAAATTCCACTTCAGCTTGAGAGACAGTATTACTCAGCTAATGATAAAAATGTGAATCAGAGATTAAATGTGACCATCCAGAGTAAAATCAGAGTCAAAGGTCACCCTGATGGCAGACTTGACATCGAAGGCTAAAGGACAGAGTTTCCATGCTTTTCTGAAACAAACCCAATATTTCAGTTTTATCTTTATTTAACTCAGTGGTTCCCAATTATTTTCTGTCGTGCCCTGCTGAAAAAACCAGCATAGACCAGCATAGCTGTTTTCCTTCATATGTTGTGTTTTGGTGCTGGTATGCTGGTCCATAGTGATCCATTAGTTCAACCAGCATAGACCAGCAACAAACTAGCATAGACCAGCATCAAACCAGCATAGACCAGCATATAAATTGAGACCATCATGATTTGTTTGCTGGTCTTTGCTGGTCAATGCTGGTCTATGCTGGTTTGGTGCTGTCTATGCTGGTTTGGTGCTGGTCTATGCTGGTTGAACTAATGGATCACTATGGACCAGCATACCAGCACCAAAACACAACATATGCTGGTAACCAGCATATGCTGGTCTATGCTGGTTTTTTCAGCAGGGCGTTTGGGGTAAGAAAAAAATTCACGCCCCCCCTGAATTGAAATCTGATATAGAACCAGAGAATATTTAATTATTTATCTGTAAAAACTACTGGATGGTTTCCGGCACCACAAATATGATTATCAAATTAAGAAATGAGCTTCAACACTTTAAAACTATTTCAAAGTTCAGTTTATTAACTTTTTCAAAGATTTTTTATTAATTGTAAACATTAGCTGTCCACTACTTCAACATCGAATTCTTTTTCAAAATCTCAAATTTTTAACATTTTAAACAAAATTTTAACCAGACAAGGATATTCATCAACTTTTCTTTTAAAAAAGTCCAGGGGCTTGTTAATATAACTGGGGGTGAGGTCTCCAGTTAACTTTAACTTGTTAGGTTTCATTCTGTCGGCTGCCGAGGTTTTTAGGCAGAAAACACAAACGGGTCTGTCTTTTTCTTTTGCAGGCTACCATCACTACTTGCCTCTTGTGTAGGAGTAGGAATTGATAGGTTTTTATCAATATCAATGCCATTGTTGATTCTGCTTATTGATCAGGTTCCTTAACAAATCCCTTATCAATTCTTGAGTAGTTGTTAAGCGGCAAAAAAAGTTCTACAGTCTTCTGCACCTCAAGCAAGCATGGCGTGATTTGTTTGTGTTTAAATTAATTTTTTAAAGTACTAGGATAAATTAAGTTATTGCTGAATAAAACAAGAACTACAGAGAGGTCAGTTTGTTGATTAAATGTTAAAAGCATCAGAGCGACGAGGGAAGATCCAGGACAAAGCCGGGTCACCCGGTCCTGCTTCTGGACTCAAACCTCTGCAGAGCCTTCAGCCTCCTGAGTCGTCTCAAAGACTGCAGAGTGTGACTTGTGTAAAGCGGAGTGGGGGACTCGGTGTTTGTTGCGACTTCATCTGTAGACCCTGCCGCGGTTCGGGTGCGGTTCCGTCAGGACCTCACCTCGTTAAACCCCTCCGCTGCTCACGCTGGTCAGACAAAAACCACTTCACAATATATATATATGATGCCAATATATATCAGAATCAGAAAAACTTTTATTGCCATTTTCATTGAATGTAATTCGCAGACTAGGAACTTTTTTCGGCAATAATGTGCAGCATACACACACAGAAAAAAAAACACAGCAGAAAACAGTGCAAACATGCTGTTAAAGTGACAGTTAATACCGGTAAGTATGTTGCTAATTGTTCATGAGCCAAACGGCAGAGGGAAAGAAACTGTTTTGTGACGAGAGGTTCTTGTCCTGATGGACCGTAGCCTCCTGCCAGACAGAAGTGGCTCAAACAGACCGTGTCCAGGGTGAGAGGTGTCAGCTGCTATCCAGCCTGCTCGCCCCCGTGTCCTGGTGTGTGTGTATGTGTGTGTATATATATATATATATATATATATATATATATATATATATATATATATATATGTATACACACACACACACACACACATACACACATATATATATATATATATATATATATACATACATACATACATACATACATACATACATACATACATACATACATATATACACATATATCTGCACCAGCCGCCACTGTAACGTAATGTCATCTGCATAGCAGTGATATGAGACATCTTTAAAGTGCCCATGTCATGGTTTTCTGTGTTTTCTGACTTATCTATTATGTTGCAACGTTGAGTTCTCACCTTAAACCTGCCAGAAAGTGCAAAAAACGGCGTCCATCTGTCTCCTAGTACAGCGAGTGAGAAGCTCTTCAAGATTTCAGACCCAGGTTTCAAACAGTTTTTTTCACTCCAGCCCGCTATGAGGTCATAGTGATCCGGACTTGCTTATATGGTCAATTCTCCGCCCAAATGCACGTTCACGACACCTGGAGCGAGGAGAACGCCAGTGCTGCTGCCGCCATTGACCATAGACGTGTAATGTTTAGTTTCACTTTCGTTTCTCTTTCACGCGACGGCACTGCCCCCTGCTGCAGCAGAAGTGTCAGGCTGCCAAATAAGGAGAAACCCAGCAGAACCGGAAGGCGGCGCATTCTTCTGATCTCTGAGTTGCTCGTTAGGAAATAGTTACAGCGTATTTTGAGTTATAATGGTGCAACGCTAATCTAGAGGCATCAAAGATTACACCTGTTTAATATAAAGTGATTTAAATATCGAGTCATGGGCACTTTAAACGTGTTCCAAAAAATCAATATCAGGTTTTTTAACTCTATGAACTTTTCTAGGGGTGAATACATTTCATGTTTATTTTTTCTTACATTACTGTAAATACCCACGATGTTGTAATCAATGGTATAGCTTTTGCAGCATTTGATTTATATCCAAACATAATGACAAGAAACATACTTTATATTTTTAAATAGAAAACTGTATGAAGGTTTTGTAGAGTTGTACATTTAGTTTTGAACCTGCAAAAATTGTTTTGCAAATTGATAGTTAGAATAAAAATTATCTTGTATTTTTGTGTTCTCATAATAAAGTGTAGCAGTATTTTATTACGTCAGCATGTTCAAAAAATTGAGCTGTTCTATCTTAATTACCCAGAATGCCATTTTTCAACAGAAGTAAAAGCTTTATTAGCCATTAGACATGGCAGGTGACAGATCATTTTGTGTTTTGTAGGTAATGGTTTCACATTTACCTTCAGCTTTCCAACAGACTGATCAATAGTAATAAGTTCCAGAGAGCTACCTATCCATTTACCTCTTACTCTTTTCTATCTTTTGTTAATATGTTTTGAGTCTATGGCAGTGACTAAAAAGAGCCCAAGAACTGTGGTCTGCCCCGACAACGACACTCAATTCATAAAACATGAAAAGCTCAGACTCTTTCAATGACAGCTGACCTCTTTGTGCATGAAACAGACTCATAAGTTTTAGATGACGACTGGCTTGGTCATGACATGTCTTCTAATGTAAAATATATAATATATAGCACATAATCTACCCTAAAAGCATTGATTATTAATAAGAACAATCAAATATTTACAAAACATTATTTACTGTAGATCAATCCTTATTTCTTTAAAGCAATACTGAGCAGTTTTTAACACTTTAAGTTAGAGCCTTAAAATTGATCTCTTTGAATGTTGAGTAAGAAACTTGACCAGTTTCATGTTTGACAGCACTCTGCACCCCTCTACTGGCCAGATACCGCACTAGACAGTTTTGAGGCTCGACCCGAGCCTAGATGATGTCACTTTTTGCTTTACGGCAGAATCGGTCTAAGAACTTCAGGGGAGGACTTCTGCCGAGGAGGGATTGTTTCAGCAAGCATTTCACAGTTTAACCAGTCTGATTATTAACCAGATGTTGAAATATAGTAGAAAATAATGTTCTGAAAGATTTTCTCAACACCACCTCACAGATAAATAAATATATAAATAATTCAGCCCGAACCTGACAAGACCTGAATGTCTCCGCGAGCTGACTAGAGCACGGTGAAGCCGGAAGGTAAAAACAACAAACCAGAGAGAGGATGATGACGATGAAGTGGACAGGTCGACCCCCCCACGGCCAATGGTGTTGCGACAGAGGTCCGCTGCCGTGTTGTTCCCATACCCCGACAGCGGAGGCTCCCTGCTCTCCATGCGCTCTCCTCCAGCTCAGTGCCTCCCAGCTGCGGCTTGGCTGACACGCAGACCTGAGGCTGAACCAGGCGATGTCATCCTGCAGCTACGCCTGGGTTAATCTCTCCTACACCGACCTGATAATCAAAGCCTTCCTCTACAACACCTAACAGGTAAATAAATCCGTGGAATCGATGACACACGACCCGCATGAAACGTCAACACCAGACCGGATTAGCCTACACCCAGGAGCTAGCTGTTATCCTAGCCGTGATGTTTTGCGCCAGCCACCAGCCAAACGAGATCTAAAGTCCGTCAGATCTTAGCCGGTCCACAAGGGACCCGGGGGTTTTGCTCACCAGCAGACCCTAAAGTCTCGTCAGGTTTGCGCTGAATTGCATGGTTTGTTTTATTCTGCTCACACACACCTGAAACGCACACCTGTATGCTCGGACAGCTGAGAGACTTATAGCTGAGAGACTTATAATATTTATACATTCAAAAGAAATGTAAAAACAACAACTTGTCTGACAGATTATTAGCTGAAAGCTGTCGCAGACTGGGCTGGAAAAAGTTCAGGCGTGAGATAATTTACGACGGTAAAAGTGAAACTTTCAATCATAGCCTCCTACTGCCCCCTACTGGTTAAAAGTCGCTCAGTGCTGCTTTAAATCAATGTGTCATTTCTTCATACTGTTCATATCTGCAACAATTAGAACTTTTTAACATGAAATAAAAAAAACATGTTTTTTTAGTTCACTTTTTAAATTACGATTGTTTTGCACTTTCCCTTTGAGTGGGCCAGGGTGTTTAAAGTCTGGAAAGGCATTACAAATAAAATTAAAGTCTCTTGTTTGATAACGTACACAGGATGGAAAAAAATAATCAATACCTGAAATGATGCTGAATCAGGACCAAAGTGCAGCAAGCATGCTTTACATATTGAGCATTTCCATTTTGACTCTATGGCAAAGGAAAGTTATGCGAACGAGAATAATTTCCTTGCTAAAAGGAAGCTGTGTGACTCTGTCGGCACACAGTTTTCCATGCATCAGCTTCTCATCAATTGTTCCTGGTAGCTAAAGCTTCTTAAAGTAAATTACAGAACAAAACCATCCCCGCTCCTTGATTCAGTATATGATAAATGATTGATTACGGTCATTACCATGATGGAATGCTAAGCTCTCCTCCATGCTCCAAACTAAATGTAGCTTGCAAGGCA
Organism: Callopanchax toddi; assembly: GCA_006937965.1. Lineage (NCBI taxonomy): Eukaryota > Metazoa > Chordata > Actinopteri > Cyprinodontiformes > Nothobranchiidae > Callopanchax > Callopanchax toddi. The sequence goes on from SSNR01000349.1 coordinate 319,432, forward strand.
GGAAGTTCTTAGTGATTCACATAATTATGCACTTTCATTCTCCTACTGATGTCTTGCAAGTCTTACAGCCACTTGCTGAAATGACCCGGCATTACAACTAATCTGTTCTCTAAAGCCAGATTTGCTGCTCCCTCTCCTTTAATAACATTCATTTGTTATCCCCCCACTCAGATGCTCAGCTAAGCAGAGATCTTCTCTGGAAAGCATGAGTTCTGAAGGACGAGTCATCAATGGGCCATCACAATTAGGTTTAATCTGAATTCAAAGACAAGGAAGGGTCTAACACAGAGAATTCATGTCTTGCAACTGCCCCTGGGATTATTTATGTGTGCAAGACATTGCAGTTGAAGTTGATCTCACAGATAGCAGGGAATGTTTACAGTTCGCAGTTTTTAAAGGTAACTAAAGAAGCAATAATGGGAATGGCGATAGCTAAAAAAGAAACATGATTAGAGTGAGGGAGAAACCACAGATACTTTTTATTTTAAGAAGATGGATAAAATGGAGGATTCTGGTGGGTATAACACCACAGTGACACAGATATGCAACATTAACATGACTCTGTAATTGGAATACTTTCTGAAGTTCATTATGTCTTCCTTATATTAGAGTTCTTTTTGTTCAGACATGTAAAGTTGTAGGCATGTTCTTATTTACATTATTTTTATCTTGATATGTTTTTACCATCAACTGCGGTCTTCATCAGAAGTCTTCTGACTAATATTTGGTCTGTAATTGGAATACGCTGTAGGACAAGTAAAGAGGAATGTGAATAAAAAATCTTCAATGCTAACTCCAAGTAAACACTGTAATCAGGACATTGTCTTGTAAGGCCAATTATCAGAACACTGGATGTTTGCAGAAGTCTTATCACATCAGTTCAATTACACCTGAACCATCATCTGTTAGATCTGACATCTTACAAATTCCAAACTCAGACTTGATCATTTGTATGCATGCAGTATGCCATCTTCATTACAACAACAGCAATCTAAAAGAACTATATAAAAAATCAACTAATCCAAGTCATATCAGGTCCAGGTCAGTTGTTTGCAGATTAGATTATTTCAAAATGCCAATTATTCAAACTTGCCCTGTTTAAAGGAAACTGATAATTGTGTTGGATCTTCATTTCAATGCAATCCCTCATGCACAAGTACGAGGAGTAAAAGTGGAGAGGAAAATTATCTTAATGCTTTCTGCCTCAGATGACTGGGCTCCTCTTTTGCTTAGTATTATATGATGATGATGCAAAAATATATTTTTTAGGTTAAAGCTGCTATCTGTGCTTTGGTAAACAATGTAGCTTTTAATGTTTTTTTTAAAGCCTCTTAACAACGTTCTAATATATTATGGAGATTTAAAAAACCCAGAAAGAAATCAATAAAGTAGTTGTCCAGCATGTTCTCTAAAAACTTCAGCCTTTATTTTCGATAGGATTGAACAATCCAGCTGTCTGTCTGACGCACTTCTGCACTGCTTGGATCGCCATTAATCCGTCCGGACACAATTTGCAGCAGAACATCCTGGAAGTGAGAAAAGGACAGAAACAGCCGTCTGTTAGCGTTTCAAAATACCAGAGTCCCCCCCAAAAAAACACATTTTCAGCTAGCAGAAAACTAAAAACTTTTGGAGGTGAAAAGAGGAAAAGCTGGGGAAACGTTTCTACGGCTGGAATTTTGGTTTCTGTTGTTCTGTTCTGGCAACGCATGGTCCCATGTCCGCGGGAAGGCTGGCCTACTGATTATACCCAACGGGAGGGGTGAGTGCTCTCAGACGTGTTTCTGTAAAATAACTAGCTTGTTTACAACGTCGCAGCTTTAAGATTTTGTATTTCTAAATTCATTGTTGTGTAGAGTGACAAGTAAGCCCAGTTTATTATTTTTTATTGTAAATATTTATTTTCTCTGTTGCCTGTAGAGCGCTGGTGTCGGTGAAGAGGTGTTCTTTTGGTTTGGCTTGGTTTATTCATTGACATAGCAGTCGATGTAAGCCTAAAGATCTGGGTTGTTTTTCTAAATTGGTCTTATGTATCTCTTGTAAGAAAATAATTTTTGCTTTAAGATATTCTATATGGTTAACTATGTTGTGTCTTTTAGCTTGGGTTCTTAAGCCGCGGACATTCTATGACTGTAGTATAAGTGACTGTATAGTAACTGATTAAAATGGCCCTTTTCATGATATTCAAAGTTGAGTAGTAGGTCCAGATTCAGATTCTGAGTTTATCCTTGTGATAATGAGTGTTAATCTGAACTGAAGACTGATTCTGGAACCTGAGACACAAAAAAAGAGGAATTAAAATAGAACAAAGGTGAGGGAAGGTTTGTGGTAGGGGGATCACCTCCTGGATGTAGGTTTTACATAATTGGTGAGGGTATTCTAGTTTGGCGATGATTGGATGGGAGGTTGTATTTGAACATGATGCAAATCAGTGAACATGATGGAAGGTGATCTGATTTATGGAGTTTGAGCTGTTTTCCATGGATTCTCTGATCAGTGACTCCGGGTTGTCAGATGGGTTTGCTGGAGATTATTATATTGTCACACATGCTTCTGGTTTGAATGTCCAGTATAGTGTCTTTTGTTGTTTTTTTTTTTAATATACAACAAAGTTTACTTTCTCATTGAGGTTTCTGATGGTTCTTTGGAGTGAGTTGTTGGACTATTTTTTGATAGGATATCCAAGTTTAAGCCTTGTTCTGAGCTCTTGCTGAGGAGTTTGTAGTGTAAAACAGCTGGCATGAGGATCAGTACCTCTAAATCTAAGGCTCTGTTTCTTGACCAGAAAGGTTGGATTGCCAACTCCAGGTCAGGGGAGAGGTCCTACCTCAAGTGGTGGAGTTTAACTATCTTGGGGTCAAGTTCACCAGTGAAGGATAGAGGGAGTTTGAGATCAACAGGCAGATCAAGGCAGATGAACCGGTCTGATCTGGTGAAGGAGTGAAGTCAGAAAGCAATTTCCTGGTCGATCTATGTTTCTGTTGAATATTGTGCGTAGCAACGGCGTGTCCGATGGCCTACGTGATGACGTCACATTACATGCGTGCCTGCGTGCACCTGAGACTGTTTTTCTTTGATTGAGCATGCGCAAATAAAAGGGGTCTGTGTATGTGAGACTAAAAAGAGACCAGACCAAAACAGAAAGATGGTGTTTTGTGATTTCTCTTCCTGTGAGAGTGTTTTTAACCACCAATGGTGACAGGTTACATGCTGAGGAGCTGCGGAGATGGCAAATCCAACAGGTTATGGGCCCAGTACTATTAGTACCATTTTGAAGAAGCCGGATATCGACGAAGATGACGATGATGCCCTCACAGCAGACGAGGCAAAGAATGGGGAAGCATATGCAGAGCTGGTGCAATGTTTGGATGACAAGAGTCTGTCGCTGGTCATGAGAGATGCTAAACGTGATGGAAGAAAAGCAATGGAGATTCTTCGCGAGCACTACGCAGGAAAAGACAAACCACGTGTTGTGAGTTTATATTGTGAACTGTCCTCACTCTGAATGTCTGGTAAAGAAACAGTAACTGACTACTTAATCCGAGCAGAGACTATATTCATGTCGTTACAAGGAGCAGATGAATGCATCAGTGACGGGCTGCAGATAGCCATGGTGGTGAAGGGGCTGCCCGAGTCATATAAACCTTTTGTCGTGCATGTTACCCAGACGGATGACACCGTGACGTTCAGTGAGGTTAAGACGAAGCTAAGAAGTTTTGAGAGCACTGAAAAATACGGGTGGAGTGTCGCGAGTACAGAGGAGGACAACGTGATGAGGACTAGCTGGGCTACAAGATCCCGAGGACAACAAAGAGGGAGGAAAATTAACCTGGCTGATGTTGAGTGCTACACATGTGGCAAAAAGGGGCACATGGCCAGAGCATGTCCCGACGGTCCCCAGGCAAAATGAGAGGAGCGAAGGTGGGACACATCATATCGAGGAAGAGGACGTGATGGTCATGGACGAGGTGATGACCATGTGAGGAAAGCGACGGAGGACGCAGAGGAGGAGCCCGCTTCATTTTGTTTCAAGATGAGCGATGTCTGTTCTACACAGAAGGGAGACAAGAAAAGTCTTTTGGTGGACTGCGGTGCCACTACACACATGGTCAACGACACCTCGAAGTTCAAGACGGTGGACAGGAACTTCAAACCAGAGAGTCACGTGGTCGAACTCGCAGACTGAACCAAGGTAAAACGGATGGCGAAGATGAGAGGAGACGCTGAGGTCTACGTCTTGGACTGCGAAGGACAACAGGTGAAAATAAGGCTGAAGCAAGTATTTTACATTCCATCATTCCCTCAAAACATTTTCTCAGTTAAAGCAGCAACCGCTAATGGAACAGAAGTCCATTTCAAAGACGGAGACAAATGGTTGTTACACAAAAACGGTACAAAATTCAAAATGTCTGTATATGGAAGGCTGTATTACTTAGACACTGTAGAGAGAGAAAACGTAGACGAAACGTGTGGTTGTCATGATATTCAGACATGGCATAGGATACTTGGTCATTGTAACCAAGATGATGTTACAAAACTAGAGAAGGTGGTTAAAGGTATGACTATAAAAGGAAAACGTGAAGAATCAGATCAAAACTGTGAAATCTGCATATAGGGCAAATTCACACAAAGTAGAAACAGACGGGCAGATGTTAAAGCCAAAACTGCACTGGAGGGGACGGAGCCGGTTTGGAGGGATAGATTAATAAAATCAACAATGCATGGGCCAACTAGGTCAAAAGCTTTAAGAAGCAAAGAGGTTGGGAGAATATCAACTGGGCTTGAAGATTGTTTCATGTTTTTAAGAATGAGACAGATGTTCTGAAAATGAACAGGTGTGAAGAAGGACCAGGTATGGGAAGGAGGAGGGTGGATGGGAGAACAGGGAGCAGATGGGGTTGAGAAACCTGACCTGATGTTTCTAATTTTGTTGTCAAAGAATGAAAGGAAGTTGTTACAATCAGACCTTGAGAACACAGGGATTTGGGGCGTTTTAGGTGAAACTATCTGATTGATCGTGTCAAACAGAACTTTGGAGTTTTTATTTGAGGAAGTCAGTTGAGAGAAGTAAACAACTCTGGAGTTTTTAACCATTTCATTTAAAGATGTTATCAATTCCTTAAGGTACAGTCGGTGAATTTCCATTTTTGTTGATTTCCAAAGCCTCTCAGCTTTACGGCATGTCCTTCTGAGATTATAAATATGTTCGTTCATCCAGGGACTGTTCCTTCTATGAGATACCGCTGTTTGTTTAACTGGAGCTACCTTATCTAAGATAGTAGAACACTGCTGATTAAATGACTGGATGAAGGACTTTGCATCTTCACCATGAACTAAGTTTCTATCAAACATTACAGAAAAACCATCAACTGCTGACTGATTAATGATGCGTCTTTCTGAACTCAGTTTTTGAGGGACAGGATCAACGTTAGACTGAATCTTAAAGAAAACACAGCTGTGGTCACTCACATGAACCTCTTCAACATGTAGCTGATTGATGTTTAGACCCAGAGAGAAGACTAGATCCAAAGTGTGACCCATATTATGGGTTGGTCCTGATACATGCTGTACAAAGTGAAAAGAATCAGTGATGGATAAGAAATCAGCGGCTGTGTTACACTCAGGGTTATCATTGTGAAAGTTAAAGTCACCCAAAATTAAAACCTTTTCCAGCTTAATCATGGATGATAAGAAATCTGAAAATTCAGAGAGAAAAGGGCCAGTTGGTCCAGGAGGTCTGTAAATTAAAACACAGTAAAATACTTCTTGTAACCCTACTTTGATGATCTGACATTCAAAAGTAGTGAAACAGCCACTGTTGATTAGACTACAGGCATGTTTGTCCTTAAAGACCACAGCGAGACCTCCACCACGGCGTGAGGGGCGTGGTGTGGTAAACACAGAGCAACCTGGAGGACAGATTTCATTAGAATGGACAAAGTTACCATCTTGTTCCCATGTTTCAACTAGAAAAAAGAAGTCTAGGCACTGCTGGGTGAAAAGGTCATTTAAGATAAAGGATTTGTTAGAAATGGATCTGGCATTTAACAGGGCACACTGAACTGAATGATGCTGGTCATTTTTCTTCTTTGTTACTTGGAGATGGATGGGTCGTAAACACCTGTTGAGTTTCCGGGCTCTCTGATCAGAGTGATTAGGGCAGTGGGTTGATAAATGGACTGGAATAGGAAAATGTTCTGGTTTGAGAGCCGAGGAGGAAACTGTGGGGACAGAGACTCTAGGAAGAGACCTAGATGATGGTTGAATTTGTGGTGGACTGTAGGGGGCAACGGTATTTGGAGTGGTGGTGAGACCGAAGGCTGCAGAAGGTGTAGATGACTCGGATGTAAACAGTCATGTCTGTGTAGAGGAGTCCACCATAGATATACATCTATAGGACTGCACAGCGTACCTGATGTTAGCGGTCAGCATGCGTGAGCCAAGTCGGTTTGGGTGAACACCATCTCGCCTAAAAAAGTATAAACGCTTCCAAAACAGATTAAAGTTGTTGATATAGCCAATATTGATGGACCTGCAGGCAGACTGAAGCCAGGTGTGGAGAGAGAGGAGACGGCTGAAACATTCATCTCCACGAGAAACTGTGGGAATCGGGCCGGAGATGAAGACAGACATTCCACTGCTCTTCTGGATCTCCAGCAGCTGGTAAAAATGATGTAATGTGACAACAGACTGCCGACGGGAGACATCATTGGATCCAACATGAATGATCACTCTTCTGACTGAAGTCGGGACGGAGCACAGCAGACTTGGAAGTTTCTCCAGAATATCTTGAACGATGGCCGATGGAAAACACTTTGTGATGACGTTGAAGAAGCGGACGTTCCTGATGATTGAGTCACCAACCAGCAGAGTGGTTGGGGAGAACAGTGGACGAGGCGAAGAGGGTTCTGGGTTTGTGATCCTGTGGGGCTGAGGAACTGGAGGGCTGGAGCTGGAGGGGCCCTGCTCCTGAGCCAGGGCAGGAGGTCCAGTGGAGTGTCGACGCACAGCTTCCTTCAGTGTTTTGTGTCGGGCAGTAGGAGTTGAGGTCCGGGGGTGGAGAGATGGTGGAGGCTGCTTCTTACGAACTACAGGCTCCAGACACACGGCTGCTGCTCCACCTGCTGATCCTCTGTCCTCCTCACCTCCCTCCACAGGCTGTGGTGATTGAATGAGAGGAAGGGGCTCAGAGATTGCAGCTTATTCTTCCTCTGCCAGTGCAGAGAAGCAGTTAGACAGGTTGAAGTCAGGTGGGGT
>SSNR01000349.1:328721-349851 GCA_006937965.1 Callopanchax toddi
AGTCGGGACGGAGCACAGCAGACTTGGAAGTTTCTCCAGAATATCTTGAACGATGGCCGATGGAAAACACTTTGTGATGACGTTGAAGAAGCGGACGTTCCTGATGATTGAGTCACCAACCAGCAGAGTGGTTGGGGAGAACAGTGGACGAGGCGAAGAGGGTTCTGGGTTTGTGATCCTGTGGGGCTGAGGAACTGGAGGGCTGGAGCTGGAGGGGCCCTGCTCCTGAGCCAGGGCAGGAGGTCCAGTGGAGTGTCGACGCACAGCTTCCTTCAGTGTTTTGTGTCGGGCAGTAGGAGTTGAGGTCCGGGGGTGGAGAGATGGTGGAGGCTGCTTCTTACGAACTACAGGCTCCAGACACACGGCTGCTGCTCCACCTGCTGATCCTCTGTCCTCCTCACCTCCCTCCACAGGCTGTGGTGATTGAATGAGAGGAAGGGGCTCAGAGATTGCAGCTTATTCTTCCTCTGCCAGTGCAGAGAAGCAGTTAGACAGGTTGAAGTCAGGTGGGGTGCTGGAAACAACAGGAGGGGACCTCTTTCGGCCACGTACCACAACCTCTGACCAAGATGAAGTCGGGTCTGGAGTGGGGCTGGATGTTGGCCGTGATAAGGGGTCCCAGGCAATAGTGTCCTGGAGCAGAGTGTCTCTGGATGTCTGATTCTCATGGTGATCAATAATCACTTTGGACAGTTTAGGGAAATGACTGGTAAGATCTGACAGCAGAAATTCTCTCCTTTCTAATTCATTTGACAGACGTCGAACATCTTCCTTAAGGACAGCGATCTTTCTATTTGCTTTAAGGAGCATAGATTCATCATTGTGAGGTAGAAGAAGTGGTAGCAGCGACATGCAGATACCTTCAAGGCTACAGCAGGCAAACACTGCAGCGGAGCGTTCTCTGCCGGATCGGAGTTCAGTCTGTTAAAAGTCCTTTAGAGATCCAAAAATTCCCCAAAAATAATATAATCCAGTGTAATCCAACATCAGTGACAAAGGGGTGAGTTTTCCCCAAGAAATTAAGCCACAAAAGCCACAAAATTATAGGCCACAATAGAGAGCTGGAAAGGACACGTCTGCTCTCACTGCTTATCAGCCTTAAAAAAATCTTGTAAAAAAAAATGTAAGGGCCGGTGAATCCTTGGTACCCGCCCCCAAACTGACAAAAATAATTTCCGCGCGCGAGCAGAATATTCACTCGAGAGCAAAGCAGCATGCGCGCGCGTGTCAGCCACACTCACGCTCATGAGAGCTTCATTCTGCACGCACGAGGAGTATTATTATGCGCGCCAGTGGTAAATACAAGCGCGAGTAGTTGAATTTCACGCGCGGGTGTTTGATGCGCGCGAGACGGGAGAATCTTCAGCAGGAGGGGAAAATACACGCGTAGATGTTTAATCTGTGCTCTCTGATTATTGGCAGGATTCTAACCTCATACACACCTGTGGAGGATCAGTGCAGGGAGATAGGAGGAAGATCACAGAGAAAAACAAAGGCCCAAACTGAACACAAAGGCAGCATGGAACATGACTAATAGTCATAGTTACATTTCTTAATATCACTTATTTCCTTTTGTGTTGCAGTATGTTTCTGATCATATAATATACATGGTATTTAAAAGTAGTCAACTCTAAATCAGCAGAAATCCGTTTTACCATCACTGATTTGCACACCTACAAATGTTCTTTTCATGTTGGGCTATGTCAGGATATTGAGTTTTATTTTCTTCAGCTTGTATAGACTTTCTCCTGAAATTTGGTAAGCTCTCCTCACACTGTGTCTGCATGTGTCAGACCACAACATCACAGATTTTCTCTCTTCTTCAGAATCTTCACCTATATCCTCCTGCTACAGGCTCCAGTATCACTCCTTATTCCCTCAAAGGTGATGACATGATTTGAAGGTGTCTTCAGTGTTGTCAGATTCAAAAACTGTCCTTTGTCCTTGTTCATCTTTTTTCCTGCTCCTTTTTCCTGCTCCTTTTCTTGAGTCATGTGAGAGCTGGAGTACTGTAGAATCTGTCAAAACACATCGCTTCAGTATCCACCACCAATATTTAGTTGTTACTTAAACAGCTGTTCTTATGTAATCAAATAATTTGCCTAATCAGCTGCAGAAACAACAGACAAGCCTGTTATAGCCAATTTGTTATTAGCCTTAAGCGCTATTTAACTCAAACTAGAATGAAAAACACTGACTCTCTTTTCATTTTCCTTTTCTTTTTTTAATCAGATCCAAGTATGATTAAAAAGTATGATAATTTGTTTTAAAGGCACATTATGCAGTTTTAGGCTTGTTTTTAAGAACCCCCTAGTGTCCATTTTAAATCAATCTCATTAAAAACGTAAGCATTGTCTATACTCAAACACTTAAAGCCGCACTCTGGATTATTTCAGCAAGAGAGCAGTTTTTGAATCTAGCGTCCAAAGGTTCCTCCTCAAAACATCTCGACACACGCGTCCGGTCACGTGTGCGCGCGTGCATATACTTCGGGCATGAACTGTACAGCTCAATGTGTAGGGTTTAATCACTCACAGTTCACAATTCTTATTCCAACAACACTACGAGGGTCTGATGAGCCCTCTCTGTCCCTGCTGCTTCTGATATTAGCTCTGTTAGCACAGAGCTGCTGCTGGACTCTGAAGCTGAACTTGACTCGGCCCTGAATGAACTTTCTGACCAAAATAAACGCGTAGCCCTGTCAAGCGTTGCCATTCTGTGAGGTGAAAGGTTTAAAAATAAAAATAAATCCATCTTTAGCTGGGAAATGGGTAGGTTTTTAGTAGAAATGAGCTGTGAGTCCTCAGTGAACGAGACGGTAAACAAAGAAACACATGGAGCGTCCTGTACGACAGCGCCCACTACTGGTATAGGTTTGGTCGATGCGCGTGCATGTTGAGAGAATGCAGAAATTTGAATTTCATTGGCTGAAAAATGTCGGCGGCAAGAAATAATGCAAAGGGGTCTCTAGGAGGAATGAGGGTCTTCATCAGAATGACAGATGTTGTGGAACTCAACCCATAGATCATAGTTTAGACCTGAAATATCATTTAAAACATTTAGAAAACTTTGATACAGAGAAAAATAATCCAGAGGGCCGCTTTAAAGCTGCACTGTGTAATCTTCAAATAAGCTAGGTATTTGCTAGCTATTTTACACAAACACGTCTCAGAGCTCTCACCATTCCCGTTGGATATAATCCTTATGCCGCACCTCCCCCAGACATGGAACCACGCATTGCCACAGTAACAACAAATGTTTTTTGTTTTCTGCTAGCTGAATGTGTTTTTCTTTTTGGGACTCTGATATTTTTTCCTAAAATTGAAGCACTAACAGCCGACTGTCCTTCTCTCAATACTGGGATGTTCTGCTTTAAAATGCTCCAGCAAGCATGAATGGAGGATCCAAGCAGTGAGGAAGTGCAGAGCTTTGGTGAGACAGACAGCCAGATTGTCCAATAGTTGCTTTCGGTCCAAAACGTATGATTGGCTGAGGTTTTTAGAGAACTGCAAGGGAACCACCCCATTGATTTCTTTTTTTTTTAAGAGGCATAAAAAAAGGTTTAAGCTACATTGTTTACCAAATTCCCTATTGTACCTTTAAATCTAACTGTTGAAATGTCTCCTCAGCCTTCATTGCTTTCTACTGGAGTGGTTCATCACTCATTCAAAGAAATCAGCTGTGTTCAAGCAGGGAGAGATCGACAAAAAGCAGGAAAGATGAGCTAAAACCACTATGGCGCTAGCTTATGATTTAGCCACTTTGAGTTAGCCTAACCATCGCGAGATACGTGACTTTGTGAGACTTCAACATGACACCGGACCGGAGACTCAGATGTTGTAAACGCTGTATTTTGGATCTAAGCAGCAGATGGGTCTGAGTGATTTTTCATTAACCCTAAAGGGTCGTATTAGCACATACTGGCTCAAAAATATGAATACCATAGTTACCTAGCTTCATCTTTTATACTTGTTTTATGAAAAAACTGCAACCTTTTCCTAAACAAAAAACTGAGACAAGACACTATACCCCCCCCCCCCCTTATTTTAATACATAACCTCTAGTCATTGGCTTTCTTTGGAAGCAGACATTCAGCTGTTAGCAGCACAGCAGCAGCAGAGGTTCTGAACCTGCAATGAGAAACAACACAAATGCGATGTTACTTTTTAATCACTCTATCTGTTCTTTATGTCTCTGTCACTGTAACATGACTCCTACTGGCCATCAGCAGGTGAGAAAGGTGACTGACACCACTTTTTTTGTAGGTCCGTCTATTTAGAACAGAGCATCCTAACAAGAGAATGGCACGTCACCTTGGAAACACTGTCGTCTCCACAGTCAACACAGATACTTCCTTATCTCCTCCTTCACCCCTGAGGGTGCAGGGGTGCAGCTGCGTCAGCACTGAAGTCTGTGCCTGCTGGCAGAGTTCCTGGTCCCGCCCACCTACCCGGATGTGTTTTTGACTGTCAGTGTATTGTTTCCTGTATGCAGAGGTTTCTTCCTCATCCTTCCTTGTTGTTAGCCCATTTCTTACCTGCTCCCATCTTTTCCCTTTTATTGTTTTGCTCAAATATATTATTGAAGTTTTCCCTAAAATTGTTCTGCCCAAGCCCAAATATTGTATTGAAGTTTGCCCCAATATTTCTCTCTGCCCAAGCCCAAGTAAATGTCCCACTTTAACTCATAATTTACAATGTAGATCCCCTGATGGTACCCCAAATCTTGCCCAAATATTGTATCTGGTACCCCAAATCTCTGTTTTGTTTTTTATTTTCAATGTTTTCTCTGTTTTGTTTTTTGTTTATATTGTCAAGCGCTTTGTGATGTATATCTGTGAAAGGCGCTATATAAATAAACTTTACTTACTTACTTACTTCCAGAGGACTGAAACCCCTTGTTTATCCAGACATCTGTCGGAAGCTCTTTGCAGATCTGCATAGTCAGTTCCCCATGCAACCATGGCAAGAACATACACACATGCGCGTGCACACATACTCAGTGGGGTGCTACTTAATAAATTGTGTTCAGCCAGTGACCTGCTGTGCCCTGTGGGTCAGTGTGTGGAGCAAAGAGCCATTAATCATGTTGAAGGGAAGTGTGTGCATTTCAACAGTACATTTCTAAATTTCAGAAATAGTAGTTGTGTACGTGTGAGGTTAATTGCTTTATGCTTGTAGATGAACACTCTCATATACTGTGTGCATCAGAGGCATTACTTCTAATTAAGCCTGAATTAGGATCGGTATCTTCTGACTTTATTGTCCATGGTTTTACAGCGTGTGTTACAACATGGATCAACCTGCCCTTAGGTGAACCTGCGTCTCTTCACTACAGCTTTATTGCTTTTTCTTCTCCAGCTTTTGAATCCCATTTAGCCATGTCTTGTTTTTTCACAGTTTAGCTTGTGTAATTCATTTCACTCACTTATCTCCTCCCTGTACCACTCCCCACTGGGTCTTACCCCCCCCCCCCCTTCCTTCGATCTTACTTGTCCCCCTTAGGTGCATTATCTATTAGCTGTGCCTTTTCAGGTCGCCTGACTGTTGTAATGGGAGAAAGGCAGACCAGACAGCACGGTGTCACATTAATTTGCTGCAGCTAACTGTACATACATCCAAGCACAGATCAATGTGCCAACCCCAACCTTTATCTCCCAAGCATCATCATCACTACTGACACAAGTAAATCGGCTGGCCTTCCGAGCACTCATCGTTTCTTTTGTCAACCTGAACATTACTCACACAGCCAGAGAGGTTTCCTTCCTCCTACAGAAAATTTAGCTCTTCAAACAAGACATATGTTGTTTTTTATTAAGTAGCAAAAAATCTCTCCTGTACGTTTTTATCGAGGCTCTTCAGATGTTCAGTGTTTGCCAACTTCTGTGTGACCTCTTTAGGTTTTATACAAATGATCAGTGGTGCACAACAAGGTGCAAACTATGGTGTTTCTTTTATCACCACCAACTGGTAATCATTAGTGCTTCTCAGTGACATTAACTTTCAGCTGTTAGGGTGGATTCCAGTGATGTGGCACTAAACGTCTCTATAAGGACAAAATCCAATTTTATTACAATATACAGAGAAAGGTTTTTTGTTCATTCAATATAGAAATCATGCTACATCCTGACAATCATGTTTTTCTACCTCTGAATGACATCATGTTAATACAATAAAAATGTTATTTTTATCAAAGATAAAATATTCATATTTGATATTACTCTTAGGTATAGATTAGGGATGCTCTGATTGATCGGTCATGGATCAAAATCGGCTGATATTTGTGAAAAAAACGTGATCGGTAAATTCTGATATTCTCCTCTCCATGCCGATCATACCAGCCGATCAATAGCTCCTAAACCAGACGTCACTAGGTGCACAGAAAATCCACGGTGAAACCGCAAGTTCATTGCGCAGCCGGGACTTGCCGTCCCCAGAACAGACCGCTCCATTTATAGTTGGTTCGGACTCGGAGCTCAGTCCTGGAGGAGACGTCGAGCAGCGAGTCCCGCTGGCTCGCTCAGCTGCGTCTCCTCCTGCAGCTGCAGAGAGTCTGTTGCTGCTGCTGCAGCACATTGTGCAGAGCAACACCCCATGTTGGGAAACTGAGATAATTCTTTAAACTGGTATTAAAAAACAATAATTTAAATATTAATGACGGAGTTGGAAAAGAGCTCGCTGATGAGGCACTGGTCCGGGAGGAGAGGATAAAGCCGCGCGTCATGGCGTATGTGGAGAGGAGAGAGCAGCGCGCAGTGCAGGTGGATCAGACAGGTAGAGGGAGGCGAAGCTGAGAGCAGGTAGACTCTTTAGAGACCGGGGTGGTGGTTCCCATTTTTAAGAAGGGGGACCAGAGGATGTGTTCCAACTATAGGGGGATCACACTCTTCAGCCTCCCTGGGAAGGTCTACTCCAGGGTTCTGGAGAGGAGGGTCCGGTCGATAGTTGAACCTCGGATAGAAGAGGAGCAATGTGGTTTTCGTCCTGGTCGTGGAACTGTGGACCAGCTCTATACCCTTGCTAGGGTGATGGAGGGGTCATGGGAGTTTGCCCAACCAATCCACATGTGTTTTGTGGATTTGAAGAAGGCTTATGACCGTGTCCCCAGGGACACCCTGTGGGGGACACTCCAGGAGTATGGGGTGGATGGTCTTTTGTTAAGGGCCATTCAGTCCCTGTACCAGAGGAGTGTGAGTCTGGTCCGCATAGCCGGCAGTAAGTCGGACCTGTTCCCAGTGAGGGTTGGACTCCACCAGGGCTGCCCTTTGTCACCGGTCCTGTTCATAACCTTTATGGACAGGATTTCTAGGTGCAGCCGTGGTGTGTAGGGTGTTGAGTTTGGTGACAGGAGAATCTCGTCTTTGCTATTTGCGGATGATGTGGTCCTCCTAGCTTCATCGAGCTCTGACCTACAGCTCTTGCTGGGGAGATTCGCAGCTGAGTGTGAAGCGGCTGGGATGAGGATCAGCACCTCCAAGTCTGAGGCCATGGTTCTCGGTCAGAAAAGGGTGGCTTGCCAACTCCAGGTTGGGAGAGAGGTCCTGCCTCAAGTGGAGGAGTTCAAGTTTCTTGGGGTCTCGTTCACAAGCGAGGGAAGGAGGGCGCGGGAGATCAACAGGCAGATTGGGGCAGCGTCTGCAGTGATGCAGACGCTGAATCAGTCTGTTGTGGTGAAGAAGGAGCTGAGCCGGAAAGCAAGGCTCTCGATTTACCGGTCGATCTACCTCCCAATCCTCACCTATGGTCATGAGCTTTGGGTAATGACCGAAAGAACGAGATCGCGGATACAAGCGGCCAAAATGAGTTTTCTCCACAGGGTGACCGGGCTCAGCCTTAGGGATAATGTGAGGAGCTCGGACATTCGAGAGAGACTAGGAGTAGAACCGCTGCTCCTCCATGTAGAGAGGAGCCAGCTGAGGTGGTTCGGGTATCTTGTTAGGATGCTCTCTGGACGCCTCTTCAGGGAGGTGTTTCAGGCATGTCCTGCTGGCAGGAGGCCTCTGGGTCGACCCAGGACACTCTGGAGAAAATATATCTCTGGTTTGGCCCTGGAGCGCCTTGGGATCCTGGTGGAGGAGCTGGTAGAAGTGGCTGGGGAGAAGACCGTCTGGAACTCCCTAATTGGGATGCTGCCCCCGCGACCTGGACCCAGATAAGCGGAAGAAGACCAGACGAAAATGATTAGCTCTGAGGCTAATCAGTGGTCACGTGTTTATTTCTGTACTAATGACTGATGTGTTTCTAAAAACATGATCAGCGTAAACATCAAGATAGTATCCTTCGAGAGATAGATGGTAGAGAGAAAAAGGTCCAACGCAGACCTGTGTCACTCTGTGACTTTAGGTCTACATGTCTTGTAACAATTAGAAAAAGAGTTTTTACAAAGAAATTCTGCACCAAGATGAAATCAGTCTGTTTTTGCATGTTCTTACTAAAGGAATCAGGAGTTGTTAGATTTCTGCTTTTCAGCTCAACAAACTTAGAATGTCTCAGATGTCATTGGACCCGCCTTGAAACTGATTCAGTGTCCAATATGACATGATGTTTGCATTCAGGCAGACCTTCAAACATGGAGTTTCAGGTAATTATCTCTATTTTGTTAATTAAAAAGTTCCTCGGATGAGAAGAACCTAAAAGAAGTCCACTTGCCTTCATCTGAACCCACTAGATACACTCAGGTCTATGTATCGGTCAAGACTGGTGAATCTGTCTCAAACATCCGATTCCTGACGTCTCTTTGAAGAACTAATGCTGTGCAGGATCCAGTGATAAACAGCTTTCTTATATAAAGACTAGAGGTGGGCATAGATTAATTTTATAAATCTAGATTAATCTAGACTAAAATGGCTCATTTGAATTTTGCCAAAGGGTTCATAATACCGGTATGTGTGTGCATTAGCATGAGGCTGAAGAGTCGTGATACTTCAAGTCTAGAGTTTAAGGTTAGTAACAGCTGATCCACTGTTTGGATCAGCTGTTACTAACCTAACAAGAAATATTAAACCTGTCAGAACTTCCCTCAGAAACCCAGACCTGAGTCACAAACCAGAACCACCAGATGAGCTCTGAGCTCATTTTAACAACCTCTGATGGTTGATCAAGTTATCAGGATGAAACATTTTAACACTAAAACACATTGATCTGTAATCAGAGGTCTGTCTCCTTTAACTTTACAGCTGTTTTCTGAGGCTCACTCTGTTTTAATAGTTTTACTGTAGAAACCTTCTCATCTCCTGACAGTAAAGGATTACATTTAGTTTACAGCTGACCTGATTAAAGCATCAACTCTCTTTTTTACATCAAATAACTTCAAGCTGATTTTTTAGCTGTCAAAAAGTGATTGTGGCATCCAGTTTATCTGTAATGGATTAAATCTGCCTTAAAATGACTTCATTTCTCTGCTGTTTATTTCACATTATCCCATAGGGCTGTTTCATCATGTTTTTGTTAAATAAAACCACTTTAGGGGATTTAAACATTAATATGAGTCTCTGAAAACTAAAGAAAAACCTCTGATAAAGTCACTGACAGATCAATGTGTTTTAGTGTTGATGTTGTTTGATTGGTTGAATGTTCAGCTGTCAGTTATGCTGAGAAACGCAGCACGCGCTGCCACATTCACTTTAACGAGAGGTGCGTGCACAGCTGAGGCTGTCGGCCCAAATAGCACGTCGGTTCACCAGGAAACACCTGGAACCAGACAGCCAGTCCAGACCTGGTTGATGACTTGGTCGGAGTTCTGCGGGAACTCTACCAAGTTGTTGCCGCAGGTTTGTGACTCGGTCAGCGCTCTGCTGCGTCTCCTCCAACCTGGATCAAGTCCGAACCACACGGTCCGGTTCAGGAGGAGGGGGCGTATGCTGAGGTTGGCACAGGCACGCGGTTCCCGGACGCGCCTCTTTCACCTCCTTGGGTCCAGGTGAAAATCCTGGACCGAAACCGGCTCCCGGTGAAGGAGACACGCCTCACGTCTCCCGAACGCGCGCTTCACCTGGACCGCGGCTCCCAGTCCGGGTGAAGGATCGGGTCGGATCCGGGAGCCACTCCAGGTGAAGTGAGCGTTCGGGAGACAGGAGCCGCGCCTCCTTCAGCTAGACCGGGGGAGCGGGTCCTGCTGCAGGTCCGGACTCCGGAAAGATCCGGGCCAGGATCAGAGTCTGCCATTTGGTAATGCCTGTAGATCTCTTAGACCCAGAGACCCAATTTAGATTAACGGTGTTATTTTTTTTTATCGCGCGATAACAGTTTCGTGTTAACGCAGCGCGTTAACGGCGTTATTGGCCCAGCACTAAAGACAAATGTTCTGAAAGAAATTTTCAATAAATAAATAATTATCTATCTCCGGTGCACTTGCATATGATCTGAATATCATCTGAGTTTGTCAGGAGCTAATTAACTAACCGAAAGCGATGTTTCCACAAAGTGTAAACCCATGTAACTTGGATTCTTCATACCCAGAGTAGGCTGTATTTACCATCTTAAATTTTTAATTTGCTTGATGATGATATTTAAGGAGGCATTGTCAGCTGAGTGGCTGAGTGTTGTTGCTGTGCAGAGGTTCACACACTCTGCTGCGTCGCAGGCTTTCTCTGACCAGCTTTTCTCCCTTTCCTTATTTTGATGTTTTTCGTTATGTAAAATTGTCAGACACATTCGCACCTTAAAATAAAAGATAGATAATTTAGTTTCCAATTCCGTGAATGATCAAAGGAACCAAACAACACTGACGTCCCAAGTTTTCTCTCATCTTGTCCCTCGATAAAATCAAAGTGGTGAAATGCTCTCACTGAGAGAAACTCATTATGCTGGAAATAAATCAGGAGAAGCAGGCTACATTATGATCCTGAAAGAGAAGTAACTGCACTTTTTCTAACTAACACCAGCAAACATAAAACTAATTAAAACTCTAATGAGAGGAATAAAACAATGTTTCTCAGTAACAGTGAGCTCCGTCACACTGCCTCACTGCAGTGAAACGTCTCTGTATTTTGTAAATGAAGCTTTCAAATGTGTGAACTATGCTCTCCTTGTCCTTTAGTGAAACTCCAAAGAAAGGGTTTGATGAAGCGAGCATCAAAGACACAGACTCTCCACATCCCCTGCTTATCAACATAGACATCTATCTGCGAGAAGCAGAATGCATTTGAACTTTTATTGTGCATTTCATCACTGAGCCATCAAGCTGGATGAAGCACATGACGGCAGCATGAATTTTTGTTTATTTTATCCCCCCATGTGGAAGAAAATGGAATGGAGGCAGATGCCAAGTGAGAAGTTGAGCTTGCTCCCTAATGCTATTCTGTTTGAAGTGAATTAAAGAAATTCTCTTCAACATTTTTTATTATAATGAAATATTTAATGCAAACATGACTGAAAAGATTCATTAAAATGGCGACTTGCAAGCGAAATTATCTTTTCTTCTTTGCCTTTCATTTTATTGTCTGTGATTAGGAAGGTTCTCTTGTATTCGGAGAACACAGGGAATGTTTTTCTTCTAACAAGGATCTTCTCGGAGAGAGGCAGAGCTGATTTTAGAAATGGTTACTTATTGATGTGTTTTCTTCACATAAATTATTGATCGGCATCAAAATGCATGATTTGATGCTTTATATTTCAGTAGGTCTGAGGCAAACTAACAACAAGAGAGAGTCGACACTGGTTCAAACTCACAATCAGGACAATGCACTGAAGTCAGGAAAGCATTGAGCCTATTCTGAACACTAAACTGGATGGTTTTCATCAGTGTGGTTTTTGGCAGCCACTTTAGTCTCAGTCTTAGTCATTTGGACTAAAATGCTGATTAGTTTTAGTCACATTTTAGTCATGTCTATATGTGATAGATTTAGTCAAAAAAGTATTATACCTTTAACACAGTAATTTAGGTCAATAAGTTGTAAATTAGAATCACTCACATCAATCAATTCAAAAGTGCCATAGGTCATTTTGGCATTAAACGCGTGGTTTACTCAAAAACCTTTTGTTTCAGGTTTTCATGAATTATAATAGGTCACCCTGAGCCTTTTATGTAGGCCAAAAATGAAAATTGTCTTTTCCCTGGTTATTTTTATTTTATTTATTTTTGTATCCATTTTTCCCACTTGGATTTGAAACCCTGTTCCCAGATGTACGTCAATCTGTGAATTTGCATACTGCATTTGGCCCATGTTGGCTGGCCCCACCCCACAGACAGGTCCGGATAATGCACAGGCTAGATATGGCTTGATAGCATAGTAAACTAGACCATGAGTTTTGCTCTGCAGACTTTATATCCACTATCCACATTTCTAGTCTGGCTTGCCAGGCTAATGGCTAGAGCCTTGGTGCCTTGTGTGGTCTGGGAGCCCCATTGGCTAGTAAAAAATATATTATTTTATTTTAACTTACTTTCGAGAATATTCTCAAGGTGAAATGACTGACAAAGTTAAAGAAACAGAGCTAAAAAAACATTTCAGTTTCCCAGACAATTCACGCCTCTAATCAAAACACCTCACCAGGACTCCAGTTGAATACAGTGGAGCGAACACCTCTTCAAAGGGGTAGAAGGAGGTGTGTCACAGACAGAGGAAGATAAGCACAGTTTATAAGTTTCTCTCTCCTTGACTACAGACAGAATTGACAAAGCTATTCGGATGAGCAGCGAAACGTCTTCAAAGAACCAAATGAGTCCAGTTGCCTTTATTTAAAACCCTTTTTTGGATTAACCAATACCATATATAAAATGTCACTTTGGTTATTTCAGTTTTGCTACAGTAGGCCTACTTGGTTAATGTAGTTTATCCTATTAACATTTGACACAAGATGTCAGTTAAGACAATAATGAACCTTTGAATGATTATTTTGTAAAGATTTATTGCATATTACAGTATACCTTATAAATCCTGATGGACATGGCTGTTTCAAGTTAGTGAATGTAGGAACTGTGAGTTGAACTTTTCAAAATAACACAACAAGGGCTACCTACAATAACCTAAAACATTGAGATTATTACAAAATACTATAAAAGTGCTGAATGGCAACACCGAGAGGCAAATTACTTCATAACTTTATTTTTTTTACATTAAAGGTCAAAGTCTTCTGTGTGACTCTGACTTCTGCAGACACATAAAACCAAATGAGCCAAATATCATGACATCAGCCCCATGAGCACCTTTACACCAAACCCTACTACAAAGACACTGACATGTGGCTTTATGAAGAATGGTTCAGTGTGAGTAGAGAACACTGGCTCTACTGCCCAAAAACAGCTGGTCTTTCTGTGTGTTTGTCTACCTTTGTCAGTGCAACTAAACTTGAAACAAGATGAAACCAGTCAATAAATGATATCTATCACATTTTGTGTGTAAATGTCAAATATAAGATGAAAAGGCACACTCCAAAATGTCTTATTGGGTACAATCCAGCTGTCTGGTTGCACAGATTAGGGTCAGAAAAAAATAAAGCAATTAAAAAAATATAAGACAGATCTGATGTAATTAATGTAGTCATTTTGGTTATTTCTTACAAAGGTTTGTACTAGAAATCAGCATTGAACCAATAATAACAGAATTCATAGCACTGAAGTTTAGAACATTCTAAATAGTCAGTTAAACGCAAATACATTATGATTTGGTGTTTCCACAGAACCCAGTGTAGTCCCGCCTCTGAAAGAAAACCTGACCAGCAACTAAATCTTGTGACACCATTTTTTTCTAAGAATGTCCAAATATTCCACTAAACACATCAATAATGTCACTAAACATTGATCACACTGGAAAACCTTCCCCGTTGATCTGGGAGACTCTGAAGTTCTGTCTCAGTGAGCAGCCTTGGACCTGAACCTCTGGTACCATCACTCCTTCAGGGTGGTGACCATGTGGACTCGGTGCCATATTCCATTTCAACACTTATGCGACTGAGAATACATTTATATTAAAGTGATAAAACATAGGCACACCTCTAAGTCAATTCAGTCAGCCCCCACCCCAAACCACAATAACCTGGGCAGGGTCCTGAGCTTCATGCTGGTGTTGAGACCACAGCTGTTGACTGAAGGTGTCTGCTGAGCTGAGGAAGGAAAGTCCAGCACAGCAAGACCAGATGAAACTCATTTTCTGGGTTGAGCATGCCTTGGGATTCCTGGATGTAGAAAGTTGTGTAGAACAGATCGAACACTCCTCCAAACACATCTGTCTATCCTGGCTGGAGTAGAAAAGAGATGAATATCGTCACATGTCAGTTTCATAGGATAAATAATGGACGCATTGTTATTAGGGGTGCACCGATTGCAGTTTTCTGGCCGATCACCGATCTTTAGACCAGTGTTTTTCAACCGCTGTTCCGCGGCACATTAGTGTGCCGTGAGAGATCGTCAGGTGTGCCGCGGGAAATTATTCAAATTCACCTGTTGGTTTAAAAAATATTTTTTGAAAAACGTTTTGTCCTGAGTTCATCTAACAAACAACACAATCAGAATGTGATGGCTTTTCATTAAAGCTTATTATTAAAGCTGATAGGAAGAACACTTAAACCAGAGATGTCCAGTCCTGGTCCCAGAGGGCAGGGATCCAGCCTGCTTTAGTTCCTTGCTTCAACACACCTGATTCAATGATCATCTGTTCTGATGTCATCAAGCTCTGCAGAAGGCCTTTAATCAACCACTGACTGAAACCAGCTGTGTTGGAGCAAACCTCTAAAACATGCTGGATCCTCCAGGACCAGGACTGGACACCACTGACTTAGATGTATGAAGGTTCATGTGCAGAACAAATAAAATTTACCTGTGTTCATGAAATGTGAACGAGAATACAAATGTGCTGAAGTTTGTTCTAAAAGATGTATAACTCTGGTTATGTGTGCTTCTTCCAGTAAGATGAGAATTCCTGTCTGAGCATCAGACCAGACACCTGATGGATTCCATACTCATTCACTGCTTCAAGGAAGCTGGTGAGCACAGTTGAAGCCTGGTTGTTGGTAGCAGCTTTAAGGTGTACAATTCGGCGACTGAAGCATCAATGCGCCCGTGAACCACAATTCTCCATCTGTGAAAGGAATGTGAAATCATTGAATTGCCCATTTAAACTTGGTAGTTGAATCTAGCTGTTCAAAAACAACTTGAATATGTAACATCCCCATCAGCAACACCTAAATGTATTGTGTGAAATTACAACTAGCTGTGATAGGATTCCTGCATTAATCACTGCAACCATCAATTAAACAAAGAATACATCTAGTGCTCACAGACAAGATGTTTTTTTTCTCTGATCTGTAATTAAAGCTATTGAATCTAGAAATCTGAGTCCTGTTTGGGGACTTTTACCAATCAAGTGTCAACAGTCTAAAAGCGTCCACATTGTGAGCGGTCCTTCACAGCGCCCTGCAGCTGGAGGTAAAGCTCATCAGATCACGGGCTGCGCTATTGGTGTTGTGAAAGCACCGACCTACACAGGTGCATTTGGGTGAGGGGATCCAGTACGCATGTATAACTTGCAGCCCTGTAAGTACCTGGGTGGTTTAAGGATCAGAGTATCAAATGTATCAATCAAAGATAAAGCTACGTTACAGTTCACTCCCAGAATCATAAGCTTCAAAAGCTTATGATTAGCTTATGATAAGCTTTTCCTTTTTCTGCTTATTTGTTTATCAATAACTACATGTAGTTTCTTTTGTAAAAGGAAATTGGAAGTAGTGGCTCTTCTAGAGCTTTAGAACCTCCAGCCCACAAGAAACACAGTCACACCTTGTAAGGAAATAAAAATGTGTATTTCACAAAAAAAATAATAAAACAAAAAATATATTATCACTTGCTATGCCTACTTTAAATTAACAAAATAAATTAAAGTCAAATTGAACAGTTTTCTTCCAGTTCTCAAACAAAAAATAGTTTTTCAAATGCCTCTTTTGGCTCCAGTTTACAAGCACACTGAATTGATCTTCATTGTTTCCATTTAGGGTAACACCCAAAATAAAATAAAACGAAACAAAAGTCCAAGCCCTGTTCCAGTCTCTTTGAGATTAAAATCTCTGCAACTAACTCCTACCACACCCTTGGAGGAGCATGACATGCAGAACCAGCATCCAGGCTGAAGAAAGCATCCAAGAGTAGTGATGAAAGTCCAGGTGGATGGAGTGGTCCTGTGATGCCACAGATGGAACCTCCTCTAGTAGAATGGCAACCCAAACAACACCAAAGGAAACAGCCTGCACACAAGTGTGCAGTACAATAACAACAATTGATCTTTTCAACTTCACTGTTAACTTTTTGAATATAATGAAAGTTTTTTTAATATATAAAAGTTGATAAACTTTCCTTTAACAGAACACTATAATACATATTCAGAACTAATTCCATAAACACAACTTCATTCAAGTTTACACAGTACCTTTGGCACATTTTAGCACACCAAATTAACAAAAAAAATCTAGAAAACATAGCTTTAGCTGCCTGCCCACTAGTAGCTGAGCTGAGTTGCTAACCACTTATGAATTGGTCAGTAGGCATAACAACCAGAAAAAGTTACTAACAGAACATGTTAGCACATTCAAGCATTAAATAGTGCATCACTAATATTTTCCAACACAACCATTGTTAGCAGTTAACTCACCCAGAGGGTTTCTACATTGTAACCTGAGCTGAGGTCTGCTCGACAGTGTTTTTTCCTCTCACAGTCAACACTTCTCTCTGGTGACACAATAACTGAATTAACACCAATACTACTAATAAAACCCTTATTAGTGTTTTTTTTTCTAAGTCTCTTTCTTACTTTTAGTTCCTTTTTCAGTTGTGCAGGAGTCTCATCAGCTCATTAGCAACAAGGCTGCGTGTTTCTCCTCAACAACGCAGCAGAACCATGTGCATGAGGGGTTTTCCAGCTAAGATAATTTGCAGCACTTTCAACCGCTGCTTACGGCAGTGAGGCGTTCAAGGAGCCTCGGAATCTAGAGCTACTCATGAAACATTTAGTCAGCCTCAGAGATTAAGAGCTTCAAAAAATAAACCTGGATTACACACTCTCCCTCTAGAATGCATGAGTCCTCGCATGCATGTCTGACTCAACTGGCATGAGTGGGATCATTCCTTGGGAACATGCAGTTGCCAAGCTCTGGAAAAATGAACCAATGGCTAGAATCAGAGGTTCCCCCCAACTCATGAGCTTGCGAGGTGGGTGTCTCTCTCTACAAGAACGTCTCAAGTGTGCTGTTTCAGGTTGCGGTAAGGCATAATCTGGAGAGTCTGAGTTTCCAACAAACTGATCTTCAGTGACATCATCTGTACAACACCTAACAGGGGATGGAGATATCAGTTCTGGTGGAATGTCAATGACAACATGATCTGGAGTTGTCCTAGGTAATGTAGAGTGCAAGGATACATTTTCCTTGTTTTATGCACATGAGGGCCATGTCCAGCCATCTCCTCCACAGGTAAAAACCCACATGACAAAAGGAGATCTCGGTGCAAAGTGTGATACAGTCCATCTCTTGTCTCAGGCTTCACTACATAGACAAGGCTGTCTTTGACTCTTCTGTCCACTACATGAATATCTCCTTCCCATCTATCAGAGAGTTTGTGCTTCCCTCTGATGTTCACATTTCTCACTAAAACTCTGTCTCCTGCAGTGAGTTCTGCTGCTGACTGTTTTGTCAAACCTGGTTTTGTTCTTCTGTCCCATTTTAAAAGAATTTGCAACTGCTAAAGAGTAGCTTTCTTGCAGACGTTGCTGAAGGTTTGCAACATACTCTGAGTGAGTTTTGTGGCATGGTTGGCTGCCTGCCAAACATGAGCTTGTAAGGAGTGTAACCTCTTGTGTTGTTTCTTGTGCAGTTGTATGCGTGGAGTAGGGGTTTAACAAAATCCCTCCAGTGATATTTGTCCTTCTCTTCTAAGGTACCTAGCATACCTAAGAGCATGCGGTTGAATCATTCCACCGGATTCCCACAAGGGTGGTACGGGGTGGTACGAACTTTAGCAGCTCCTATTAACATGCACAGTTCTTTGACAGTCTTGGACTCAAAGTCTCTACCTTGGTCACTAAGGAAGCGACTAGGGAAACCATAATGAACTATGAAGTTCTCCCACAAGGCCTTTGTAATGGTTTTTGCCTTTTGGTCCTTAGTTGGCACTGCCACAGCAAATTTTGTGAAGTGGTCAGTCACAACTAATATGTTTCTGGAATCACGATTATCTGGCTCAAGTGACATCCATGCAAAGAAGTTCAAGTGGGAAAGTTGCTGAAATGTTTGTCAAAAGTGCAGCTTTTTGTGGGACTGTTTTCCTCCTGAAACAACGTGGACACTTTATACACCTCTCTTCAACTGATTTGGCCATTCTGGGCCAGTAAAACCTGGCACATGCAAGGTGTAAAGCATGCTCAAAGCCAAGATGGTCAACCTCATCATGTATGCCCTGTAGTGCTCGTTCTCTGAACTGCTCAGGCAGGACCAACTGATAAACAGCATTTCCTTTATCGGTCCACTTCCTGTAGAGCACTCCATCTCTCAGCTCGAGCCTTTTCCACTCCTTGAGAAGGAGTTTCACATGTGAAGACTCAATGGTAGTCTCTCTAAAGCTAGGCTTATAAGCTCTCTCAAAGAAAATGATTACACGGGAGATGTATGAATCATCTCTCTGGGCTCTGTACCAATCTGAAATGGCCATTGATGGTAAAGTGTTTTCACCAAACATATCAGGAATAGCTGAGGGCTCAGTGACTAAAGACTTTAGCTGGCTCTAGATCAGAATCATGTTCACCTCCAAATCTGACAAGATGGCGCTGACACAAGGCAGAAAACAACTCGTGATTTGCTTTGTCACTTACATCCAATATATGATTTTTCATGTCATCTACTATGTTTTTTTCTTTAATGAAATCCTCATCCTCACAAGGTGGGGCCTGAGGCCGGCGGGACAGCCCATCAGCATCATTGTTGGAATGCCCTGCTCTGTACTTGATGTTGAACTGGTAAGTAGATAGAGCAGCTAACCAGCAATGGCCAGCAGCATCTATCTTAGCTGATGTTAACACGTACGTGAGCGGGTTATTGTCTGTGAAAACTGTGAAATTAGACCCATACAGCCCACTTGAGTGCTAGGAATTCAAGTTTGTGGGTAGGGTAATTTCCTTCACTTTTAGAGAGTCCACGACTAGCGTAGGCAACAACTCTCAAAGTGTTCATCCTGCTCTTGATAAAGTGCAGCACCCAACCATCTACTCCAACATGCTGCAGCATTCTGTCATCTGAAACTTCAATCTAGCTGCTGTCAGTAACAATAAAACAGATTTAAAACATTAAAACTCTAAGCAGATTAAATAGTTCACAAAAAGCAAAATAGTAATATTAATCTCACAACAATGTGTGTTGTAAGATTATCATTATTACTACTAATATTAGATTAATTTATCAGCCATATCAGGTCTTATAGGGCTGAACCCAGCAGCTTCTCATCTGGAGGACTTTAATTATTTTACAGTTTATTTGTTCAGCGTTCTAGTTACGGTCCCGCACCTGGGCAGCGCCAGTGCCCTGCCGACTCCTCCCACCTGTTCCAGCCAGCAGCGCTCCAGAGAGACGCAGGCCGGAGAGCTGCGCGGCTGGGTCCAATCTTGAATCAAGTCCTGCTCGTCAAGCACTGCATAAAAGCGGCTCCAGCCAGTCATCCCCTGGGTGGTTGCTTGGTTCTACAGAGTTTTTATGGAAGTTTAAAGCATTATTTTAACTAGACTGACAAAGTGTTTTAGGTGTGGGGTTCCATAGTTTTAGCTTTGTCTTGTTTTATGTCTAGTTTTAACCTCACCTAATTTTATCCAGACTTTTATTGTATTTACATAATTTTAGTATTCTTGGCGGGCCCGGATGTAGGCATGGGCAAGGGGGGCCATTGCCCCCCTCAAAGTCCATGACTGCCCCCCCAAATGCGATTGCATGCAGAAATACTAAATTTTAAAAATATTTCAGTGAAAAATGGTCAGAGTGAGCGTTCTCTTCCGTTTGTCCTCATTCAAAGTAGCTACTGATTGGTAGATGCATAGGGAGGGTGTCATCAGAACCGGATTTCATTCATGCGTACCAGAACCCACTGCCCGAACGCGCCTTTGCGCGGTCCCAATGGGAGATCCTTCGATCTGACGAGCTTCACATCCTGTTGCAGCTCAGTGAATGAGTGCTCACATGAAGCTCTGAAGCTAGTGGACACACAGCAGGACCTCCGACACACACACACTCACAGCATCCCCAATGCGCCTGGCACCTTTGACACACGCTTCAACACACACACACAATCACAGTACACCCGACCCACGCCAGCAACTCACACATGCTCAGGAGGGGTGCAACAGGTCACAATAGATCAGTGATCTGTACTGATCGCCCTCTATGGTTCGGGACACGGTTCACGGATCGGCGCTCGTGCGTTTGCTAAATCCTCCCCGACCCGACAGCTTGCGCTCTGATTCAGCTGATAAATAATTCCCCTCTGAGAAAGGCGTTCATTTAGTCATCACATATCAAGTTCTCTCTATCAGACTCAGTCATTTTAGTTAACCAGAACAAAGGATCACTGATCATTAACGGATTCATTCTCTGATGCGCGCGCGGACCAGCTGACCCCCCATCTGTCAGCTGATCTCCTCTCTGATAGAGAAACCAGACTCATCTATTTCTGTCTAAGATAGCGTGTTGTTTTGGACTTTTATACGAGCTAATGCACGTTAATACTAACGGTGTTCAGTCAGGAGCGATTAGAACACCTTGATCGTCACGCCCCCCCCCCTCACCTGCTGCAGCTGTCTGTCGGCAGTGAGCGGCTCTGTCTGACCCGAGGGGTGATCATAAGTCTTTTTACCATTTAATATGTTTTTATATGATTAAACATTTTATTTAAGCATTGGATTGACATCTTGCTTGTAGATTGAGCAGAAAAATGTTGCTACAAAAATGTTGCTACAAAATAAATAGAGATCAAAGTTTTTTATCTTTTATTTTTCTTTCTGCTGATTCAAAGAATGATCAAATCTTTGACTGAAATCCATGATCCGATCCAGTCCGTGAGTATTTTGCCCAGTACTACTGCGACACACACAAAAAACAGCCTACAGCGACAGCTTCTTCATCACATCTTCATCATCAACCTACCCCCCCCCCCCCCCCCCCCCCCCCCC
>SSNR01000349.1:349861-368168 GCA_006937965.1 Callopanchax toddi
CCCCCCCCCCCCCCCCCCCCATGTACCAGACAAGAGCGCCAGGTTCTCCCTTGAGAACATGGGATAAAAAATTGTGTGCTCCCCTGCTAATATAAGCCATAAAGAAATAAAAACAACAAATATACACACAAAAAGATAGAAATACCATAAACAATAGAAAATGGATAAAGAATATATGGATAAAAATAAAAAATTAAGTAAAAGACAAAAAAGAGAGGTTCAATATATAGATGAGATGGAAAAAATAAAAAGATAAAAAGTAATATAAAACACAAAAGGATAGGTTCAATGCAAATTAAAATAGATTAAAAAAAGATAAAAATAATCTAAAAGACAAAATAGAAAGGTTCAACAGATAAGATAGATTATAAAAATAAAAGTGAAAAACAATCTAAAAGACAAAAATAATGGTTAAATAGATAAGATTAAAAAATCAAAATGAAGACAAAAATCAAATAAAAAAAGACAAACGAAATGACACAGAAAGAAAGAAAAACAAAAAAACACAAAAAAGAACAAAACAAAACACAAAAAAGAACCAAAAACCACAAAAAGAACAAAAAAAACAAAAATATAGCAAAAAATAAACAGATGAATGCAGCCTCAACAGGGCATCAGCCAGTGTCCTACTTGTGCCGGTCCCAAGCCCGGGTAAATGCAGAGGGTAGGGATCAAATATGAAAATAAATATATGGATAGAGGAACTGATATGATGATGGTGTAGTTTTTGATGCATTTAAGGGATTGGGGGGATGTGATGACCAAAAAATTCTTAGCATATCCAGACTCGCCCACCCTGATATTCTACCTGCCCCCCTTAGTGGGGCTGGCTAGATCCGGCCCTGATTCTTGGTTTTAACTAAATTAACTTATTTAAGAAAGAGGAGTGATTCTGTTATCTATTCCCTTTGGTAGGGTAATTTGTGTTTGAACAGTCCTCCTCCTGTGTTGATTTAGTTGGTTTTTGAATAATAAATATAATTTTGCTTTGAACCATTCATCGTTTTGTGTTGGCCTCCTTTTAACTCCTAGACTGAAAGGAGGTCGTAACAGTGAGTGTAGATGCGTCTGACTGTTGCTCCGTGTGTGTTGATTTCTGCAGTGAGACATGAAAACTCACCTCCAGCCACACCCACCGTGTTGATGTATTTTAACGAGCTTCCTCCGGTATTTCCACGGTAGTTTTTGTTGCAGGACGCAAAGTTTAGATCACTCTGACGGAGTAAAGGTTCGGCAGATGTGTTTTCCTTTCAATTTCGGCGCTGAGCTCCGGTACAAGGAGGGGAGGGGAGACGCTACGCTGCACAGAGAGTCTGCAGGCTGCATTCAGGTGAACAGCTGTGAAATATGTTGTTCAGTCTTGACAGATTACGTTTTTTTTTCATGGACATCACCCGATTCTGATCAGCAGCTGAAGCCACGCTGTAGAACGCGTTTACAATGAATGTGCGGTGCCGTAGGCGAATTCTTCTTCCGGTCTGCGGCCTGGGAATCGAAACTAGAATCGAAAATTTAAATGATCTCGGGAGAACCGGACAGCTAGTCCCAGCTAGTCCCGGTTCCTATCGATGCTCGATTCTCAATGCCCAACCCTATTCATGAGCCTTGCTTCATACTTTTCAAGTGTGACTGAAAACACTATCAGGTCATCTAAAAACACAAGGACCTCTGTCAAATTCAGGTCTCCAACACACTTCTCCATTAATCTTTGAAACGTGCTTGGAGCATTTGATTGAACTCAAAGAAGCCTAAAGGACAAACAAATGCAGTTTTTGCCTTATCTTCCTCAACCATCTCAACCTGGTAATACCCAGATTTTAGATCCATAACAGAAAACCACTTCGCACCACTAAGAGCTGTGAAAGTCTCCTTGATGTTTGGGAGGGCATATGCATCCTTAATGGTGCGCGCATTTAATTTCCTGGAGTCTATGCACAGCCTAATTGAGCCATCTCTTTTTGAACTAGAACTATTGGTGATGCAAAAGGGCTCTCTGACTCTCTGATAATCCCTGCATCCAATAGCTCCTTTAACAGCTTCTCTGTCATTAGGGTGAATAGGTCTTGGCCTCTCTTTAAAAAGGTGTTTTATCATTCAGCCTAATGTGATGTTTCACAGCTGTAGTGTGGCCATATGACAAATCATCTGAAGCAAATACTTCAGAGAGAGACCTGAGTTTGGCTGTGTTGCGTTCTTTCCATTGTTCTGGAATTCGAGTCCTCAAGATGAAACTTGAGACTTTCAGTGTCAGACTTCTGATGAGAAGCGCACGTGGCAGATTCTGGTGTGGTGATTTGCTGGGCTGCACACAGTTGGGCAACAATAGACTTTGGCTGCAGTGTGACACTAAGACCGCCCAAGTTGGACAACACAACAGGGATCTTGGTGCATGACTTGGAGGGAATTTCCAGCAAAGCGGCTTCAAGAAACAAGCCACCAGATAATGTGCGGTGTTTGTGTGGCTCAAGAACAAAATAGTTAGTCTGGTTACTTTTCCTGAGCCAGACATCAGCCATAACACAGCATTTTTGGTTTGCAAAGATGGTGACTGGCTTTTTTCCATGCAGCCTCACAGAATGTGCGCATCTGTCACTTTCTTGTGTACGAGCTATGTGCTGTAAGACCATCATAACATCTTTAGAACAACTGTGGGAATAGTTCAATCCATTTAAGTTTAGATTGTCATGGGTTTGAAACAGCACATTGGTCCCGATTAGCAGTGGGACTCTGTTGTTAAAATTACATTCTGGAACGACAAGTGCTGTGGCAACAAGTTGTTCTTCCTGACCAGTGATGCTCTGAGGAAACATGACACAAGCCTCAATTAAGCCCAGATATGGGACATTTTGTCCTCCTGCTCCTATTTCGAGGAGAGCGTGAATTGGCTGAATAGGCAGGTGAGACAGATGGCTTTTATGAAAAGATTCTGAGATTGTTGTGACTTGTGAGCCAGTGTCAATAATGGACTCACATTTCAAACTTTCAATAAAGACAGAAACTGCACAACGAGGACCTACAAGCCCAGATGGCAATGAAAAGTTTGTACCATCATCTGACTGTGTTGCCTGTGACATTACTTTATCTTGTGCTGCCGCACTGTGAACTAGCATGCATGTTCGTTGACATTGACACCCCCTGGACGCCTCCCTGGGGAGGCGTCCAGGGGGTGCACAAGGTGCCCGAACCACCTCAACTGGCTCCTTTCAACTTGGAGGAGCAGCGGTTCTACTCCGAGTCTCTCCCGAATGTCCGAGCTCCTCACCCTATCCCTAAGGCTGAGTCCGGCCACCCTGAACAGGAAACTCATTTCAGTCGCTTGTATCCGCAATCTCGTTCTTTCGGTCATTACCCAAAGCTCATGACCATAGGTGAGGATTGGGAGGTAGATCGACCGGTAAATCGAGAGCCTTACTTTCCGGCTCAGCTCCTTCTTCACCACAACAGACCGGTTCAGCGTCCACATCACTGCAGACGCTGCCCCAATCTGCCTGTCGATCTCCCACTCCCTCTTTCCCTCACTCGTGAACAAGACCCTGAGATACGTAAACTCTTCCACTTGAAGCAGGACCTTTCTCTCGACCTGGAGTTGGCAAGCCACCCTTTTCCGACTGAACCATGGCCTCAGACTTGGAGGTGCTGATCCTCATCCCAGTGTAACGAATCCAAATGCGTTACTACCTCTGACCTTTGACCTCAAGATGTTGACTAGCGTCAGCTGTGTGTACAGCACCGTGTAGGTAGCTTTAGGTTCAACATTAGCTTACTCAGACTAGTTACTAATTCCATCCATAACTAGTTCCCCTCCATCAAAATCCTTAATCTAAATTAAGTAAATCCCTAGTCTCCTAAAACCTCATGAGACTCAGATTGCTAAAACTTATTTAAGATTCAATTCAAAACAC
This sequence comes from Callopanchax toddi, assembly GCA_006937965.1. Taxonomy (NCBI): domain Eukaryota; kingdom Metazoa; phylum Chordata; class Actinopteri; order Cyprinodontiformes; family Nothobranchiidae; genus Callopanchax; species Callopanchax toddi. Next base: position 353,764 of record SSNR01000349.1, read on the forward strand.
CTTACCATCGTGAATGACTTAATGCTGCTTAAACCTGCTAACTACCTCTTTCTTATCTGTGATATTTGTCGTATGTTTCTTAATAAAATAATGAAGTCTATTTCCATGACTCAGATTTCTATTGTCAATATTAAATGCATAATCTACTCACTGTGACATCAGAATCGAACCTAGATATCCCTGTAAACACTAAAAAGGTGATAGTATCAGAGGGTTTCCTCTGTGTAAAACTTACCAAACCTGGTAGTGAATTTACAGAAGTATGTGCCAATTATAAACCATAAAAATAGAGTTTATAACGCTACACCAGCCACTTCACACTCGGCTGTGAACCTTCCCAGCAAGAGCTGAAGGTCAGAGCCTGATGAAGCTAGGAGGACCCCATTGTCCGCAAAAAGCAGAGATGAGATTCTCCTGTCACCAAACTCAACACCCTCCACACCACGGCTGCTCCTAGAAATCCTGTCCATAAATGTTATGAACAGGACCGGTGACAAAGGACAGCCCTGGCAGAGTCCAACCCTCACTGCGAACAGGTTAGACTTACTGCCAGCTATGTGGACCAAACTCTCACTCCTCTGGTACAGGGACTGAATGTCCCTTAACAAAAGACCACCCACCCCGTACTCCTGGAGTGTCCCCCACAGGGTGCCCCTGGGGAAACGGTCATAAGCCTTCTCCAAATCCACAAAACACATGTGGATTGGTTGGGCAAACTCCCATGACCCCTCCATCACCCTAGCAAGGGTAAAGAGCTGGTCCACAGTTCCACGACCAGGACGAAAACCAAATTACTCCTCTTCTAGCCGAGGTTCAACTATCGACCAGACCCTCCTCTCAGTACCCTGGAGTAGACCTTTCCAGGGAGGCTGAGAAGTGTGATCCCCCTATAGTTGGAACACACCCTCTGGTCCCCCTTCTTAAAAATGGGAACCACCACCCTGGTCTGCCACTCAACAGGAACTGCCCCGATGACCACGCAATGTTGCAGAGACGTGTCAACCACGACAGTCCTACAACATCCATAGCTTTGAGATACCCAGGTCGGATCTCAACCACCCCCGGGGCTCCGCCGCTGCGTAGTTTTTTGAATACCTCAGCGACTTCTGCCTCAGAAATTGGACAGTCCATCCCCAGGTCTCCCAGCTCTGGTTCCTCATAGGAATGCGTGTCATGGGATTGTGGAGCTCCTCAAAGTATTCCTTCCACCGTCTGACTATAGCCCCAGTTGACGTCAGCAGCTCCCCGTCCCCACTGTAAACAGTATGAGCAAGTTGTCGCCTTCCTCCCCTGAGACTCCGGATGGTTTGCCAGAACCTTTTTGGAACCGACCGATACTTTTTCTCCATGGTCTCACCAAACTCCTCCCACACTTGAGATTTTGCCTCGTAAACTGCCACTGCTGCAGCCCGCTTGGCCCTCCGATACCTATCAGTTGCCTCTGGAGACCCACAGTCTAGCCATGCCTTATAGGACTCTTTCTTCAGCTTGACAGCTCCCCTAACCTCTGGTGTCCACCAGCGGGTATGGGGGTTACCGCCACGATTGGCACCGGCCACCTTGCGACCACAGCTAGAAACAGCCGCCTCAACAATCGCACAGCGGAACAAGGCCCATTCAGACTCAATGTCCCCCACTGCTCTCGGGACGTGGTCAAAGCTCTGCCGGAGGTGGGAGTTGAAGACCATCTTGACAGGCTCTTCTGCCAGGCGTTCCCAGCAGACCCTCACTATGCATTTGGGTCTACCAGGTCTGCGTAGCATCTTCCCCTGCCATCTGATCCAACTCACCACCAGGTGGTGATCAGTTGACAGCTCCGTTCCTCTCTTCACTTGATTGTTCAAAACGTACGGTTTCAGGTCAGATGATACAACTACAAAGTCAATCATTGACCTGTAACCTAGGCTGCCCTGGTACCAGGTGTACCGATGGGCATCCTTATGTACGAACATAGTGTTCATTATGGCCAAAACTTGCACAGAAGTCCAATAACAGAACACCACTCGAGTTCAGATTGGGCGGGCCATTCCTTCCAACCACGCCCCTCCAGGTCACACTGTCATTGCCCACGTGAGCGTTGAAGTCTCCCAGCAGGACTATGGAGTACCCAGTAGGAGCCTAGGATCATTAGGGCACTCAAACTCCTCCACCATGATAATGTGGCAGATCACGGAGGAGTTAAATTGGTAGTATCATTTTGAATTTTATTTTATTTGTTCATGGTTTTGTCATAATGCTTCAAAAGCAAACACATTTAAGTTTATGCACTTGAATTATTGTGCAGTCACTTATCTCATTTAAGATACTAAATATGTTCTCTTCAAAGTATGAGACCTTGATAAACCGCTGTGTTCATTGTAATATATCCTTTTTGAGTGCAGACTGTTCTAAAAAGTTTTCACTCTTGATTTTAAAAACAGCTTCTGTAAATGTTGCAGAGGTGTAACTTCATTGCTTCTAAATAAAAACAAACTAGCTGACTTGATTAAAATGTGTGTATTGTTTCTCTATCATGTTTTGGGAGGTCAAATTTATCACTAAATGGTGCATTTCATGTGTAAAATGTAAATTAATGAATCATATGAATGTTTTAAATTGCCAATGAACAGTGCCCCATCACCTTTTTTGATATAAAATATGTTTTAAATGTTTTACTTAAGTTGACTTAAACATTTCCTTAAAAAGACCTGATACTTTTTAAAATGAGTCAACATAAATTTACAGATTAAACTTTAAAAAAAATACCCCAAGACTAGTTTTGACAATGTAAAATTTTAAACTGGGGTTAAAAGTCTTAAAGGTGAAATAACTAAAAGAAGTTGAATCAACTCTCAATTATAAATTAAACTAACTTAAAAACATGTTGATATAACAAGAGAATTTAATTTGGGATAACATTGGGTGATGTGAAGACAACTTATTATGATTTTTCATTCAAACTCAAAATTTTAACGCAGCCCTTTCACTTGTATTTTTAAGTTGAACCAGTATGTTTAAAGGGCCATGGCTCGATATTTAAATCAATTTATATTAAAGTGAAATAATGCAGTTTTGCTTGTTTTGGGCTTCCTCTGGTGTCCATTTTAAATCACTGCATTACAAAAGTTAGCATATTGTTTCAGCTTCTAAACGCCAATATCTACCTGTTGAAATGTCTCTTCAGCCTTCATAGCTTTCTACAGGAGCGGTTATTTACTCCTTCAAAGAAATCAGCTGTGTTCAAGCAGGGAGAGATTGAAAAAAATCAGGAATCATGAGCTAAAAACACTCCAGCGCTAGCATAACAGCTAGCCACTTTGGGTTAGCCTAACCCTCGTGAGACACGTGACTTCCTGGGTACCGTGACGGCGACGGAGATTTTGCAATCGTGGTATTCTGGATCTAATCACCAGATGGGGCTAAGTGACTTTTCATTAACTCTGTAAAGGGTCATATTAGCACAGACTGGCTCAAGGAGAGGATTTAAAAATATGAAGAAGTTGCATATTATCACTTTAAACAGGTGTAATCTTTGATGCCTCTAGATTAGCGTTGCACCATTATAACTGAAAATACGCTGTAATTATTTCCTAACACAGTGGTTCCCAAACTTTTTCTTCTGGGCCCCCCTTAATTTTACACATTTTTTCCCGTGCCCCCCCCCCCCTCCTCTCACACACACACGTGCACACATGCATGCACGCACCCACACACATACACACATAAACACTGCGAACAGACAAATCTCATTTTCAAACTCCATTACAGGTTATTTCACATCAAACCTTTGAGATTTGAAGAAGTAAAAGTAACTGCATTTAACTACATGTTGCTATAAAATAAACTTCTTAAAAACAACAAACTAACCACTTTTACAGCTCAATAGAAACTTTAAAAAATGCCTCAGTGCAAATGAAAATTAAAAATGTAAAGGTTTATTTTTACTTAATTAATTCCCTCATCTTCTCAGTGACTGTTGTGAGCGGCTTGTTGCTGCAGATCTCCTTTGTGTTGAGTTGTCCTCCAAACAGTGTCCTGTGTGCGATTTGAGAATAAAATAGATGGGGGGGGAGGGTGTATCTTTGGAGGTTCGGATCCGGATGCGCGTTCAAGGTCGCGTGAGCTCGTTACTGAATCGTCCAGACTTGTGCGCTCCGTCAGTGCGCACGAGGTGCCCAAACGCGTCTTTGCGCATGGGGATCTTTGCGGTCCGATCACTCAGTCCGTGATCAGATGCTGATTTTAACTACACTTCCTGTTGTGGTGGCTTTGAAGCTCTCATAAGCGTTCAGGCTATGAAGACTGGTTGACACGCACAAGCTGCGCCAGCAGGCAAACACAGAGCTATCCAAACCCATTCACCTCCCCGCGAGGAGTTGCACATCAGCGCCAGGTTCTCCCCTGAGTGTCTCAATAAAAAAAATGATGTGCACCCCTCATTTCTCGCTCTTTTTCTCATGATCTCATAATAATGAATGTTAATATTATAACTGGTGTTCCGCTCTGCGCACGGCGCTGCACTGCAACCTTGTCACGCCCACCTGCTCCCTGCAGCTCTGAGCGCGCTGCGGTGAATCGGACACACTTCAGACCATCTCCCCAGAGGGGAGATTAGGGGGGACAGCAAAGCAGAAGCAATGTAAATCTCTCCCATCCACCCCAGATAACACTGCCTAGCACTCAAAAAATAAATATTTTTTTAATTAAAAATTTTTTTTTTAAATTAATAACTGAATAAATCATCCCGCGCCCCCCCTGCTGTTACACCGCGCCCCCTAGGGGGGCGCGCCCCCCAGTTTGGGAACCACTGTTAACGAGCAACTCAGAGATCAGAAGAATGCGCCGCCTTCCGGTTCTGCTGGGTTTCTCCTTATTTGGCAGCCTGACACTTCTGCTGCAGTAGGGGGCAGTGCCGTCGCGTCAAAGAGAAACGAAACTGAAACTAAACACTACATGGTCTATGGTCAATGGCGGCAGCAGCACTGGCTTATTATTAAATAATGACAATCTGTCAAGGATTCTCCTCGCTCCAGGTGTCGTGAACGTGCACGTGGGCGGAGAATTTACCATATAAACAAGTCCGGATCACTATGACCTCATAGCGGGCTGGAGTGAAAAGAACAGTTTGAATCCTAGGTCTGAAATCTTGAAGAGCTTCTCACTGGCGGAGACAGATAGATGCCATTTTTTGCACTTCCTGGCAGGTTTAAGGTGAGAACTCAACGTTGCAACATGATAGATAAGTCAGAAAACACGGAAAATGATGCCATGGGCACTTTAACAGTCCAGACGTATTGGTCTAACGTTTGGCCGTAATAATAACAAAGACATGTCTTTGTTTAATGGATAAAATCACTAAACAAGGTTTAAAGCTTGTTAGCTTAGCATTAGCTCATAAGCGGCTTGAATGTAGCGCTGCATTTTTATTAAAACAAAAGAAACATACAAAGCAAATGACTCATCATGGAGTTGATTAAATAATTACAAGCTGTCAAGGATTCTTTAAATAAGTATTCATTTGTTGAGAGAGCACGCCACCAGAGACTACAGAGTGGTCGCCCCGGAACTAATGAAAAGGTTCATCCCTGCCACAATAAGAGGATGTTCGCAAGTGAAGATTGAGTTTACATGATTTACATTTCACAGCAAAAAGAGAGCACTGTTTCACAACTCCACACACTAAAGTTTTCGTCTCGTCTGCAAAAAATCACAGATGTCTTGTCTCATTTTAGTTGTTAAAGAGCCGTTTAGCTTGTCATCATTATCGTCGTATTTTGTTATAGTCTGTTAACGAAAACAGCACTGGTTTTCATCAATAAACTCCTGATTAGATCAAAGAAGCTCCACTGCAGTGGCGGCTCGTCCATATGGGGCGCCGCCCTCCCTGATGTGAAAATAAAAAATGAAAATACATTTAAAATATATCTATATTTATTCAAATGTGTCAGTTATGCTTAATAACGTGTTCCTAGATGATATCTGGATTATTTTGAAAGCATTTACAGCAGCAAATGTCATTAAACAGTGAGTTTTCTCCCAGAACGCTAGTATAGAATTTTTCCATAGGGGCGCTGGCAGAATCGCCCCTGGACTCCAGCTAAACAACCAATCATGTCTGGTTACTAGGCAGAACTGGTGGATTTTTGTCCAATAAACGTATCAGTATCTAATGTCTTTGGGGTGCTGGAAGCCGGAGCCAATTGATAATATTACTAGGACAATCCGAACCGCTTTGCACATGCTCAGTCCCAACTTCTTTGTCAGCCATGTGGAGGAGAAGGTAAACAGCTAGCTTTTTAGCAATTCAAGCTGATGAAACTACCAATATTTCCACACAGCTAGTCATGGTGCTAAGATTCGTCCATGGACACAACAACATACAGGAGCGGGTTTTTTGAGTTCATCAAGTTACGCAACACCACACCATTCTTCCAGAGGGAGAAGGAAAAAAGCCGGTCGACCAGATCTACGGAGCCGCTGTAATGGAGGACTTCAGCCAAGGTATAGTTGTTGTAAAGTTTTAAACACATCACCATTTATTTATGATCAATGGTCCTTTGTAAAAGTGGAACGTAGCCTTACTATAAACAGTATAAATGTTATTTAGCATGTTCAAAAAAGTCTTGTATTAATAACTCAAAGTAAATGGTGCCCCTTCATGATAAGAGTCCCGTTTATTAAGCAGAACTAGCTCAGTGCTTTAAGTGGGTCTGACAGAACGGTTCGCAGTACCAGGGCTTTTAAATATGACCCATTGGCGTACCGGGAGTGTTTTCCAGCATTAAGTCCATTTTTCTGGTATTACATCGAGATAGTTTTGAGCTTTCCCGTGGCCGTAGTTAAATGGCGAGAGCTGCAGGAGAAACGCCGGTAGATGACAGAACTCCTCTGTCACCCGTCATGTTTAGTGACTGCAGGAGGGTGGCAGAATGGGTGAAGCACAGGATGAGAGAGGAAAAGCAGAGGAAAACGTTCACAGCTGATGAGTTTATGACGATAACATATTTTCAGATAAAAAGTAAGAGAATATTGTTAAAATATTCTGGGTTTGATGAAGCCAGGACTGATACTGAGAAGAAATACGTTTTACTGAAGTAGCTTTTATTTATTTTTAATATTGATTTTCATGTCCACAATAACAACAGGAGGCTTGAAGTTAATAAAAATGGCTCCATAACACTTAAAAAATATATTTAACCATTATTTTAGCAAGTAAAATGTTTTAGAAGCAGTTCTCCTTTACAACCATGACCTGAGAACCTCAGAAGGTAGAACAAAAACATCTGAACCTCTAAGAACAGATAAAATCAGAATCAATAGAATAAAAGGCAACATTAGAACTGAATCAGCTGGTATTACAGGGAAATAATGTGAGCATAAATTCACATGGAGGAAGAATCAGCTCATAGTGAAGGAGAGTCTGAATGGATGTGAATCAGAGAGATTTGGATGAGAAACAAGAGCAGCAGCAGCTAGAATCAGTCAATCAAATGACTTTATTAATCTCAGAGGGACATTAGGTTGTTTTAGTTACTCATTAAAGGTTTTTTTATAGAATGATTCTAGATGTTCTATCTGTGGACATGACGGATCTCCTGTAGTGGTCTGAGATGGACAGGAAGGATCTTCTAGTGGTCTGTGATGGACAGGAAGGATATGCTGGTGAAGGTTCTCAGTCACCCAGGTCATGATAATCCAAAGAAGGGTTTTAAATAAAGGCAACTGGACTTATTTGGTTCTTTGAAGACGTTTCGCTGCTCATCCGAGTAGCTTTGTCAATTCTGTCTGTAGTCAAGGAGAGAGAAACTTATAAGCTGTGCTTATCTTCCTCTGTCTGTGAGACACCTTCTTCTACCCCCTTGAGGAGTGTAATTCATTACAGATAAACTGGATGCTACAATCACTTTTTGACAGGTGAAAAAAATCAGTTTGAAGTTATTTGATGTGGTAAAAAAAAGACAGTTAATCAGGTCACCTGTAAACTAAATCTAATCCTTTATTGTCAGGTGACCAGATGAGAAGGTTTCTACAATAAAACTATTAAAACAGAGTGAGCCTTAGTACACAGCTGCAGTCCTGACAGATTAATTTGTTTTAGTGTTTTTGATTGGACCAAATTCAACCTGCTAACTTTATCAAACATCAATGAGCTCAGATTTCCTCTGGTCTGGTGAATGTTGGTGGGTTTGTGACTCTGGCCTGGGAGGTTCTGACAGGTGTTAGTATTTTATGTTAGGCTGGTAACCCCCCCCAAATGGTGTGCCTTGTGATATTTTTTAATGACAGTGTACCTTGGCTCAAAAAAGGTTGAAAAACACTGCCTTTAATATTGTGATCAAAAACATTGAATCTTAATTCTGAGGCTGCTCTGTTAATAGTTTTCAAATAAACAATACATATAGCTAATTCTGATCAATCATATCAATTTCAGACTTAGTTTAATGTACAGATTTAAGCCACACCCACTTCAGGGCAAACCACGTCACTTCCTGTTTAGACTCCGAGTTCAGATACGGATACAGATAATTTAGGTGGTTGAACAGATACAGATAATGCGATACTCGCTCATCCCTAGTCATCACACATAACTCCAAACCCCTTCTGATTTTACTAAACATTGTAATGTCTCACCCTCTGTTGGTATTTCCTCATTTCTTTAAACATTGTTCCAGCCTTTAGGATTTTTCTACGATAAACCAGGAGATCAGCTCCTTGCAGAAGGTGTGTGTGTAGGACTTTTCATAACAGTAAAGGTGTTATGCTGTTTTATAATTTTGCAATACTGTTGCTATGACAACCATATTTCCTCTGGAGATTAATGAAGCCGTCCATGTATCTCTCTGTCAGTCCGTCTGCCTCGAAACGTTTGATGCTTTTATCAAGTTTATCGCATATGAAAGTGTGTTTCCGCCGTACAGTCTGTGTGGAAAAGGCCTCGCATCACAAAACAAATTCTGTCGCTACAAATAAAATTCTTTCCTCTTTGTAGCTTTCAATGCTCAGAATATGCCTCCATGTTCTTCCTTCATTTTTTTAATGAGAAAGGAGTTTAAAACAATATCATCATCCTATATTGTTTTGTATGGAACATAATTATAACTTTCAGACACAAAATATTCATACTGTTAGCATGCAGTGTCAAAAATCTGCCACAGAAAAAGTTATTAGTTTCTGTCTGCACTGTCCACATTCGTATACTACAAACACACAAAGACACACACACATATGCATCGCTGATACACGCATGCATCAGAATGAGAAACAGGGTGTCGTTGTCTTACAGGGAGGGAGAGTGTGGGGGCATTTGTAATTTCTTATCAGCCACTAATTACAGCAGTAACAAGACCCAGGAGAAGGGACGGCTGCTGGTTTAGACGTCTGCCAGCTTGACAGCCTAACCCGGCTGTCATAATTAACAGCCTTCCACTAAGATTAAGATGGGACAAAAACTAAATAGATCAAGATACACATGCACATAGCCTTTCTATTGAGAGCTTAAATTAAGATCGTCACACCACCCTGCCTATTTCTGCAGAAAATGAGCCTCCTGTTCTATCTAGCAGGTTCAGCCCTCTCACAGACATTTGCCTCATACCAAACAGATTTAGTTATACACCTGTGTGACTTATTGATACTGGTACATTCACAGGAGGACTGTTTTGCAGTGAAAGTAAATGGCATTAAGAGGCTGACAGCTACATGGCTGCAAACCCTTCAGCAGTCATGCTGTAATCCCTGCTGAGCACAGACAGTGCTCCTATCCATCTTATCTCTGTGTAATGTCATAAGCTGTGGACCTGGGTCTGAAAGATTTGTTTAAGGTCTGCTCTAATACGCTCCCATCTCCACCTTGCCTTGTGGCGGCTGCATGCATGAGGACATTCCAGGACATCACTGCCAGGTTAATGTAGCGCCTCATCCATTGGGCTATGTGCTGCCTCCCTGACCAGATGTCCTAATGCAACCCCTTTCAACAACTCCATTTGAACAGAGAGTTGGTATGAATAAAAGAAAACGCCATCACTTGCTTGCTTTTCCTTTACTTCCAGTCTCTGCCTCCTGCTAACTTAGCCCCTCTTGGGGCTTGCTGACTGTGACCTGGCGATGTCCTGTTTTGTATTTTAAGAAAAGAGAGAAGAAAATGGGATGTTTGAATAATTCTAAAACAGATCAACCTGTGAGAATTTTCTTAAGCTGTGATTTTGTTCAGTGCTTCACAGATTGTTGAGGGAGTAAGTGATAAAATGGCAATGTGTCCTTAAATATGAAAATAACGCACATTTTCACATGCATAGGCATTAGGCTGCTTTCACGTGTTTAAAAGAGTTCAGTGTGATTTGGAATCAACACAGTCTCACTCCGAACTCGTCGGAAACAAACGCTTGGTCACTCGCCTTCTGCGTACAGTACCGACACTATAAGTGCCCTTTTTCGTCCCATTTGTACGAAACGGTGTCTCCGTTGATTCTAATGCAAATCCCCCTGCAGCGTTTTTGTGACGAGATGGGATGTTCGCTGACGCTGTTCTGAACACGCACATTTCCCCATCGTTTGGATAACTTTTTGTGTTTTTTGTCAGACATTTTTAGAGCCACGTTTAATCATGGACGTTTGTAGCCCACTTTTGCGGCAGTTTATGCTTACATTTATATAAACTGGACTTCTGAACGGGACTAAAACGAGTTTATACCGTCATCTATTAGGATCGATTAATTTACAGTACATTTAGCACCACCTTTGATATATATATACACATGGGCATGCTTTATTTAACTGCTCGAGACAACCGTTTTGATTTATTTGTCACTATTAAGCCGTGTTTATTACTTTTTTGCTCTGTTACGCCAAACATAACAAACTACGTTTCCCACAATGCTCGGCAGCGGAAAGAGAGCCGGGTCCGAGACGCTTTTGTTTACTTCACGAGTCTCGTCATGTTTCTGATTGTTCTGTGACCCACTCGTAGTGGGGCTGTGAAAGTGTTGCATCAAAATTGTTTATTTTTATTTTCAAGTCACTAAAATGGAACAATTCGTCATGACAGCGACAGAAGAGCGACGTCCTCCATTTATCAAGGTAAACTGAACACCTTCAGTTTTTTTTTCTTTTGGGAATGCAACAGGTTCAGCCATAGAGCTTAAAACACCTCTATTTATGTTTTCAGTCAGCTGACGGCCGCTGACAGCTTTGTTTTCATATAGGAAACGTGTACAACTTCGATATTAGCAGACTTTTAGCCTAGCACAGCATAGCATCATTATTTACTTTTCAACAAAATCAACCATCACACGGATATCAGTGTGCTTCTGTTAACTAATTATGTGTTTTGTTAACGTTTTTAGATTCATCCTTGTCGCCCTGTGCTTGCATATTTGCCTCGTTTAAAATAATATTAATTTCCAAAGTAGAAAATAGCCTACGTGCGTATGACGTCAGACGTCATTACAGCAACATTCCCCTCCCTCTTTCAAAAAGGGAAGTGAATATATGGTAATGATAAATATATGATAAAAATAGTATAATCAGCTAATTCAGATATGATTTATTGATGGGGGATGTTTACACATTAGTTACTGACAAAATAGCAAAAACCTTTCAGGAGCTCACACTAAAGTGTAGCCTATTAAATGTCTTTCAGGACATTTTCCAAATGTATTGGTCAAAACATCTATAATACAAATTTTAAATGAATTATTTAAAATATGCATGACTTAAATTGACTATATTTGGTACATTTGAAAAATTATTAGCTAACCTGCTATTATAGTCTTCAATATATCCTAAATAAGAAAAAAAATGAATGAAATGGCATGTAATATTGCACACCTGGCTGGCACACGGACCAGTGGTGGTGAGGTCAGTCTGATCATCTGTTTGGTCAAAGCAGCAGGGAAGAGAAAATCAGTGTAACAATATCCATGTGAGGCTCCTGAGGAAATCACTTTCTATTTATGAGGTTGATTAATCGTTTGTATCAAGTTTGAATAAAGTAATGTAACAAACGTTGTGCCAGAGGAAATACTTGTGGTGTAAGGACCTAACTGTGGATTGTATAATACTGCATTGTATTAAAAATGATCATAGCAGCTTCCCTTCTGTTGCAGGACGTTAAAGGCATGCTGACACTAATGTTCATGCACTTCAATCAGCAAAAGACTTCTACGGTGGCTGGCTTCCTGTCTCACAGATGTTTAAAAGTAATAAGAGCATTATATTGTTTTCTATGAAGAATTTGTAGATGTGGAATTAAATGTCTGTTTTTACTTGTAGACCACAAGAGCGAGCTCTTGATACAACGTCTGGATAAAGACACCATGGCAGTAAAGGTCAAGCCAGAGGTCACTGCAAATTCAGAGAGGAGAGACGAATCCTGACGTTGGTGGTTGACGAATGGTTCCAAGCACTGGATGTCCATACCGTCTAAAGACACAGTCTGGACATGGCAAGAATTTCAAAGGGGTACGTATCTCAAATAATCAGCTGTAAAAATGATTATATCTACAGGTGAAAGTTGGAAAATTGTGCAAAAGTTCATTTATTTCAGATATTCAACTTAAATAGTGAAACTAATAAATTAGATATTTCAAGCCTTTACTTGTTATAATTTTGATTATTATGGCTACAGCTTATGAAACCCCCAAAATCTCAGAAAATTGTAAAATAGTGAAAAGGCTAAATATGTTAGCCTCAAATTGTCACACTCTAATCAGCTAATGGATCCAAAACGCCCACAAAGGGTTTGTGAGCCTTTAAATGGTGTCTCAGTCTGGTTCAGTAGGAATCACAATCATGGAGAAGACCGCTGACCTGACCGTTGTACAGATAGCCATCCTTGACACCCTCCATGAGGAGGGAAAGTCTAAAAAGGTCATTGCAAAAGAGGTTGGATGTTCTCAAAGTGCTGTATCGAAGCACAACAATTTTAAACCCAGGTGAGAACTGTCAGAAAAAAGGAAACTCAAAAAATGTTTAGGGACCTTCACAAGGACTGGACTGAGGCTGGAGTTAGTGCATCAAGAGCCACCACACACAGACAGATCCTGGACATGGGCTTCAAATGTCATCTTCTTCTTGTCAAGCCACTCCTGAACAACAAACAACATCAACAACAGTGTTCCAAAGTCCTCTTTTCTGATTAGAGACAATTTAGCATCTCATTTGGAAACCAAGTTCCCAGAGTCTGGAGGAAGAATGGAGAGGGACACAATCCCAGATGCTTGAGGTCCAGTGTGAAGTTTCCACAGTCTGTAATGATTTGGGGAGTCATGTCATCTGCTGCTGGTGGTCCACAGTGCTTTATTAAGTCCAGAGTCAACGCAGCCTTCTACCAGAACATTTTGGTGCTCTTCATCCTCCCTTCTGCAGACCAGCTCTATAGAGATGCTGACTTCATTTTCCAGCAGGACTTGGCACCTGCTCACACTGCCAAAAGTACCAGTGACCATGGATTACTGAGCTCTGATTGGCGAGCAGACTGACGTGACCTGAACCCCACAGAGAATCTATGGGTCATTGTAAAGACAACGATGAGACAAAAGAGTGAACAGGGCAGAACAGCTGAAGGCTGCTATTCAAGCATCCTGGTCCTCCAGAACACCTCAGCAGTGCCACAGGCTGACAGCATCCATGACACGCCGCTTTGAGGCAGGAATTCAAGCAGAGGGGGGCTCAACCAATTACTGAGTACATATGCATGATTATACTTTTCAGTGGTCCAATATTTCTCTAGTCATTGTTTTTTTTATTTCATATAATTTTCTCAGATTTTGAATTTGAGGTTTTCATGAGCTGTAAGCCATAATCATCAAAATTATAACAAATAAAGGCTTGAAATATCAATAACTCAATTTCCATGCAAGTGAGAAAGGTGCTATGAAACTCATGTTGTTTTGATGCAGTATACACACAGAACAACATAGGTCAAGTTCGAGTCCTGTGCCCATTTTCATAGACAAAAAAAGAGTCTTTTCTCAGCTTCAATGATTCTTCTTAATCATTACTAGTCTATTGTTTAGTAGACTCATATAGACTGGTATTTTTCATTATAGGCCAAGGAGGAAATGTAATTTGTGTTAGCATGTGTGTGTGTGTTTGTTTGACTGTTTGCAAGATTATTCAAAAACTACAGCACAAATTTTAATGAAAGGACCCAACAAAGAACTGATTAGATTATGGGAGTAACTGGATAAAGAAGGACTCTAACAGTTGTCTTATATCAGTTGAACAGTTGACACTTTTTGCCCCAAATAATGACATAGTATGAGGAAAAACTCAAAACTAATCAATGTCTTTAAGTTTCTTTGAGAAGTTGCGAATAATTGTGTAAAACTCACTGGGGTTGATATATGAGCTCCACTGAATAATTGTTCTTCCCAAATATCTGTTTTTCAGGGAAATAACAAAGTCAAATCCGATGGGCCCCAAGC
>SSNR01000349.1:376937-397582 GCA_006937965.1 Callopanchax toddi
TCTCTATAGAGCTGGTCTGCAGAAGGGAGAATGAAGAGCACCAAAATGTTCTGGTAGAAGGCTGCGTTGACTCTGGACTTAATAAAGCACTGTGGACCACCAGCAGCAGATGACATGGCTCCCCAAATCATTACAGACTGTGGAAACTTCACACTGGACCTCAAGCATCTGGGATTGTGTCCCTCTCCATTCTTCCTCCAGACTCTGGGAACTTGGTTTCCAAATGAGATGCTAAATTGTCTCTCATCAGAAAAGAGGACTTTGGAACACTGTTGTTGACGTTGTTTGTTGTTCAGGAGTGGCTTGACAAGAGGAATAGGACATTTGAAGCCCATGTCCAGGATCCGTCTGTGTGTGGTGGCTCTTGATGCACTAACTCCAGCCTCAGTCCAGTCCTTGTGAAGGTCCCTAAACACTTTTTGAGTTTCCTTTTTTCTGACAGTTCTCACCTGGGTTTAAAATTGTTGTGCTTTGATACAGCACTTTGAGAACATCCAACCTCTTTTGCAATGACCTTTTTAGACTTTCCCTCCTCATGGAGGGTGTCAGTGATGGCTATCTGTACAACGGTCAGGTCAGCGGTCTTCTCCATGATTGTGATTCCTACTGAACCAGACTGAGACACCATTTAAAGGCTCACAAACCCTTTGTGGATGTTTTGGATCCATTAGCTGATTAGAGTGTGACAATTTGAGGCTAACATATTTAGCCTTTTCACTATTTTACAATTTTCTGAGATTTTGGGGGTTTCATAAGCTGTAGCCATAATAATCAAAATTATAACAAGTAAAGGCTTGAAATATCTAATTTATTAGTTTCACCATTTAAGTTTAATATCTGAAATAAATGAACTTTTGCACAATTTTCCAACTTTCACCTGTAGATATAATCATTTTTACAGCTGATTATTTGAAATACGTACCCCTTTGAAATTCTTGCCATGGCCAGACTGTGTCTTTAGACGGTATGGACATCCAGTGCTTGGAACCATTCGTCAACCACCAACGTCAGGATTTGTCTCTCCTCTCTGAATTTGCAGTGACCTCTGGCTTGACCTTTACTGCCATGGTGTCTTTATCCAGACGTTGTATCAAGAGCTCGCTCTTGTGGTCTACAAGTAAAAACAGACATTTAATTCCACATCTACAAATTCTTCATAGAAAACAATATAATGCTCTTATTACTTTTAAACATCTGTGAGACAGGAAGCCAGCCACCGTAGAAGTCTTTTGCTGATTGAAGTGCATGAACATTAGTGTCAGCATGTCTTTAACGTCCTGCAACAGAAGGGAAGCTGCTATGATCATTTTTAATACAATGCAGTATTATACAATCCACAGTTAGGTCCTTACACCACAAGTATTTCCTCTGGCACAACGTTTGTTACATTACATTATTCAAACTTGATACAAACGATTAATCAACCTCAGAAATAGAAAGTGATTTCCTCAGGAGCCTCACATGGATATTGTTACACTGATTTTCTCTTCCCTGCTGCTTTGACCAAACAGATGATCAGACTGACCTCACCACCACTGGTCCGTGTGCCAGCCAGGTGTGCAATATTACATGCCATTTCATTCATTTTTTTTCTTATTTAGGATATATTGAAGACTATAATAGCAGGTTAGCTAATAATTTTTCAAATGTACCAAATATAGTCAATTTAAGTCATGCATATTTTAAATAATTCATTTAAAATTTGTATTATAGACGTTTTGACCAATACATTTGGAAAATGTCCTGAAAGACATTTAATAGGCTACACTTTAGTGTGAGCTCCTGAAAGGTTTTTGCTATTTTGTCAGTAACTAATGTGTAAACATCCCCCATCAATAAATCATATCTGAATTAGCTGATTATACTATTTTTATCATATATTTATCATTACCATATATTCACTTCCCTTTTTGAAAGAGGGAGGGGAATGTTGCTGTAATGACGTCTGACGTCATACGCACGTAGGCTATTTTCTACTTTGGAAATTAATATTATTTTAAACGAGGCAAATATGCAAGCACAGGGCGACAAGGATGAATCTAAAAACGTTAACAAAACACATAATTAGTTAACAGAAGCACACTGATATCCGTGTGATGGTTGATTTTGTTGAAAAGTAAATAATGATGCTATGCTGTGCTAGGCTAAAAGTCTGCTAATATCGAAGTTGTACACGTTTCCTATATGAAAACAAAGCTGTCAGCGGCCGTCAGCTGACTGAAAACATAAATAGAGGTGTTTTAAGCTCTATGGCTAGGCCTGTTGCATTCCCAAAAGAAAAAAAAAACTGAAGGTGTTCAGTTTACCTTGATAAATGGAGGACGTCGCTCTTCTGTCGCTGTCATGAGGAATTGTTCCATTTTAGTGACTTGAAAATAAAAATAAACAATTTTGATGCAACACTTTCACAGCCCCACTACGAGTGGGTCACAGAACAATCAGAAACATGACGAGACTCGTGAAGTAAACAAAAGCGTCTCGGACCCGGCTCTCTTTCCGCTGCCGAGCATTGTGGGAAACGTAGTTTGTTATGTTTGGCGTAACAGAGCAAAAAAGTAATAAACACGGCTTAATAGTGACAAATAAATCAAAACGGTTGTCTCGAGCAGTTAAATAAAGCATGCCCATGTGTATATATATATCAAAGGTGGTGCTAAATGTACTGTAAATTAATCGATCCTAATAAATGACGGTATAAACTCGTTTTAGTCCCGTTCAGAAGTTCAGTTTATCTAAATGTAAGCATAAACTGCCGCAAAAGTGGGCTACAAACGTCCATGATTAAACGTGGCTCTAAAAATGTCTGACAAAAAACACAAAAAGTTATCCAAACGATGGGCAAATGTGCGTGTTCAGCACAGCGTCAGCGAACATCCCATCTCGTCACAAAAACGCTGCAGGGGGATTTGCATTAGAATCAACGGAGACACCGTTTCGTACAAATGGGACGAAAAAGGGCACTTATAGCGTCGGTACTGTACGCAGAAGGCGAGTGACCAAGCATTTGTTTCCGACGAGTTCGGAGTGAGACTGTGTTGTTGGAATGGTGGTAAAATGTCAAGTATTTAGACCTTTCTACATAGAACTGCACACTATTTGACCTGAAAATCAATGCTCCTAGTAATATTGTCCCACTTTGCTCACCATACCACTGATACAAGATGTTCCTGTTCTCAATCATACTTGGAGTTCTGAGTGGCTCAGCTGCTTTTCTAATCAATGAAACAGCTGTAATGATAAATAAAGACATGGCAAAAGATTAAATGTCTACAAACCAGACTAAATTCATGCCTGTCACTACCAAACAGATGAGGCCTTTATCTAAACTAGACTTATCTCCCAGCGTTCTGGAATTGCACAGGAATTCAAGTGCTGCTTTCTGTGATGCATAATGCAAAGCTGGGGAAGGGCTTATGTGGAAAAGGGAAGCGGCCTCTGGTCCCATTAGAAAAAATAAGTTGCAGCAGCATAGCTGCTAACAGTTTCCTACATTAGCACCCCCAGAGAGACATGCCTCAGCAACACTTTGCTCAAATTAGAAGAAAGGAACAAGAGAGAGAAGAGGATTGGGACAGGAAGAGCTGTCTGACTTTAATGGGTTAAAAAGCTGGATGATTGATGGAAAAAATTGCAGGGGGAAAGAAGGGTGGTTTGGATGAACTTGGAAATTGCTGTGGCTCTAGTTGGTTGATGGAGGTAGTAGGAGAAACGAGAAGAAGCAGGTGATAACGACAAAGGAGGGAATTAGTTGATTTAGAATGTTAGGAGAGTTGACGTAAAAGTCAGTCACTGAATTTTCAATATAAAAAGGACATTTCTCTGGGGCAGCAGACGCAAAGCCTGTGAGTGTAGCAAGGCGAGTGGTGGTTTTTACCTCTGATCAATGCCACCTGGGGACTTTCACCCCAGGAATAAAAGGATGCATAGGTCCACTCTACAAAATGGCAGGGGACGTGGTTTCACAATTATAAAACATGCTGTTATTGCGTCTCCTGCCGGAGTGGCGTTTTGGTTGCCTCGGGGTGTCCCTCTGGTGGCCGGGTCTGGGGTGCTCTGCGGCGGTGGCTGCAGGTAGCTGCTGGGTGGCTGAGTCATTCCTGGGGGTCTGGGGGCTCGGGTTCTGGGGCAGGTTGTCCCTGGAAGGTCCCGGGGGCTTGTGTTCCGCTTGGCGCATTGCCGGTGGGGGGGTTGGTGTCTGTCCCGGTGCCTGGCCCTGGCTCTGGGGCCTTTGGTGTGTGGGTGGGCCTTGGTACCACCTAGCCATGTGGGGCTAGTTCCATCGGCGCTGGGGGGGAGGAGTCTTGGGTCTGGGGGGGGGGGTATTTTGCCTGGGTGTCTATGTCCTATGTAAGTTTGTAGTTTTACTATGTGCATGATTGAGGGGGGTATAGTTACCCTGCTGGGGTGGGGATGGGGGGGCTCCGTGGCGCCGTGTGGGGCTTCTGCCGTGGACCTGGATGGGCGGGCCAGCGATCTCCATGCCCTGGGTGGTTTTGGGGAACGGGGGTGCTTATTGGGGCCAGCGGGGAGCTGGCTCCCTGGGAGGGCTTGTCCCCCCCAGTCTTGCCTCCCCTTCCCCGGACTTTTCCCTCCCTCTGCTCCGTCACATCACCACCCACAGGACTTTGGGTTACAGGTACGTCACGGGTGTGGAATACCATCTCTACAGTCCTGTGGCCCAATTTTAATGCACAATTTAAACACTTCCACTCATGACATTCTTACAATATGCATCTAGGGTCTTTGGAGAGATTACACCCTGTAATACCCGGCGGGGAGGGGGGAGGTCTTGCCGGCTAACCTCTCCTCCAGTGTCATTATCCACCTCCACGTTGCATTTAGACACTTAGGATCCAGGGTGGGGGATGGCGTGCTGCCCCCCACCCTTTTTTAAATGCATCTTACTACAACATGCGTCAACACCACATTGGAGCAGGCGGGGAGATACTTGGGGTCTTCTTACACTCCTGTTCTCTGCGCGCTGTCTAGGGCCACTAGGGTGGAACGGGCCGTCTGGTCGGGGTCTGCGGCGGGGGGCTGCTCGGCTGCTGCGGTGTGCTGTGGTCTGCTCATCCCCACTTCAGTAAGGGAGGGACCATCTTCTGATCTCAGGGCCGGCTTCACCCTTAGCAGTGCTTTAAGTGGGGCGGTACGGAACGGTACGCAGTACCGGGACTTCTAAATTTGACCCCTCAGCGTACCGGCACTTATTTCCAGCGTTCCGTCCGTACCAGGAGTTTTTCTGGTATTACGTCAATATAATTTTGAGCTTTTCCGGTGGCCGTAGTTGCCGAGCAGCGCATGGCGGGAGGGCGAGTGCGGTGGCGGTGCAGGAGAAATGCAGGTGGATGAGAGAACTCATCTGTCAGTCGTATTTAGTGACTCCAGGAGGGTGGCAGAATTTGGTGAAACACCGGATGAGAGAGGAAAAGCGGGGACTCGTGTCCCCTGAACGGACCGCTCCATAGTTGGTTCAGAGCTCGGGCTGAGATAATTCTTCAAATTGGTTTTAAAAGACAATAATTTAAATATTAATGATGGAGAGCTTGTGCGCTTATGGAGAGGAAAGCTGCGCGTCATGACGCAGGTGGAGAGCAGCAGCGTACCATGGCGCAGTGGATCCGACAGGTGGAGGGAGGAGGAGCTGAGAGAGCAGCAGGTAGACTCTGTAGTAATGATCAGATCATTGTCAGTAATAAGTTCGTTCTTTTGGGACATAAAATGGACCAGAGTGTCAAAACAATGCTGACTTTTCTGTGTCTGAAAAGCAGTAAAAAACAATTTTTCCTCAAAACGTTATTTCAACCACAAACTAATTAATGGGGATCTTGTACACAAGAACATATGTTTAATTATTTAAATATATATAAAAATAATAGATTTCTATTGGTATTGTAAATATATATCTATAAATAATAGATTTCTGGATGGGTGGATGGATGTCTACATGGTGCCTTCAAGATTTGTATTTTTTCATCCTAGAAAAAGTCAGTAAAACCTGTTTTTATCCAAATGAAGGAGATGTATGGTTCATTTTCTACAGATCAAGTAGCCATTAGCCCTCATCATCACTACAATGTGACATTTACAGTCAATCGATGTGATTGGTATCGGTGATCGGCAGCAAAAAACGTGATCGGAGCGTTCCTAATTTTTATACATAATAACCTGATGAAGTTTAGATTTATAGGCTGTAATAGATGTCAGAGTATAAATCTCAGGGTGTTTAGTAAATGTTCCAGTCTCATGCTGCTGCAGAGCTGAAGACAGTAGAGGTGTTGGAGATGATGAGGCAAGCCAGACTCAAAGTCTGCAGAGCAGAACTGACGGTCTAGTTAACTAGACTAGAGCTGAATATCTTCACTAGACCTCCTGTGACATTTATTATGGGCCAGGTGTAGAAGAGAGGACAGGTAGAGAGGTGTCCTGTCCTGAATTGTCTTTTAGACAAATAGAATCCAGTGATGGAGTCTACAGGTAGGGGAGGACACATTGGGAAGCATTAGTGACTAAACTGATGACTGAGTGAATCTGAATTTTTTTCATGAGGATTATATATATATATATATATATATATATATATATATATAGCCCTGCGATGGACTGGCGACCCGTCCGGGGTGTCCCCCGCATCTCGCCCCGTGACCGCTGGAGATAGGTACGAGCTCCCCCACGACCCTCTGTGGAGGACTAAGCGGCTACAGAAAATGGATGGATGGATATATATATATATACAGAGATGTATATTTATATATATTCTCGAACTAATAAGGAGAGTACCTGCACTTATTTTTTTCCACTTAAAGCACTGACCCTTAGGGTGCTGGTCCCCGGTCCTGGGAACATGCATGGGGAGTGAGAGTGGGTGTACAGCGTCTATTGTGTGTCTTGGTATGTTTGCAGGGATGTGTGTGTGTACGCATGAGGGTGGGAGAGAGTGATTGTGTCTGTGTGTGACTGTTTTTCTGTCAGGTCTGGTCTGCTGGGGCTGTTTCGCTCCTGAGTCTTGTGTCTGTGGTTCTGGCTGGATCTGCCCTGGATGGCCGGCTGCGAGCGGTGTCTGTGAGCCCCTCGCCGCGACCCCCGGGGGCTCTAGCGCGGCAAATGCCGGCTGACCCACGCGGGGTGAGCCTCTGTGCCCTCTGGGGGAGAGTTTAGAGACTGTCCTGACGATGGTCTCCCTGGAGTGTCCGTGCCCTCAGGGGCCTCTGGGCGTCTGGGACCTGGACCTCCCCCGCGTCCTCCGTGGGCGGGTCTGTGGCTCCTCGAACTTATTATTGAATGTTTCAATACAGAAACCTTACATACACAAGCGCGCATATACACACACAGGTGATCACAAGATGTTCACATAAAGATGACTCAGGTGTTTTCAGACACATTGACTGGGGCTGTGGTTGACACTTAACTTTCTTGAATTAGTCTTTACCGTATACATTTTACAAATATCACAACTGTTGTACAGTATATTCATATGCTGTGTGTTGCTGTTGTATCTTTTCTCCCTGTTTTGTTTGCTTGTTTGTGCTTTATTTGCAGGTCTAGAAGTGGATTCTTTATGTCTCTTGTTCTCTTCTTTTTCTGTTTACTTTCTCCCCCATCCCTCTTTCTGTACCCTTCCCTTCCAGGCCCCGTGTCCATTGGGATTCTAATCAACCATAAAAATATTCTAATAAAGTTTTTGGGGGTTATATTTAAACGGAAGTCAGGTGGAGCATTATAGCAGTGGCTGTAACGTGTCACCTGAAACAGCAACACTGTTGGGCTTGTTCCTGGCACTCAGACACCAATTCTGTTTGCTCCACAGCCGGACAGGACACAGGGTAAAAAAAAACAAAAAAAAAACATGCTGTTATTGGTAAAAACAAATGAAAAAGGAAGCTGGCTTTAATTAAAATGACCACACAAAAAAACCAATTAAATAACAGTTGCAGGCTGAGGCTTACCAGCCTAAACAGGCCAAATGAAATGCAAACCAAACATGGTGCCATGCATCCAGGAGGTGAGTGGTGGACACACACACACACACACACACACACGGAAAACTCTCGTCACCAAGGCCTGTTCACCACTGGCAGCTCTCAGCCTGTAAAAGAGACAGAGGTTAAAAACAATGACAAAAACCAGTTAAAAGAAATATAAAACAATTGGGACAACCCGATTTCCTTCAGCCCGGGGGGGCCGGCTGTCCATACACAGGGCTACACAAAGCGCCCCTTAAAAGGGTCCAGCTCACTGGCAGCACCCAGCTGCGGTCCTGCTGAGGCAGCAAACCAGGCCCGGATGACAGTCCTGCCTGCATGGTCCTGCCGGTCTGCCGTCCCGCACCAGGAAACCCACACAATCAGGGGGTTCTCCACTGGAGTCCTCAGCTTTCGATGGCGACTGTCTGCTCCGCCTCCAGCAAACTTATTAATAAAACCCAAACAGAACAGCAGAGTCAACCACAGTGCAGACGTGATAATAAATAACAGATTAAAAAAAAAACAGAAGCTGGATGAGCAGAGCACATACCTGTATTTTAATTATTTCTACCTAATTGAGTAAGTGCCCTGGTTGGAAGTCCAGAGCTCAGCCATGCTTGCTCCAGGAGCCCTGAACATGCTGCCGCACCACCACAACCGGCAACCTCACCTGGAAGTGATGTCAAGAGAGCTGGGAAACTTAAGTGCCCAGTCCTCAGCCTTTTTATAGGGCGCCATCTCCAGGTGATTGGCTTCAGCCAATCATCCTGCTACATTTGCATACCACTATCTAGAAGTGTTTGCAGATTTGAGAAGTTTTATTTGGCAAGACAGATTGTTCTCAGCTATTTACATATCAGTGAATTTTGGGGAATAGATGAGACAGAAAAGTAAGCAAAGCTGAGAGGACAAGAGGAAAGTGGCCATGTATTCCCTCTTTTACGCTGTAGTCCATGGCCTCCAGCTCAGTAATACATTTCTGTCATGCTCTTCTAAAAAGCCCCTTTTATTTCACACTACTATTAAGCATCCTCCCCAGGAAATTTCAGATCTCTCTCATGTTCTACATTACCTATTGGTTCCTACAAAGAGTCCTGTTTTTCCCCAGCTGCAGGTTTTTCTTGTACCAAAATGCATTCAGCCTTTAGGAAAGCAGAGTGAAGAATGCCTGCTGTCTGTTTATTATTAATTGGGATGCTGCAACCATAGAATACCGAACATGACGGTGTCTTTTTCTGAGAAATCCATCTCCCGTGACCTCTCCACCACGATTACAGCAAGGTCAGAGAACGCACAGGGAAACCAATCAATACCATATTGAGTGTGTGCCCAAGTCTGATGCAGGGGACAGGAAAAGAGAAAAAAAGACAGCTTGGAAACAAAGCCTGGTGGGAGTGGAGTATATAAACGAAGCTGTGAGGGGAAACAGAATTAAAAGTAGCACGGAGGGAGAAGAACGCAATTGAAAGGACACAGATTTTGAGCCTTTGCTGAAGAACAAAAAGATAAAAATGTAAATGGAAGGGAGAGGCGAAGGCCCTGAAGGTGGCTGGAATCTTGCGGGTGGCAATAATATCCGTCTACAGCAAAGCCACAGGCGCAAACATGCAAACTGACACCCATAGATGACTGCAGCATTTAAAACGTGGTCAGTCCGAGCAAATTATTGTGCAGCCACGGGCACAAACACATATAACCCCGGGGAGGTGTCTGATAACGCTCCGTTATACACATGTTTGTATTTAGGCAAGTTAACTTTATAAGTTGTAATGTGGTTTTAGAGAGACTGTGAGTGAATGTCACCCCTTTCCCCAGTCACTCGGCCCTATCTCAATGGTTTGCACATTTCTTTAAAACTTGGAAATCTATATTGTAAACTGCTTCCTGAGATTTTCCCAGTACACACCTGTTATGTCCTGGCTGGGCTAGGAGACTTAGGAGGCAACATGAAACCAGTGGACAGATGTTAAAGAGTGAGATATATACATTTAATAGGTAAAAGAACAAACATCATACTAAACTTAAAGCACTCCCAAAATGGAGGACAAGTTCTCATTAAAACTAAATAAATAACAAGCAAAACTACTATTAAAAAGGAGGAGCTTAAAGCTCTAAACTGTACTGAACTGGCAGAAACCAAAGAAAATCACTTAAGTAAACAAGGTTTCTCAAAGTCTAACTTGACTTAACAAAGTGTAAACTGACTGACAAACAAGCAAGCAAGCAAGCAAACAAACAAACAAACAAACAAACAAACAAACAAACAAACAAGTCTACCTAAATAGACAGATCAAAAAGCTCTAAGCTATCAAAGGGGCGGATAGCAGCACTAACACCTAAAGCTGCTCCCCAACTGCAGGCAAAGCAGGAAGTCCTTTTAAATTAGTGGAGAGCCAATCACCAGCTCCCATCAGGCTGATTAGTTGATGTGGTCCAGCTGCATGTGGGCTTGAGCAGATGATGTCCTCTTGTGGAGCTGCTGTTTTGTTGCATTCCTCACTTGTTCTCATGTATTGATAGAAGGTTACTGGACGTAGATTTGGCATGGACGGAGGTGACGAATCCTCACCAATAATTCCATCCAAGGGTGTAGAAATAGCGCTGCATCCCCACCAATAATACCAGGTGCTGTGCTGCTCTCCACGGACAGACCTGTGTCCAGGGTAAGGAGGCGTAAAAGTCTGGATCCAATGGCGGGAGCCCCTCGTGGTCTGCGCTGAGCCGATGGCACCTGCCCTGGGTCTAGACGTGGACCGGACTGGGCTGGCCATCAGGCATTTTCCCGGTGATGGTAACTTTGAGCCGGTCCAGACCGAGACCAGCATTACAAGATAGATCGTTTTAATCTGCAACTGCCCATGTGTCCTGTCCTGTCCTGGCCCCCACCAATGTCAAGAGCAAATCTACGCCATTGGAAGGTTATCTTAGACTGGATGTAACCCCAAATTCAATGAATCCTTCTGAAGACAGAGAAAATCTCTTTTAAAAAGAGAAGTGGAGTTGACCAAAATCAAATATAAAACAAATTACATTTTTTTATTGCAAGAAAGAAATAAACATAAAACTAACAAAACCAAAACAGTGAAAAACTTTTAAAACTACATCAAACAAACTGGGATTTTCTCACTGGAGTCCAGATGGCATCGCCTTGGAGTTTTACAATGAATGCAAATGAAATCATGAAGATCCCATCATTAACACAACAGTCCTCAATTGCCAAACAACACTGGTTGAAGTTGCCAAGGCAACACAAGAACTATGACAGTGAGGAGCCTTTTGTTAATGCAAACATTGCTGGTTGAAATTATTATGCAAAGGAAACATGCTTTGTATGAAATGTAGGAAAGACATTCAACAATGCTACATGTTTACAGCTGCAGCTGTTAACCAGGACAGCACAAACTGATTAATGAGGCACCAAGAGAAGCAAATACCACAAGGTGATTGTAATTTACAAAACCTTTAAGTATCCGGTGGGTTTTTCCTGAAATCAGATGATTTTATGATTTATTCAAGACTAAAATGAACTTTAAAATCAAAGTTTTTCTAATTTTCTGCTCTGGGTTGTAAACAAATGGTTATTTAGAGAACAGTGACTTTGTGTCACTTCCATAATGGCCTCTATATTTTGGTTTGTTTTTTTCTACGTGGCTAAGTACAATGTGTACCATCAGAACGCCTACCAGTCTGAATATACTTTCTGCTGCATGGCTGGTTGGGTTTCTATGTGTGAACACGAGCGTGCTTTCATGTATGCTTCTCATTTGTCTTTTTCCACCTTGCTTTACAGCAGAGCCACATATTTCACATCTGCAAAATAATGACTTCTACTGTCGCTTCTTTATGAAACCTCTGGTTTTTTCTGCTGTTTTCATTCTTTTAACTATCCAGCTCCAGCACAAATGCACACACGACCCCTGACATCCCCTCTGTTAACCCAGCAGTGCTTGAGTTTGATTTGTGGGTGTTTTTGCTTCCTTGTCGTTCCGAGGCTAGAAAACAGCTATGGTTTTTACTTCAACAACCTGGTTTCACTCTAGAAAGGGAAGGAGAGGCACAGAGACTCTTATTTCACTACAAAAGATAGCAGGCTACTGAGAAAATAAGACAGAGGTTAGCAAAAAGCTTTGGGAGATGGAAAGTTTTACTAAGAAGCTGACAGATGAAGCAGAAATCAGATAAAATA
Source organism: Callopanchax toddi (assembly GCA_006937965.1). Classification (NCBI taxonomy): domain Eukaryota; kingdom Metazoa; phylum Chordata; class Actinopteri; order Cyprinodontiformes; family Nothobranchiidae; genus Callopanchax; species Callopanchax toddi. The sequence goes on from SSNR01000349.1 coordinate 389,088, forward strand.
GAAGATATGAAAGAAAGCTTGAAAGATTAAAACACAAACTGAAAGAGGAAGATAAGAGAGGTTTCACATTTCAGGCTGCTGAATGAAAAAATAAAGACAACACAGAGCATGTGTGTGTGTGTGTGTGTGTGAGCAGAAGATAACGAGGCAGCGTGTGAGTGGTCTGTGTTTACTCTAATTAACTACATCAATACTGTCAGACAGCCATTCTGACTTTGATCAGCTCTCTGCCAAAAATCCTGCACCAACATACCCATCAATCAGCTGTCTTCTGTTTATGCTAATCTGAATCCAGAATAGATATTTCTTTTATTATTTTAGGGAATAAAAACAGCAAAAAGATTCATTTGCTGCCTAAGAATGTAATTAATACTGGCTGTCCAGTCAGAGGAGCTTCCTCTGATTAGGATTCCACTTTCATTCCATTCTGCTCCAAACACTTTTCCTCCAACCTTGCCTCTTCACCCCTTGATATCTTTTACACACACACCAACACACACACACACACACCTATGCACACATGCACCGCTGGTCCGATGTTGAATATGTAAATCTACATCTGCTCCAGCACCCAATCTCCAGCCCTCTCCATGTGTCTGATATGCTAATGCAGCCAACAGAGGTTTTCTCCAATTTTTGCCTCCTCCACATCTTCCCATCCTTTTGCCTTCCCTCTGCTTCCTCTCCTCAGCACTGACAAGCCCGAGCCTGCCGACATGAGTAGATGAGGCAAAGGAGGCGGAGGGAAGAGATACTGAAGAGAAGAGAGAGGGGCTTCAAACAAAACCTGATAATGATGTTGTTATGGATGGATGTTACACACACAAACGGGCATGTGAGCAACAGCGAGAAGCTGAGCTTATTAGAGAACAATGGCGAGAAATCCAGAAGAGGGATGCTGAGTGTGGGAGGAAGGACAAAGCTCCATCCTCTGGCAGTCTCTGTTTTTCTCTCTTTCTGGTACCGCCCTGCCTGCCATCGACTTCCCCAGCAGCAGATCTACTGTAATGAGCACAGAGGTTGTCACACTGCAGACGCGTTTAACACTGCTGCTGCAGCTTTCCTGCAGCCGCACATACACGTGTACTGAAGTTGTGCATTTTAAACCCCAACAAACACGGCCGTGCCATTTGCACTGAGCAGCTTGATGGATAGCATCCCCTTCCAGGGGCATTGTTCTCAATCCAAGGTCTGGAGTATGCTTTGATTTATAAAGGATGAAATGGGATGAGACCTGTTTCCTGGAGATCCTCACTTGGCTGTGCTCACAGCTTTTGCCTCTTTGACTGAGTTCTGAGTGAATATATGAATACTAAAGACACTAGCTGTGGTTCTCTGATTTGCTTGCTCCTTGTGAGGCAACGCTAGAGCCATGATGAAAGTGATACTTGATAAAGGAGGGACTTGGCATGAAGCTTGGATACTAAAGGGTGTCATTAAATTTTTCGGGGGGGTAGCCAGTTTTCATGTCTAGGGATTGGATCGCCATAGCTCCTGCCTTGCCTTCTCCTCCTGCAGGTGGACACAGTTGGATGAGATCATGTGACCAGTTTGGGCCCCATGGGTGAAAGCTCGACCACCAGGCGCTCACTCACAGGCCCCAACCCCAGGCCTGGCTCCAGGGTGGGGCCATGGTAACCAGGGCCGGTTCTGGGCATAGGCTGATTAGGCCATTGCCTAGGGCACCCTCTGCTGGAGGGGGCGCTAAATTGTCCCTTTTTAAAATGTTATTTATGTATTTATTTTTAAGGCACCGAATTCCGTGGTACCGACCGAGGACCGACTCACGTAATCAGAAACAGTGCCTTGTTTCGGTACCTGTCCATCATTAATGAGAACTTGTGAGACAGCGATTCAGCCTGATAAGCTGTCGTTGATGCGTGCGTCACCAGCACTAGGCATGTTGCGTGCGTGTTTCAGATGTGCTACAATTGTGTGTGCGTTGCTGTCGCTGCATGCATGTGTGTCGGAACCTCTGACTCGGGAGGAGCTGCGCGCCGCGCACGCATCACCTGTACCACAGCTGACTGTCTCTGCTGTGCTCCTGTGTCAGAGATGAGCAGGTGAGCTGAGTGTGTGTGTGCATGCCTGCATCGGATCATTAGAACCGGCACGTGCTGCTCCCACTCAGAGTAGGCGATCCAGCTGGATCATGGTGGCTGGATCAGTCTGTGGACCGGGTCAGTGGACCACCAGGTCTTGTGAATAGGACGAGCTCTGAGGTGAGGGGAGCTAAACTCTGGACTGTGCGTTATTGGCTCATCCTCTGGGTTCCCCCCGTGCGGTTCTTTATTGTGATTTGCCGAATATGCAGATTGTATGTATTTGTCCACTGTTTTAGATTAGTTTATTTTATTTGGAAACACGTCTCTGTCTGCAACTTCTGTAGAGGAGCCTGGTAGCCTTTTTAAGGGGAGACCTCCAGCTTCAGTTCTAAAAGGTCCCATAGATGTGAGGAGGGGGAAAGAAAAAATGAGCAGCAGGGAGGGGAGCTGCTCCTCATCATAGTAACTCCAGAGGACAAAGTCAGGAGGACAAGGAGCTGGGTTAGAATTTTTGCATCATTTAGAAAACTTTCAGCAGTTGGTTAAAAGTTTTCATATTAAAGAATTTTACACAACACTACGATAAAATACAAACAGTTGTATGTTATTTATCATTATTTTTGTTACTTACTGTTATATATTGAGAAATAAATATATTTTGTACAAAAAGTGATTCATTTAATTATTAAACACTCAAAAAGTATTTAAAATTGGTACTGGCAAGTATCGGTATCAATTTGTAGGTACCAAGAATTGGTACCGGATCGATTCAAAGGTGAAAGGTACCCATCCCTAGTAGGGGTGCCAAAATCCTTTTTCGCCTAGGGCAGGGATTCCCAAACTGTGGTGCAGGGTGCGCGAGCTGCCACTAGGGGGTGCGCAAGATGAAAACTGTAATGGCGGAAATTTGAAATAATGACACATTTACTGTGTTTTTTCCCCCACTCAGTAAAAATGTGTAAATAAACATATATACCATTATTGTGTGGAGCTGTGGGACAATATTTGGATGAACTCTGAGTCTTTTTTCTGTCAATCATGCCCTTTCGAGCAGACCTTTATTTTGAAGGCAACGACAACTTTCACTATTAGTTCCGGGGCATAGTTGCGAGGAGCTGCTAGTCAGTTTACCTCTCAAATGGATATTATTTATTCAAAGAATCCTTCTTGACAGCTTGTAACAACTCTGCTGATTGATATGTGTCCTTATTTGATCAACTCCATGGTGAGTCGTTTTCTTTGTTTCTTTTCTTTTTACTAAAGATGCAGTGCTACTTTGGGCGCTGGGTGTTCATTTTTACATAATTTAAAAACACTAAGCAGTTAGTTAAGTGAACCGTCAGCTTAAACCAGTGTAGTAACCTCCTGCTCACTTCCAAACATTTGATCAGCACTCCCCCATACACACCCGCCGTCTTTACAAGATAAGCGCATCACACGGAAATGTGAGGGACGTTTACTGACTGTAGGACACGCGACTCTCACAGAAATCCTCGGTTACATATGATTTAATAACACTCAAAAGTATCGAAAATTTGTAACATTAATGATTCGTAGGTACCAGGAATTTGTTCAAATGTCAAAGGTCTCCATCCGGGGATTGGGGGTGCGCGAACACGGCTGGGACATAGAAGGGGGTGTGCGACAAAAAAAGTTTGGGAACCGCTGGCCTAGGCCACCATGCAGCTCAGCCCTGAGCTGCATGGTGGCCCTGATGGTAAACCTCTTGGACAGGTACTCTAGTAGATTCATGAAAGGTCTTCTAAACCATTCTTTGTCTCACCCTTCACCTAGGACAAATTTGCCATGGGAGACCCTACCAGGGACAGAAAATGCCCCGGACAACACAGCCCTAGGATCAGTGGGGCACTCAAATTCCTCCACCACGGTAACGAGGAGTCAGGAGACAAGACCGACAGGTGGATCAGGGCAGCATCTGCAGTGATGTGGAGTTTGAACTGCTGTGGTGAAGAGGGAGCTTAGCCAGAAAGACAGGCTCTTGATTTACATTCCAATCCTTTCCTATGGCCATGATCTTTGGGCAATAACCAAAAGAACAAGATCGTAACCAAAATGAGTCAACCTTAGAGACAGGATTTAGACAACCGGGGGCAGTGATGGTGGTACTGGTGGGAGTGGAGTATATAAACGAAGCTGTGAGGGGAAACAGAATTAAAAGAAGCACGTCATATTACGTAATTATATTACGTCATTATATATTATGTCATTATATTACGTCATTTTTCAATAATGAGTAATCGAACACGTTACTATTTCCAAAACAGTAATCTGATTAAAGTTCTTTTCTTCTTCTTTTCAGCCATTCCCTTATTAAAAATATTTGTTTTCTTCTTGCGTCTCGGTGAGTCAGGTGTGAGGACTCACATTTCCCAGCATGAGGAGTCAGGTTTTCAGCACGAGCACAGCTGTGGAGTCACTTTCACAGGAGAAGGACTCACGTGTAGTACCGTATTTACCTGAATACCTGGGCATTATTTTTGTAAACTCCTCTGAAACAACAGGTTTGTTTTATCTTCGGGGTCTAGACTTTATTAAGGAGTGAGAGACTGAGAACAGATGGAGAACCGACTCAACAGGAACAGCTGACTGGAGGCTGCTGTCTATGCAAAGCCAACTAGCATTAGCACTAGCAGACTGAATGTAGCGTTAGCTCCATAAAGCTGGACAAATGATGCAGCAACTAAAGAGACGTTTTGATGCATCCTTCACTCCGCAGCAGTCAGTAAACAAAGCAGCAGCAGAAACAAGAGCTGTCAGAGTGATGTTAGCTCTCCATGATCCTAAAACCCATCGCTTCAAAGGAATACCAGGTGAGTCTATGAGATCAGAGCTGATCACAATATTAAGACACACTACAGATTATTATTGTTACGCCATAAAGTGTTTAATTTTAAACATAGTTGTACATTTTACTATACCGTATTTTCTGGACTATAAGTCACACTTTTTTTCATAGTTTTTCTGGTCCTGCGAATTATATACCGAAGTATATAATTTTGATTTTTGTTAAACTGGATGTCATTTTTAAGTTGAGGTGGGGAAGGAGTCATCTGCAGCTGAATGTACCTAATAAAGTAACTAAAAAGTAACTACCGTATTTGCTCGCATATAAGACTTGGTTTTTTTCACTAAAAATAATTAAGGGGGGTCATCTTACTATCGCGCCCCAGCAGGGGGCGCATGCTTTATGTTCAAACGGCAGAAGTGGCGCCAGCAGGAAGCAGCTCTTAAACCGTGAGGGTCCCAGACATCCGCTCCACCTCAAAGTTACAGGTCCACTGAGGATTAAAACATCTGATGGCCAGGTCTACTTCTGGCGTTTTCAGTTTGGGTTTTTGGTTCGGTCCGGTTCTGTTTAGTATGTACGGAGCCGACACCTTCTGTCGGATCTCTGGACCCGCTGCGGCTGCAGTGTTTTCAGCGTGAGCTCTGTACAGGTGAGCATGTTGCTCAATTCACACGCGCATTCTTCCTCAAGCCTGAAAAACACCTGAGAATCCAGCTCTGCCTGACGTCTGCACACAGGACCCGTTTCTGAAGCTGCACGCGCGCACACACAGTCTCAGTGAGCGAGAGAAGAAGAGAGGAGGGAGGGCCCACACAGCCAGACTGAGAAAGAGAGAGCTTCTTTTTTCTTTTTTTTTCCAATTGACTGAAATATGTTGTCACATAGAACTTTAATGCCTGTAAGATTAATAAGCAAATATTAAAGCAGTCTGTAATTAAGGTATCATATAAATTATTTTCTCAAAATTTAATTAAAAATAGTTTCTTTATAAAGTGAATTTATTCTTTTTTCTGAAGATCAGTCTTGAAAAATGGGGTCGTCTTATAATCAGGGTCGTCCTATATTCGGGCAAATACGGTAGTAATCTAACTTAGTTACTTTTAGTTTGGGGCGGCATGTAGCTCAGTTGGGAGAGTGGTTGGTCTGGCAACCGGAGGGTCACCGGTTCAATCCCAGCTCCAGCTGGGTTAGATTGTCATTGTGTCCTTGGGCAAGACACTTCACCCACCTTGTCTGTGCGAATGTGAGTGTGACTGTGTGTGAATGTTGGTGGTGGTCAGAAGGGCCGATGGCGCAGAATGGTAGCCTCGCTTCTGTCAGACTGCCCCAGGGCAGCTGTGGCTACAGACATTAGTCATAGTTTACCACCACCAGAGTGAGAATGAGTGTGTGAATGAATAATGCAACTCTGTAAAGCATCTTTGAGTGACCTAAAAAGTGCTATATAAAACTGATGTATTATTATTATTTTAAAATCAAGTAATCAGTAAAGTTAAAGGAGCAAAAAGTAATCAGTTGTCAGATTACTATATCAAAGCAACTGTGGCAACAATGTCTGGGATTGACTCCGAGTCAAATCGCTGCTTCTCCACATCAAGAGGTGGTTCAGGCATCTTGTCAGGATGGGTCCTTGATGAGGCATATCCTGTCAACAGGAGGCCCTCTGGGTCAACACAGGACAAGCTGGAGGAAGTACATCTCCGGGCTGGCCTGAGAATGCCTACTGGAGAAGTAGGTGGACATGGCCAGGGAGAAGACAGTCTGGGATTACGTACTCTGGATGCTGCCCCACAACCTGGACTTGGATAAGCAGAACAAAGCAAGGCTGTGTAAAGTCGAGCATTTCAGATTGTGTCTTCAGTCCAGTTTTCATCAACCCTTTTGATGGCCTGCAGCCAGAGACGCCTCCGATTTTTTAAAAACGGATGTGCTCCCTTAGGAATTCGGTAAAATTTCAGTTCACTGCTCGAAGAGTAGTGATTCTGACAGCCACAAACGCAACAACCCGACATTTTGATGCTCTAGAACTGGAAAAAAATGGTTAAACGCTTCACTTCTGTCACCTGGGTGCGCGCGCAACTTTTGATGACGTAGGTTTGTAAATGGGTCTATATGAAAACAATCAGACACTTAAAGAAAAAGCATTATCTTTAACTTGTAAAGTTCCATGTTTTAGGAGATGATACAAATATCAGTTCCCCACCAGGTCTTGAAATTAAGTAAACAAAATCTCTTATGAACATTACACAACATATCACACTGTTGTTTTTGTTTTGTTTGTTTTTTTAACAAAAACTGAGGCACACTACACTGAAAAAAGAACACATAGGATCAACTTAATTCTATAGTGGACATTGGTTGCACACAGATATTTTGCTTTGGCGGCAACTTAAAGAATTGAGTTAAATGAACACATGATTCATGTTAAACCAACCTGTGAATCTTGTGTTGATGAATAATTTGATCTCTAAGACCATTTTGACCCAACACAATTTTTTCACTTTATTCCAACACAATTCAGTAACTTTCACTGAAATTGATTTGGTATTTTAAATACTACATGTTATCTTCATATTGGATGATGGTATTATATTCTAGTGTAAGATACTAAATTTTCCCATGGAGGACTTTTAACAGATTGTATTATTCTATTCCAGGATGGTTGACAGTTTAACCAAATGTTCTATTTCACAGGCTTGATGGGTCGATTTAGACTGGACAGTTCTCATCTCTTCACCTGTAAAGACAAATACAAATAGAAGAATTCTGCCAGAGAACTTTTACAAAGAAACAGTAAGCAAAAAAACCTGGCCGCACCCAAATGGCAGCTACTAGGGATGAGCCGGATATCCGTTTCAGACGAGTATCGGTACGGATAATGCATATTTTCCGAATACGAGCATCATCCGAGTGAAACACGTTATTATCTGTGCTCGGGCTGAAGGAAAATCCTGATTGGGTCTGACTGTCCTCTGTTCGCGCTCTCTGCCCGGCAATCACACAGAGCGCCTAAGGAGACGCGCACCTGGACCAGGGCCAGGTGTAGTGGGCGCCGCGCGTATCTGAGCAGACGCGCGGTGCCCATGAGAAGATACTGCAGCCCGCGACAAGCTCGGGACCTGCAGGGCCTCCTGAAATGGACCGAACTAGTGTGTGGTTCGGAGTTGGTTCGGCTTGGAGGAGGAGGAGGCGGGGGGACAGGCGATCGCTGCGGCTCTGCATCAACCAGACTGGCTCTGGTGAACCCGAGCGTTTCCTGGTGGACTAGCGTTGGTCCAGACTTTTTAAAACTCATACTTTGATCTGACCGGTCCATAAAACCAGATCAGCGGGCCCAGTGTCCGTGGGCCCGCTGATCTGGGGGCCCAGTGTCCCCAGATCAGCGGGCATCACACAGGATCTTTCATCCTGCGTGATGAGCATTTGGAAAAAAAATAAGGTCAGTGTAAAAACCCGTCAGCTTAACTCAATTTTTTTTTCTCCAGTCACTCCTCCTCTCTTTGGCTGAGGGACGAAGGTCCCGTTATCTGATCACGCGTCCGTCCTGTAAACTCTGCGGGGCTCGTGCCTCTCATTATAATAAAGTGAACGGGAGCGCGCGTCACAGCTGTGTTTCCCAGCATAAACTGACAGCTTAAAAT
>SSNR01000349.1:397592-420593 GCA_006937965.1 Callopanchax toddi
CAACACTAAAAACACATGTATCTGTCAGTGACTTTATCAGAGGGTTACAGTTGTTTTCAGAGGCTCATATTAAATACTACTGTAAATACCCCAAAAGTAGTTTTACTAAAACATGATGACAGAGTCCTGCATGCTGTAAAATAAACAGTAGAGAAATAAAGTCATTTTGAGGCAGATTTAATCCATTACAGATAAACTGGATGCTACAATCACTTTTTGACAGGTGAAAAAATCAGTTTGAAGTTGATGTAAAAATACAGTTGATGCTTTAATCAGGTCACCTGTAAACTAAATCTAATCCTTTATTGTCAGGTGGACAGATGAGAGTTTACAGTAAAACTATTAAAACAGGGTGAGCCTTAGTAAACTGCTGCAGTCCTGACAGATAAATTTGCTTTAGTGTTAAAAATGTTTGATTGGACCAAATTCAACCTGCTAATTTTATCAAACATCAATGAGCTCAGATTTCAAATGGTCTGGTGAGTGTTGGGTGGGTTTGTGCAAATCGCCCTGTGGTGATTTTTTCCAATGATAAAGTGTACCTTGGCTCCAAAAAGGTTGAAAAACCCAGCCTTTAATATTGTGATCAAAAACATTGAATCTCAATTCTGAGGCTGCTTTGTAAATAGTTTTCAAATAAACAATACATATAGCTAATTCTGATCAATCCATATCAATTTCAGACTTAAAATAATGTACCCATGTAAGCCATGCCCACTTCAGGGTAAACCACACCCACTTCCGGGACAAGCCCCGCCCGCTTCCGGTTTAGGCACCGCCCACTCCAAGTACAGATACGGATACAGATAATTTAGATGGTTGAACAGATACAGATACAGATACAGATAATGCTGTACTCGCTCATCCCTAGCAGCTACAGAATGAACTCGTATCAATAAAGACTGATTTGTTGTGGGTTTGATTAAAGTCAACGTCCAAAATGAAGGAGAGCAAGTGTGAGATTTAAATGTCCTCTGACCTGGAGCTAACCACCTCACAAGCACAACAACAGTCAGCTTTCCTCACAGAGGCAGTTTGTCTTTAGGTTCTCAGGAGTTGAGTTGAATCAAACTCTATGACCATCTTTTCAATCCAAAGGAAAGTGTAGCAGAGCTGTGATGGTAACTCATGTTCAAGGAGTAAAACAGTCCAAACAGCATGGGACCACGTTATCCCGATCCTGAAGAACCACCACACCCTCTATGATGATGCCAATATTAGAGAAGTCACTGCCTGGCATCCTTCTGGTGATGTAGATATTCACTGTCATTTTCTCCATAGCGCTCAGTGCAGTGACCTCAGTCATGTCCTGGTTAAAGGGACATGAGTTAAGAATAAGAAACAAAACTCACGAGCGCCGCGCCTGGTGCTGCAAATAACTGCAGCCTTGAATGGGAGCGAGCACAAACTTCTCACTATCTCATAAGGGTTCAACCAAAGGCAGCCAGAGACATGATTCCATAAATAAAAATACATTTTATTAATACAAAATGAAATACTGTAAAACAATGCCCCGTGACACATACACACAGGGTCCAAAAGCGGGGACGATCCAACGGAGCTAATTTTGCTAGCTGATATGTTCCAGTCAACTGGTAAACCAGTTCACGCAGAAGGTCAAAGTGTGTTAAGCCTGGGACACACAGAAGACGGATGCGTCGCGCACACGCCATTTAAAAAAAACAAAAACATCATAGTTACTGAGAGTGGCTACACGGAGAGCGCAACGCAAACGCCGGTCCGTGCGGAGGTGCTAAAGTTCAGTGCCGGTTCTATCTCAAGCGTCGCGTCGCGGCATTTACGGCTTTAATACGGCGATTTTCCAAGCAGCGTTCAGCCTTGAATAGGCTGCATAGCGCGTCCTGTATACCCCTAGACTGCGGCGATTCTGTGACGCAACGCATCTGTCTTCTGTGTGTCCCAGGCTTTCGAATCACCAGAAAGTTCTCTTAAATGTTATATTACAGCTCCTGCTCAAAAAACAAATTCAAAGAAACAGCTCAGAGTCTTTGAAACAGATAAACAGTGAGTAAATAATCTCACATTAACATTCTGGTGACATTAAACTACATTTAGCTGAGATTTTGACAAAATTCATTCAGAAAATCAACACTTACCAAACAAAGTAGAGGCCATCTGAACACAGCTGATGGTTGGATTTTAATGAGATGTTGACTTCCTGTTCCCACAATCCAAACTGGTCAAGCCGAAATCCTGTGAAATCTCTTTAACCTTGCTATATAACTGAATCACTTCACTTGAACCTAATTTTAACACATTCATGGAACATCTGTAAATATCATATTGGTTCAACACAAAACCATTACTTTCAGCTTGAAGACATGAAAGAATTGTGTTAAATAGACCCGATGTGTTTAAATAGATCCAAGTGAGGGCTAGACTCTTTTTTTCAGTGTATGCAAAAAATCTGAAATGCTCCCCAAGAAACAATTGTTGCTGCCTATTGATCTGAAAAGGGCCAGAGGTTAATTTCCAATCAATAAAGAGTTCATCCTTCTACAGTGAGAACAATTATTAAAGTGGAAAACATGAATTAATTCATAGTATGGTTTTATTTATTTATTAATGACTGTTATTTAATTAAATTTATTTATTAGTCTGAGTAAAACTTTTCATTCTCTTGTATGTCTAACATGCTTTGAGAGTAATAATAAAAAAATATCTCATTCTGAAATATTCCAAAAGACAGCCCAGGCAGCTGGATTATAAATGAAAATGTTATCAGAATGATCCCACCTGCAGTATAATCAGTCTCACCTCTGGATTAAAACATGCATCCATGCATGTTCTAAAGCCACTTGCTGTCAAATGTTTGTAATACCACATGATGAAACCTGAGTCTTAACTTGGTAATTCTAAATCCCAAAGTCTTACAGGGGGGAAAAATTCATTTAAATGCAACATTCCACAGCTAAATCATGCTGCTGTAATCCATTTAGTTTTTCTAATTCAAGAAGAACAAAGTAAACAGGCTATTAACATCAATAATAGTGTGAAAAATGAAAATTGCACCAGTAAATTAGCTCTGGCCAACGGTAGGCTTCACAAGCTCTTTGCTGATGCCTTTGAACTAGTGTGCAGCTCCAAGCGGACAAAAAAAAAAAAAAGAAAAGAAAAAGGGTGGGGAATGTGTGTAATGGGGTGGGGGGTCTAACTTTGAAGCAACTACATCCCAGAAGCCAGAAATCACAAGATACTCCACGTTGAACAGAATAACAAGGATGCTCACCTTACAGAGACCAAAGGTTGATGTCTTTAGTCCAGATTAACGCAAAAAGATCTGCACATTTTTTTGTATGAAAGAATGGACCAATGAAACATTTTACTGTATCCTTAATCTGATGCTATGTTTATATCCAGGGCTGTGGCGCTGACAAGTGTTACACACCTCCTCTCCGTGAGCTAGTCAACAGGGTGTGTGTGTGTGTGTAGCATCAGGCTCTAGCGGCCAGTATGAGAGCTGTTTCACTGCGCTCTGCATGTAAAGATCATCAGTTTGTGATCGCAGGTTGCACATTCAGGATCGGTCGGCAAAGGCGCATTCAGGAAGAGGCATCTGTATGCACGCATAATAGCTGGTGCACATGTGCACTGGCAGACTGGTTATGTGCACCCCTGTTTGTATCATCCCTGTCCATGACTGCTGTGTAGAACCATAGTTTGATTTCCTTATTTAGGGTATGTCAACTGTGTTCCCTCTACGTTTAGAATATTTGTACAAAATTAGATTTTTTTTTTTTTTTTTGTAACCTCATGAAGCAATTTAAAATGCCAAAAGCTGCTGATCTATCACATTGTCTGTGATGGATGAGGTTTGCCAGGCCCCTACAGCAAACGCCCAGATTTTTATCCCTACCCATCTGAAGAGATCACAGATTAATACATTAGTCCTGATTTTATTTTTTATTTTATTTATTTAATTAAATTTATTTCATTCAAAAGGAGAACACAAAACAAACATAATTATATACATAAACATTTACACTACACATTTGAATGAAAAGGGACAGAAGGAAGAATATATCTTATATAATCTGCCCCTTTTTACAAATAAAATTTTTTTTTTAATTAAATCATTCAACTTCTAAACAGATAAATTATAATTACACTACTGTTTAAATTTACTGAAAAAAATCACAGACACTAACTTAATTAACAATTTCATAATTCCTCAAAATATTTGACTTAAAGCATCCTTTAAATACATAAAGTGACTTTGATTCCTTCATTTCCATTTTTAAGTTGTTCCACAATTTCACACCATTAATTGAAATACTCAGTTCCCTTATCTTAGTTCTAAATCTGGGTTTATTAAAGACTTTAGTTCCATCCATCCATCCATCCATTTACTGTAGCCGCTTATTCCTCCACAGAGGGTCGCGGGGCAGCTGGTGCCTATCTCCAGCGGTCAAGGGGCGAGAGGCGGGGGACACCCTGGACGGGTCGCCAGTCCATCGCAGGGCCACACAGAGACGAACGAGACAAACAACCACACACCCACTCACACCTAAGGACAATTTACCAGCCCAATTAGCCTGACAGTCATGTCTTTGGACTGTGGGAGGAAACCGGAGTACCCGGAGGAAACCCACGCATGCACGGGGAGAACATGCAAACTCCACGCAGAGAGGCCGCAGAGCCGGGACGCGAACCCACGACCTCCTTGCTGCGAGGCAACAGTGCTAACCAACTGCGCCACCATGCAGCCGACTTTAGTTCCTTTCAACAAATAACTGCTTTCTCTCATTTTGAACATCTTCTGAATATTTATAGGCAGAGTATCTGTACTAGCTTTGTACATAGTTTGTAGTATTTTCCAATTAACCAAATCATGACATTTCATTATTTTATATTTGATGAATAACGGGTTAGATGGATCTGTATAATGACTATTATTAATAATTCTTAATGCTCTTTTCTGCAAAATGAATACTGGCTGTGTATAGCTCTTATATGTGGATCCCCAGATTTCTACACAGTAGGTTAAATACGGTACAATCAGTGAGTTATATAATGTTAACAGACCAGAACTATTCAACAGAAACTTGACTCTATGTAGTATTGCAATGGCTTTGGCTATTTTTCCTTTTATATAACTTGTATGCGGCTTCCAGGTCAGATCCTCATCAAACATCACTCCTAAGAATTTAGTTTCCTTTACCCTTTGAATTTCCATCCCCTCTATTTTTAATGATACCACATTGTTTTTTTTTGTTGTTGTCATTAAACAAAGTAAAATTAGTCTTGTTAAGATTCAGTGTTAATCTGTTAATGTCAAACCAGTTTTTAATTTTCATCAATTCAATATTTATCACTTTTGTTACCTCACTTATTTCAGATCCTGAATAAAACAACGTGGTATCATCAGCAAACAGAACCGTACCAAGGAGTTCCGATACATTCACCAGATCATTAATGAACAATATGAACAGTTTTGGTCCAAGAACCAACCCTTGTGGTACACCATAATTAATATTACACAGTCCTGATCTGGTATCATTTATCTGAACAAATTGTTTCCGATTATCTAAATAGCTTTTAACCCACTGATGAGCCTCCCCTCTTATTCCATATTGATGTAATTTGTAAAGTAACCTTGAATGATCTATGACGTCAAATGCTTTCTTTAAATCAATAAAAATGCTGATAAAGTAGTTTTTATTGTCCATTGCTGTTGATATTTTGTCCGTTAAGTCCATTATTGCCATTGCTGTTGAGTGTTTGGTTCTAAATCCATACTGTTCTGGGTTTAAGATATTATATTTTTCAATGAATTTATCCAGCCTTGTTATAAACACTTTTTCTAATATTTTGGAAAACTGTGGAAGCAGTGACACCGGCCTGTAGTTGGTGAAATTGTGTTTATCACCACTCTTAAACAAAGGAACAACTTTAGCTATTTTCATTGAATCAGGGAATATTCCAGTTGAAAGTGACAGGTTACAGATGTAGGTGAATGGCTCAATAACAGATTCTATGATAGTTTTAACAGTCATCATGTCCAGGTCCTCATAATCAGTTGATCTTTTGTTTCCACAGTTTTTTACAATGTTTCTTATTTCTTCTTTTTCTACTTTGTCAAGGAAAATGCTGTTGACTGTATTAATTATTGTATTCAGATTGTCTTGTATTATTGGTTTGTTCTCCACCAAACTTGCTCCTACATTCACAAAAAAATCATTAAATTCATTAGTAATTTCTTTTAGATCATAAATATCTTGATTTTCCTTGACAAAGTGATTTGGGATTGTTGATTTAGTTTGATCTCTGTTAGTCACACTGTTTATTATTCCCCATGTAGCCTTAATGTTGTCTTTATTCTTATTCAGTAGTTCACCATAGTAATCCTTTTTTTTGTTTCCTAATTATTGTTATTAATTTATTTTTATATTTTTTATATTTATCTTCTGATTCCTTAGTTTGTGTTTTTAAGAAGCATCTATACAGATGATTCTTTTTTGCACAAGCGTTTTTAATTCCTTTTGTCATCCACGGTTGATTTTCCCTTTTACTAGTAGCTTTAATTAATTTACAATTATTATTGTATGATTCCATAAGTATTTTCATGAATTCTATGTATGCAGCATTGACATCAGTAACATGTACTTTTTCTCAGCTTTGTTTACTAAGATCTTTCTGTAGTGCCTTCAAGGTTTTAACTGATTTATCTCTTTTGTACTTTATGGTAATATTTTGTTTTGTCAAATGTTTGTATTTAAATACTGAAAAAACTGGTAAATGATCACTAATATCTGTCATCAATATCCCTGTCTTTATTACATCATCTTTCTTATTAGTGAATATATTATCAATTATTGTTGCACTTTTTGACGTGATCCTGGTAGGTTTATTGATCAGAGGAAATAGACCCAAACTATACATGTTATCAACAAAATCAGTTGATGTTATCTGACCAGCAGATTGTTCTAAATTGATATTAAAATCACCACACATGAACAAGGTTTTGTTCTTGGTTTGATCTGCCAACTCAATTATTTTGTCAGTAAATGCCATGACACAATTTACATGACACGATTTAAAGTATCCATTTATATTCCACATAATTTTGCCAATATCCCTACTAACTCACATTTTTACAATATTGTAGAAACACAAATATAAACACATTCAAGTTGCAAATAGAATAAGAAGATATGCATCAGCAACACTGTTTAGTGGCTGTTGTGGAAAAGAAACAAAGATGGGGGGTCCGAACTGAACCGGACCAGCCCAGAGTTAACATACAGGCCAGTCCAGCCTGATTCACTTCCAGACCCAGGGCAGGTCCATCAACATGAGTGGCTCAGCGCAGGCTTCTGTCCAGGTGCAGGGAGGACGGACCACTAGTGTACTTCCTGGAGCAAGGGTCCGACACAGACCCTAACCACAGTGCAGCACCTCGGTCCACATGTATGGTTAAAGTTATTGGTGGGGACGCATCATCTCCGTCCACGCTAAATCTACGCCCATGACCTTCACTATTCTCACGTATCATTCTCACTTCATTTGTGCTAAACAGAAAGAGAGAGAGAAAGAGACTACTGAGCCCAAGAGAGAGCGCGACAGAAGAAAGAGCAAGACAGAGATTTAACAGAAATGTTATCTCTTTTTTCCAATTGACAGAAATCTGTTGCCACCATGGAGAACTTTAACCCCTGATGTATACTTGAGCAGAAACAGAGCAGAAATGGCAGAAATAATCAAAATTAAAGACAGTACGAAAAAGAACTTAAGATGAACAGACAATCATTGTTCTCTCCTGTCTTGGGAGATTTAATTCATTTTCAAGCATGCTCAAGACAAACTACCTGATATGTGTAATGGCCCAGCTAATTTTCTGTTTGTGCCTGAATCTGTTTGTCAAAAGGTGTGGTTGCAAATACTCCTTTTGCTTGCCATCCAGGTGTGGCTGGTGTTGGCCTTCCTGCAGTACAAGTTTTGGTGGCCTACCAAATCAGCAGATGTCAAGTTTGATCCCTCCCTCCCTGTCCTGATTGTATTTGAGTCAAGACTCCATCTACACAGCGAGGCTCCTCACTGGAGCAAACAGAAAAGATCACATCACTCCTATTCTGAAGTCTCTGCACTGGTAACCTGTTAAATGTAGAGTTCATTTTAAAATCCTGACTCTAACTTTCAGGGCCCTACATGGTCAAGCTCCTCTTTATGTTACTGAACTGATAAAGCCGTACGCTCCAACCCGAGCTCTCAGGTCCTCAGACCAGAATCTCCTAACAGTTCCAAGGACCAGATTTAAAAGTCGAGGTGATCGCTCCTTCCAGTCTGTTGCAACGCGACTTTGGAATGACCTTCCTTTAGTTTTACGCTTTATAGACAGTCTGGACTCCTTTAAAAAGCAGTTGAAGACCCAATTATTCAAAACTGCTTTTAAATAACTCTTTTATGTTCTCTTGTTGTTGTTTAATGATTTTGATTTGTAATGATATTTTGTTTGTTTTATTAATTTTATTTGTTTTTTATCATGTTTGATTCTGTTTTCTGTGAAGTACTTTGTGATTTTTTCTGTGAAAGGTGCTATATAAATAAACTTTACTTACTTACTTACACTCAGCACTGAGCTCCTTCGACCACTTTCTATTTCAGCCAGTCCTTGGTCATATTTAGTGGTGAATTTTATCACCAACTTAGCCCCTTCATAAGGTAATACCACTTTTCTAACCATTGTGGAAAGATTTTCCATGACTGCACATTTTGTGCCTCTCCCCAAGCTTCCTACAGCCAAGATGATCGATTGGTTTATCATGTGTTTGACCTGTTCAGATGTCAGGACAAGGGCTGGCTGGATCTTCTGTCCAGGATTTGCCAGTGCTCTTGTGTGCGGCTGTCAGGATGCAAGCCCAAGCTAATGGCACACATTCCCTTGCACCCAGGTATGTGAGGGTGTCAAAAGTCCAAAGACTGAGGCTATCATTAATCCTGATGCCATCCACTTAAAGTTGACTGCTTACTTTTCATGCTTCCCAAGTCAAGCCTGTATTTTCAAGCCCTTTGTGTGCTCCCTCTCCACACATCCTCTGTTTACTTTTGTTACTGCATAATATATATGGTATCTAATATGTTTATGTGATAAAGCAGAGAAACCAAAAGACAACAATGCAATGACAGACTGTAAATAACTTGGATATATTACTGAGTATTCAATGTGATGATTGTTTTAGCTTCAACATTCACATCATGTTTTCACTACAACAAAAACAAATGTTTACATTTGGTGATTCTGCACCAATGCTCAGAAACAAATGTGATGTGACAGATTTTTCTTCCAGCTCACCCCCATCATAGCACAGCCTTAGGTACATAAGATTCAGCTGATCAAGAACCCATTGAGAAACATTCTGAATTCACCTAAATCTAAATGCTAATGCAGGACTGGTGAAGAAGAGGGAGTTAAGTTTGCCATGTAACAGCTTCCACAGGAGGCTGAGTGGATGCAGCACAGAGAATTGGAATGACCCCCTATGCTTTTCATTATGAACTGATTGGTCATAGGCATGAACACATGTAATTGGATGGAACATGTGCTCAGGATATCAACTAACGTCTGAACTACAACAGGATTATATGTAAGGCAGCTTATCTTTGTTTTTTGAGTTCTCTTGTATGGAAGAGCTGGTAGTGACTTCTACTAAATAAACATGCTCAAAATCCACAAAAAGGTTATTCCTCTTTGTGAGACTTTTTAGCTTACTAAATGCCTGGAGGAACATTGCTGACTTACACTGAGTGACAGGGGCAGGTGTGTCCCATGTGTATTATGTTTCAACAGATTTCTAACACTCCAGCCCTTTTAAACTCATAATTACACATCTTACAACATTCCTCATCAAGTTTAAGAGTTTATTATGGTTTAAATGAATCTACCTCATCAATCAGCACTCGTAAATTTTCTATGTATCATCATACAGATCAAATATTTTATTTTGTCTCTGCTTCAGATTATAGGTAGTATTCCCAGAAATACAACCAAAAGAACCTAAAGTTTACTTTCAATAAATATTATCCATTTTAAAAAGGTTAATGCTAACGTTTATGACTTATCATATAATCTTTAAAATGAGGTTAATATTTCATTGAAAAGGGTGTAGAGTTTACATTCTCTACAACAGCCACACTTCTGACAAAAAGAACATACGTTTACCAATATGTATGCTATCATGGTCGAAGTCATGACTAGAGATTAAATAAAATATGTAGTATATATGTTGTATATAAGTGGTATACATAAGTATATAAATATAGTATATATAAATACTTAGGAATTCTAATAGATGATTTTCTCTCTTTCAAGGCTCCCATCCAGCAGCTGAAGAAAAAACATTGGTTAAAACTCAGCTTCTTTTTCAGAATTAGGTCTTGTCTTCCCAATAGCCAGTTTTTATGTCCGGGGATCGGACCGCCAAAGCTCTCGCAATGGTTTGCCACCCGATCCACATTGCGCTTGACCTTTCATGTTCCTCCTGCAGGAGGTGGGTCCACAGGTGGCCCATGTATCCGGTTCAGGCTGGGCCTGGCCAGGCCCATGGGCGAAGCCCGACTACCAGGTGCTCGCTCACGGACCCCAACCCCAAGCCTGGTGCCAGGGTGGGGCCCCAGTAACCCTCCAGGCCGAGTACTCTGGCTTCTTGATTTCACTTCCATAATAATAATAATAATCTTTATTTATAAAGCGCCTTTCATACAGAAAAAACTGTAACTCAAGGTGCTTAACAAGTTAAAATGACCCCACATAAACCACATTCCCATCCCTCCCCCATAAAATGCACACATACGCATACACATACACACAAAGGACATTAGGCTGAGTACAGATGAGCAGGTTCTAAGGAAACGCCATCAGAGAAGCCCTCTGCACCGGCAGCAGCAGGTCAACAGCAGCAGCCAACGCACCGACACGGGGCAACCAGAGGGGGCAGGGCTGAGACCCCACCTCCACCTGGAACCACCTGGAGAACCAGAGGAGGCAGGGCTGAGACCCCACCTTCACCTGGAGAACCAGGCAGCTACAGCTGACCACCGCTCCCGAGGCAGAGGACTCCCTCAGAGGAAACACTGGAAGAAAGATTAAAATAACAAGTTAAAATATAAAATAACATAAGATAAATATAAGAAGAAACAATAAAACAGTGATAAAACTAACTAAATACCTAAAATCTATTAGACTAAAATCAGCTGAAGGTTAGACTAAAAGCAGTTAAACAGACTAAAAGTAATTAAACACAATAAGTTAAAATTACACTAAAAACAGTTAAACAGGTTAAATAAATAAGAAGTTAAAAGGTGGACTAAAAGCATTTAAACAGATTATAATAAATAATACTCAGTTAAAAGCTAGCTTTAAAAGGTGGGTCTTGAGCCTGCCTTTAAACACATGAACGTTCTCTGCAGCCCTGAGGTTCTCCGGCAGCCTGTTCCAGAGGTGAGGGCCATAATAATAAAAAGACGCCTCACTGTGAGTATGTGTTCTAACTTTAGGGATGACAAGCAGATGGCTGCCAGAGGAGCGCAGAGACCGCAGAGGTTCATACGGTAAAAGCAGTTCTGAGAGATAAGAAGGCCCAAGACCATTAAGACACTTAAAAACCATTAAAAGAACCTTAAAATCAATCCTAAAACACACAGGCAACCAATGCAAAGACTTCAGGATGGGTGTAATGTGCTCCCGCCTCCTGGTCTTTGTCAGGACACGTACTGCATGAAGAGTCTTCTGAACCGCACTTTGTCTCACCCTTCATCTAGGACCAATTTACCATGGGGGACCCTACCAGGGGCACAGACAACCCCAGACAACTTAGCTCCTAGGATCCTTAGTTGTTGAATGTTCTGCTGGATGGTCAAGTGTTTTTACAGTGCACTTATTACAATAAAAATGTTGGAATTTCATAATTTGACATCTTTAATGGATTTTTAAAAACAAATTTCAACTGATTATTGACAAAATTAAACAAAAACACAAAAGAAAATTTGCATATTTTGTTGCAACTTTTCACAAAAGCTGTCGTGAAATCAGGCTTTTTAGCCCGCAACAATCACAAAAATTGCCGAGAAATCCTGTAGGGACTGATAAACCAACGTATTCACTCAACAGTATCAGTGTTTCTCTAACATTCGGCCCTAACTATAACAAAACATGTTGTTATTTAAGGTATAAATTCACTCATCAGGACTTAGAACAGCTAGCCAGGGCTAGCTACACCTATGGGGTTTTTGAATGGGAAAATCCGCGACAGATACATTGTTAATAACAAAAAAGAAACAATCAAACAAAGTCACTCAACATCCAGTTGATTCAATCAGGACACATGGAATAAATTGGCTGGTTTTTCACAAGCTGCCAGGAAGGATTCTTTGAATAAATATCCATTATAAATCCAACAGCAAGAACTTCCGGGTCAACTTCCTGATCTGAGCTCAGCCAATACTCCTGTCTCCTGCCGTTCTGCGCATTACACAGACGCTAGATTCAGCATCCTTCAGGTCGCCTATACTTTGCACTAAAGGCTGGTTCCAGTGCGCATGCGTCAGTAACAGCGAACAAAGCGTAGGTCTATTGGTAAAGCTGAGTGCGCCCAGGACATGCGCAGTAGACCCCAAAGAAACAGGAAGTACATCACTCGACTTTTCATTCTGGTAAATATCTGGTAAAAATTAGTGAGAAAACATTTTAAAACTACACCTAAATGCAGATTATACACAGTACTTATTGTATATATAAAAGATGGATCGTTTAGTTTTATTTTCATGTTTGATTTTTACATTTTGTGATTCAATCTTCTTCTTCTCTTCCTCTTGCACTGGTGGGGCGACGCCCTAGCGCCCCCTATGGACGGGCCACCACTGCTCAGGAAGTTACAGTGAAACATAACCATATCACAGAGAGGAGCACACAGTGGATGATGTGTAAGCCAGGGCACGACCAGCCACCAGAAACTTCACACATGCATAAAACATTTGCAGGCCGGACATGGAGAGAACCCCTCAGAGCTGTTCTGATTGCAGCTAGGAGAGGACTGCAGGACAAGGCCTGTGAGTGTTTTAAGAAGAACGATACATCATTTCACATCAAGAGTCTCCAAAAGCAGTGGCAGCCCGTCACTAGGGGGCGCTAGGGCACCTCCCCACCAGTCTCACAGGAGGAGGAGGAAGAAAAAGAAGATTGAAAATCACAAAATAGTGTTAAAATTATCATGAAAATTAAACTAAACGATCTACCCATTATACATACTGTTAGTGCTGTGTATAATCTGCATTTAGGTGTAGTTTTAAACTGTTCTTTAACTGTTTTTACCAGATCGAATGGTCGTGTGGTTTACTTCCTGATTCTTCTGCGATTGTCTCGGGCGCACGAATCTTTACCATAGACCTGCAATAGAACTTCTCTCTAACTGGTGCATACGCACTGGAGTCCCTTCAATACAAAGTATAGGAGAGCATTGAGGCACAGCAGCATAGCATCCGTCGCATGCGCAGAACAAACCGGAGAACCCAGGAGAACCGGCTTAGATCAGGACGTAACCCGGAAGCTACAGTAGCTTGCAGAAGGAGAGGGAGTTTCTCCCATGGAGGAAGCTAAAAATGGATATTTTTTCAAAGACAGCTTTGTGATAACCCCATGGACCTGACGGTCCTGAACTCCGGTCCGACCGGGACCGAGAGGCAGCCACTCATTTTAAACCAGGACCGGTGAGCTTTCTGTGGTGGGAGCCACAGGTCCAGGTCTGACCCGGGTCAGACCGGGACTCGGCTCGTACAGAGACCCAGGTTGGACGTCCGGACCGGACTTCTTACCGGACCTGCAGGACGCGCTCGATCTTCAACTGGGTTCCTGCTCAGACCAGGCTGATTCAGACTGTCATGTCTGCAAGCACAAACATTAGTTTATTTCAGTCATGATGACATGAGTCTAGATATTTGATGTCATCTGATCTCAGTTTAGCTGGTTTCCATCAACTCTTGCTGCTGAATCTAAGCTGTGTGGCTGTGGACCTTCAGGATTGAAAATAAATTAATTTTCATGTTCAGGATCCTTTTT
Source organism: Callopanchax toddi (assembly GCA_006937965.1). NCBI lineage: Eukaryota > Metazoa > Chordata > Actinopteri > Cyprinodontiformes > Nothobranchiidae > Callopanchax > Callopanchax toddi. Next base: position 411,664 of record SSNR01000349.1, read on the forward strand.
TTAAATCAACCTTTATTTTACCAGGTAAAATGTTTGAGAACATGTTCTCACTTACAAACATGACCTGGTGCTGCTGAGAACCAGTGTTTTTATCAGCAGAGTTTGTGCTTTCAGTAGAAAGCTGTAGAAACTTTATTGTGAAAATTAGGTTGTGTTTTTGAGCTTGTGTAGGTCAGGTTGTTTTTTCCCTGAAACTCTTACTCCTGTTGTGACCACATTTTTTTTATCATTATTTTTTGTTTCTGATTATATTGATATTATTCTAAGGTCTCCTTATGAAGACCTTATGATTTCTTTATTGTTTGATGTGTAGAATTCGACTTAACACCACCACATTTTTAGAGAATTGGTGGTAGGGATTTTTACCAGAAACGTATTCAGTCAGATGAAAATATTTTTGCTTCATTCTCTGCTCAAGTGGTGAGATGTGGGTTTTTGCTAATCTGAAAACTGACTTGCAAAAATGCGCCCCACCCCAAAAAATGCCACCAGCCGCCACTGGAGTCTTCAACAACACCAGAAAAATCTCGAGATTTGTCTTTTGTTCTCCAAAAAATAAACTAAGTTGACAATGTTGTAGACGACACAGATTTTAGTTAGGATATCTAGTTGGGTGATTGATTCCCTCTGGGGGTTGGCAACCTGGCTGGGGGACTAAGGGTGGGTCCTTAAGGGTGGGTGACTAGAGGAGCACAGAGGGGACTGGCAGTAGTCCTTGGGAGAGGAGACAGGCTGGAACAGGTGAGGTAAGTGTCTTGTTTTCTTGTCTTGAAGCATGCAGGAAGGAAGGGGAAATGCAGGCCGTGCCGAAATAACTTTTATCAACAAAGTTGAGGCAGTCACATTACAACTAAACAGTGAATCCAGCTTCCGACCTCTAACCTGCAACTCGGTCATGTCACATGACATTAAGGACCAATCAACAGCCTGTTACTGAGTGCTGCTTTGAGTAACGTTCAAAAACATTATGTTAAACATATTGAAAATGTTACAGTAAGGTCACACAGAGAGAGAGTATGTTTAAGAAGACTGGTTTGCGTTAGGTTGGGTGGAACAATCTGGCCTCATCCTCCTGGAATACTTCTCCTCCGATGCGCCTCTAATTACCTCAAATGAGGCCCAGATGTGGGAGTTGCCTGCCCGTCGCACCCTGCAGGAGGAAAGAGACCAAACACACACACCAGCCTCCAGGGGCAGCTCAAGATATGACGTATGCAGTTAATATCAGGTGATGGTGTAGTGGTGCATGGACCTCACATTGGTTCTTTCAATGCTGAGCTTCTTGCAGTCTTGCTTCTTGATGTACCTCTGGTCTGTAAAGCTGCTGGGACTGATGTTTTGTATTGCTGTCAGGCTCCATCACTCACAACTGTTGGAATCATGGTTTCAGGCCTATGCCTTCCAACCTTTACATGGATGATGCGTGAATTGACATTACAGCACATCAATGTCAGGCATGGATTTGCTACACCCAAAGGATTTTTGGTATAGCAAACAAAGACTGCCAGCAGGAGGCCCTAACCAGGACCTGTGGGAAAGATTATATCTCTAGGCTGGTCTGAGAAGGCCTTCGGATCCTATTGAATGAGCTGGAGAAAGTGGCTTGTCAGGGATGACTACCCGAATATGCAGATGGCGATAAGATACAGGGTAAATCAATCATATTTCAGGATTTTAAATGTCGGAGGAATGATGATACATGTGTCTTTTTTAATTATTTATCATGAGTTTGAAAACAGTTGTGAAACTAGCATTATAATGATAGTAAAATACTGTAAAATTTGCCCTAAAATTTGACAACATATTTTATCGACTGCCTCTTCTCTTTATGACTATCAAATAATGTTCCATTAATACAATGTATTCTGATAATTCTTCAGATGATACATTACAGGGAAATAAGATAAATTAATCAATCATATTTTTATAAAAGGCAGGCATCGAAATATTCCTTGACATTCACTACAACATATGTTTGATTTTTATTTTATTTCATGTAGCATTGCTGCTTTATAGTATTAGTTCTGATGCCTTAACTTCACATAATTCAGTGCTTTTCTCTGTTGCAGACATGTCTGTATTGTCTGTGCTCAGGTCACCAGAAATGTCAAAATAGCTGATATTTTTTGTTAAGTTTAAAGAAAACATATATGAGCAAAGACTGACGATTGGATACGTCTGTTCATATTTGTTCCAACATCCAGGAATTTGACTTTAATATCTCCTTTTAGTATCTTGGTCAGGATGTTTTGCTGCACACTGTATCAAATGCCTCACTGCAATCAATAAAACAGAAAGGCAAAAATGCAGATCGATACGGTGGCCCCTAGAGACAAAACACATGCAAAACAGAAAACACATGCTAAATAACAAAAACACATGCAAAAACCCAAAACACATGCAAACCAGAAAACATGCAAAAACCCAAAACACAACGGATGTGCTCCAGGATGCTAGAGGGCAGTGCGGAGCTCAATTTACAAGATAAACAGGATAAACGTCCTCTTTTCCCTTTTCCTGATATGTCCACTTTTCACGTTCTGTCTGGGGCATCCAGAGTGGGTTTCAGAAATCAATGAAAATGTATGGATTTTATCATTTTTCACTGGAAATAGACATGTACTTAAAGTAACTGGTGCGAATAAAGCAGTCCGTTTTGCTTGTGATGTCCCTCTCACAGACAGAACAAACAATGGTTCACAGTACTTCCTTTGCTTTTAACACTACATCAAAAGCTTTTTGTGTTGACAATTAGCAGTTGTTGGTGGTGTAGTGGCTATATCTCTGCTATGGAGATTTGGAGGTTGTAGGTTCAAATCCTGCTCCTGTTGTGTAGTTAAATTTTATTTTTTTACTTGTTGACTTTTGAAAGCCTATCTGAAGGCTGCTACTTAACTATTCTTCAAAACTACACAGAGACTGCATACTTTAAATATGTTTATGTCTTTCATTAAACAGTATCAAAATATTTCATGACTGAGCCAAATGTCCTCTTTTTCAAAAATCTAATTATGGTCATCCTACACTCTGCACCTTTGTCTTCTGCTACAATTTAATTTGACATTTTGACCAATTTAAGAGCTCTATTTCAGCCAGTTGCGTCAGTCATAGTGGTCAACTCCAAATTTTAAAGTACCAGTAACCTCCTGTTTATCTTGCAAATCGAGCTCAGCACTGCCCCCTAGCATCCTGGAGCACTTCCGTTGTGTTTTGGGTTTTTGCATGTTTTCTGATTTGCATGTGTTTTTGGTTTTTGCATGTTTTCTGATTTGCGTGTTTTTTGTTTTTTGCATGCTTTCTGATTTGCATGTGTTTTTGTTATTTTGCATGTGTATTTGGTTTTTGCATGTGTTTTGTCTCTAGGAACCAACGTAAGATTGATGTGTTCAATGAAAACAATGTGAAAAGTTTTGAAAATTCTTTAGCTGAATAAAGCCACTCTTCTAGTGTCATACTTTACCAAAAGAAATAAAGGGGAAAAATGTGCTTTTCTAAAAAAAAATAAAATAAAAAAATAAAAAAAGATAGATAGATAGATATTTGTGTACAGCATTTAGTAGACTTTTTTTTTTTTTGTCATCAAAACACTTTTAAACTCCTCTGCATCCACTGGTTTACATCTAAATGTGCATAAAGTAAATGGGAGTATACATGTATAATAAAAATGTAACTTAATATTTGAATAAATTCACAAGTCTATGTATTCGTTTGCACTGTTAAAATGCTGCAGTTGGACTACAGTACAAAAACAGACAAAAGAAGTGTGGATTGTAGAAAATGTTATCAGAACCATAAACCAAACTGATGATGTAGAATAAACAGATTCTAATTGTTCAGCTGTATCTGCTTCTGACCTGCAAACTGGAGGAGTTTGCAGAAGCTGAAAGAAGAAGGAACCTGGGACGAAACTCCTGCCATGGAATCAGCAGATATGCAACTTTTGTTATAGTGCTGACCTCAACAGACTGCAAATCCTGGAATCAATTAAAAATTATATTCCTATTTACCTCCAAATTGATGCTGTGTATACATTTTCAGCATATTAGATGTTTAAAATTAAGCCAGGTTGTGTCTGTTCATTGATTCTCTGTGGTTTTTAGACGTGGGATTAATGATGCTTTCTGTTTGGATCGTGTCAGATTGTCACACAATGAGTGTGCTAGCTTACTCAATAACCAGTTACCAGCTCAACGTTACAGCTAACCAATCAGTGCGTTTACATGCAGTCTAGAAAACCAAATTATTGCCTTAAATCGACTTAAGTCGGTTTTTTCAAATGCATGTAAACACGTTAGTCCGGCTGAAGTCGAACTGGATCTAATTGAGCTAAAGCACCAGATAATGCGGTTGTAGTTCGACTTCCTCCTTCATGTAAACAGCTTAGCCGAGCTAATGCAGGCTGGGCGCTCCTCCTCCAAGAGTGACGACACCGCAGAAGTGAGAATGCAAACAAATCAATAGCGGTAAAAGACGATAGCAGCAAAAACAAACGGACAGCTTGCCAGCGATTGGTACACAAAGACGCCCGATCAAATTTGTGACCGATAGAAACGTTTAAAACAAGAGTTTTTAAACGCTAAGAAAACAACCGGCAGAACACCGACAGGAAAGGGCGCATGTCGCCCCCTATCATAGCGGAGTGGAACAAACTTTATGTGAGAGTTCGGTTTTCTAACACAGTGTTTTTCAACCGCTGTTCCGCAGCACACTAGTGTGCCGTGAGAGATCGTCAGGTGTACCGCGGGAAATTATTCAAATTCACCTATTGGTTTAAAAATATTTTTTGAAAACTAATTAATTATTATCTGCTAATAATATTCCATTATCGCGCGTCTGTGCCAGCCATCACCAAATGGCCTTCTCCGGTTCTGTTTGGAGTCAGACCACACAGGAAATCCAAGACTTGGACCTGCAGGGTGGGCACTTTGGGGAGACGCGTGGCGAGCTGTGAGACGGCGCAGCCCGCTCGGCACCTGCACGCCTCCTCCCCCGACCTGGACCACATCAAGTCTGTGGTTCGGTGAGGAGGAGGGGGAGACGCACGGCGCGCTGTGAGACGCTACCCGCTCGGGACTGGCACGCCTCCTCCCCCGACCTGAACCTGGTTCGACTTGGTTCGGCGAGGAGGAGGGGAAGGCAAGCGGTCGTGGCCCCGCTGCCACCAGTCAGGAGAACCAGTCCTGGACTGGCTCTGTTTCCTGGTGGAGCAACAGTCCTGACATTTTAAAATTCATACTTGGATCTGCCCGGTCCATAAGACCAGATCAGCGGGCCCACGGACACTGGGTTGGGTCGTCATCATGTCGCTTTGTTTCTACGTGACGCACATTTGGCAAAAAAGAAAAAAAAAAGTGGGAGTAAACCCCCTCAGCATCACTGGTTTTTTAACGGTCTGAGAGGCTCACGGGTTTTTTCTCCAGTGTCTCCTCTCTTTGACTGAAGGTCCCGTTATTCTGATCACCTGTCAGACCACTGAGGAACAGCTGTGCTCGCGCATGTTGTCAGAATGAGAGCGCACATCACAGCTGTGTTTCTCAGCATAACTGATTACTTATAATTTAACAAATCAAACAATATCACCTGTAAACTAAATCTAATCCTTTATTGTCAGGAGATGAGAAGGTTTCTACAGTAAAACTATTAAAACAGAGTGAGCCTTAGAAAACAGCTGCAGTCCTGACAGATTAATTTGTTTTAGTGTTAAAAATGTTTGATTGGACCAAATTCATCTGGTAATTTTATACTGCGCCTCGAACAGTGAGGATGGGTCAAATGCAGAGAAGAATTTCCCGAAGGGGATCAATAAAGGATAAATTATTATTATTATTATTATCATCAACCATCAATGAGCTCAGACAGTTCTGACAGCCGAACCCCCCCCCCCCCCCCCCCCCCCCCCCCCCCCCCTGTGGTGTGCCTTGTGATTTTTTTTCAATGAAAAAGTGTGCCTTGGGCCAAAAAAGGTTGAAAAACACTGTTCTAACAAACATGTAAACTAGGATAAAGGCTCCAAGTTTATTAACATAAGATCGACCTAGACCGATCTAGCTCGACTTAGATGTGCATGTAAACGCACTGAATGATGCAAGGTCCTGGACTAATGTTGGAGTAATTTCCACAAAACCTTTTACAAAATTTATGAAACTTTTTATCTTGAGGTATAGCTACCCTCCATATTGGGATTTCTATAAGTGGGTCAGCACCATTTATGAGCTGGTAGAGAAAGCAGTTGTAGCGTTACCAAATATGCCAAAAAGCTAAAAGCTAGTGGACTTTTGGGCTAAAACCTTGTATCTCCATTTTTCATTATTTTCAAGTTTTATGTGAGCTCTATTGGGCATCATTTACATGTCTCAGTAGTTTTATGGTTGACAGAACAAAGGTGTGAAGAAAAGTTTGACTTGTGACAATCCATGGTTTCTTATTGGTTGAAAAAACACAGGAAACAAGGCTTTTGCGTGACAGTGATAATATAAAAATCATTAAAAAACTGGAATGTTGTCTCCTTTATTTACTGAATTTAGTATCTTAACAGAAACATCATCGGTGTATGGTGAAAACATTACTCATCACTGATGTTTCTGCTTTAGTTTGGTTTTTGTTTTACTTTATAATCTGTTCAGTTTCATCACTTGGAGAGAATCATAATCAAAACACACACACACAACCCACAACCAGTGTAATCAACACGGAAACGGTTATGTATAAATCATTAAACCTGTGAGACGTACATCTCCAGCAGCACACTGAATGCTCTTCTCCTTTAAGAAAGTTGCTTTTATGAGTAAAGCAGATTGCAGGTAAGAGTTAAAAAGACTACATGATGCAAATAATTATCCAGAATACTTCTGAGATGTTTTCCTCATTATTTTTCACCAAGGTGAGCTGTAGATGTTTTACTTTGATGAGTATAAAACACTGAATTAATGCACACAGATATCAAATCACATTTTGCGTCTGATTTTAATAATGTTTGGAGGATGGCTTCCACTTGGGGGTCATTGACATTAGAAATAATGAGAGGTGTTTTTAAGGTTACTTCTTGTAAAATTACTTTGAGATTTTTGTCAAAATTACCAAAGACATCCTATGTTTCCTGGCCTTGAGTGTTTTTTAAATCCAGACAGCCCCTGACTCTTAGTTGTTCCGTCATAAAGAACAGGAACCTACAAATAGCCAATGGGATTTTAGAATTGTCACTCTCTAGCCTTCTTATGTGGTTGCTTGTAGTTTAGTGTTAACCAGTCCTGCTAATAAGCTCAATGTGTTCTAATTTTTATTTTAACACCTTTGTGGAAGTTGAACTCTATTGTAGGTGGACAGCTCGCTGTCAGCTCTTCAGCCCTGATATGTGGTGAAAATGCACGCGCGCACACACACACACACATACATACACACACACACACACATGCGCTCACATACCCTGAAACTATCCACACATACAGCCCCATCATTAGGGGTCTGGAAAACAGGAAGAGACACAGAGAGGAGGTGGAGTAGAGGTGGATGGACAGAAAAAGAAACAGGGATTCAGGTATATTTGGTTCTATCAGAAACTGAAGAGATGGGATAACAGCTGGAATTAAAGCAGATTATTTGGGATTTTAATTAAAAACCATGAAAAACTGAACATTATGCTTTGAAGGTGTACACCATGCAAATGTGCTTCTAAATCAACATCACTGCCAGAAACTAATATCCAGGAAAACATACACCTGCACCAACATAATTATTTTATCTTTGAAGAAAGCTGGAAAAATAAAACATAATTGTCTTTCCTCATCTACCCTAGCCTCGTCTCGCTTTCCTCTGCTTATCAGGGTCCAGGTCACAAGGGCAGCATCCCAAGTAGGGAATCCCAGACTGTCCTCTCCCCAACTCCAAGATCGTTCTGGATGTCCAAGCTGGGATCTTCAGCTGCAAACCTCCCCAGCAAGAGCTGATGGTCCGTAGATAATATTGAATCTCATTCAATTTTGTAAGCATTTTATTACTTTAATGGATGAAAATATTTAATTTTTTCTCAATTTACTCATCACTATCAATGAACTAAAAAGTTCATTTTGGGCCAGGTCGTCTCCTAAGATTATTTCATCCTGTCAGGCCTTAAATAGCCACAGTGCTCTGAATGTGATTATCATTAATTCAGTTTAATTTCCTCTACCATGATGAAACATTAATACCAGCACATCAATTATTGGGTTTGAATATATCAGAGACTGCATCACCAGAAAAAGACTAGAAAATGGACTTGAAATTGTAAGCAGGGCTCAATAATTAAATACAGGATTCCAGGAAACTGCATTGAAGTTGTATTGACTTCTGTTGATTTGGTTTCACTTTAGCTCTTATATTGAATTTATTGAAACAGCATCTGGCCTTCAGGGTAAAACAAACAAACTGGCATATAAAAATGGCTAAAGAATGATTGATGAAGAGTGAATGATTGGTGAAGGAGATATGGACATGATGTTTCTTTTTAAAGTTGAAGATAATTTTTCTGTTCTAAAACTAACATTAAAGGGGTGGTTTTCTGGGTTATTTTATAGTTTTGCATTGTTCTCTAGTGTAATTCAATGCTATCTGTGTAATTTTTATAAAGAAAGAAGCTTTGATGCTTATAATATAAGCTTTAGAAGTTTCCCATCTGACACCTGAATTTGAAACAGCAGGATTCTCATTAGTATTCATGATATGCACAGCACTCGCTTTTGATTGGATGACCAAAACGTCAATACTCCGCCCCCGAAATGTCCCGAGATACTTTGGAAAGTGAAAGAGTGAAAAAGTTAAACACCCAGGTAACAAACGGTAGCTACTAGTCAAAGATTATCTTTGAGGGAGCCTGCTTCCTGCTTTCCTCCTCTTGTTGTCCTCTTGCTGTGTCTCACCCACGCTCCCCTCCGACAAGAGGAGGGGGGGGGGGGGGG
>SSNR01000349.1:420603-481519 GCA_006937965.1 Callopanchax toddi
GGGGGGGGGGGGGGGGGGTCGCACAGCGTGGTGCTGACTGCGGCTTAAACACACACACACATACACACACACAGAGGGAGGAAAAAAAACAGAGAGAGAGTAACCTGTGGCAGCCAGCCAGGTATATCCCCGAGTTGGCAACACTGCATCTGCGTGCGTTCCGCCATGTTGAATTTTCAACAAAAACAAAAGCTAGCAGCTGGGCGGACCAAAAGGCGTTACCATCTCAGCCAATACACGTTGTGACGTCAAACCGGGCACAAATGCAGATGGCATTTTTAAGTTTCATTTCTCACTTTTTCAGTTTTTTTTAAATAACCAGGGAACAGAGAGTTTTCATGTTTGGCCTACATGACAGGCTCAGGGGGACCTATTAGAAACTATGAAAACCTGAAAAAAATGGATTCTGACAAAACCACCCCTTTAAGTTTTTTATTATTACAATATAAAATGGATCATGAAATATTTGGGGGGGGGGGGGGGTTAAACGCCAACAAAAAGGCAGACCCGAGATAGCACTTTTGCTAACATTAATGTTTTATTACTGACCACCAGTGTTGGTCAAGTTACTTGGAAAAGTAATTACTTACTAATTACTGATTACTTCACCAAAAACTAATCCAGTTACTTTACTGATTACTTGTTGTCAAAAGTAATTACTTACTTTACTTATTATTTTACTTAGTTACTTTTCAAAAACATGTCCAATCTGAATAGCTATAAAGCAACAGACCTGATTCTATTCTTCATGCATCCATCACATCAAGCTGAATCAAATCAAACAGTCTCTTTTTAAAACTTGTTTTATTAGTTTTTATCTTTTAACTTCATACTCATTGCATCAAGCAAAAAATAAATTAAATTCTAATTTCTGACTTGAAGGATTTAGTTGAACATTTAAACCTATTTTCTGCACATTCAACTAGATTTGATGAAAGTCATGTCTTTCTCTTGTTGGCCTGTATTTCTCTCTGAGTGTAACCTTCAAATTAGATTCTTTATGTCCAGGCCTGCACATAAGTAGTCCATGAGTCTGCATCAGAACTGGATTTCATTCATGCGTACCAGAACCGACTGCCTGAAGGCGCCTTTGCGGACCAGCGCTACCGCAGTCCCGATGGAAGACCCCTCGATCTGACAAGCTTCACATCCTGTTGCAGCTCAGTGACTGAGTGCTCACATGACCTCTGAAGCTAGTGGACACACACGACAGGACCTCCAACACACACACACACTCACAGCATCTTCAATGCGTGTGGCATTGCGCACAGCTCCTTTGACGCGTGCTTTAACACAGACACAATCACCAAACCTGCGCACACAACTCACACATGCCCAGCAGGGGTGCAACGGGTCACAATAGATTTGTGATCTGTACTGATCACCCTCTATGGTTCGGGACACGGTTCACGGATCCAGCAGTGCTCGTGCGTTTGCTAAATCCTCCCTGACCCGACAGCTCACGCTCTGAATCTGCTGATGAATAATTCCCCTCTGAGAAAGGGGAAGTTCTCTCTATCAGAATCAGTCATTTAAGTTCACCAGAACAAAGGATCACTGATCGATTTCTGATCCATTCTCTGCTGTGCGCAGGTGGAGCGACTTCTCTCTCTGTCAGCTGATGTCCCCTCTGATGGAGCAACCAGACTCATCTGTTTCTGTCTAAGATAACGTGTTGTTTTGGACTTTTATACGAGTGTAGCGTTATATAGGGGTAAAGTTGTATATATTGAATATTATTATTATAATTATTCTTAATAATTAATAATAATAGTCAAAACCTCGTAATTAGGGCACCACCCAGCGTTTTCTTTGGAAGGTAAGCTGAGACAACCTTGAATTTTATCTTATTTGTATTTTATTGTTATTTATCATTTATCAGTCTGAATCTGAAAGAAGTAAGTTCGTTACCCATTTTCGATATGAAAACATACAAAAATAACTGGAAGCCCATTTATGAGTTATACGGATAAATTTATTTACAGAAACCTCAAAATGAACATGTCATAACAAGCAACACAGCAAAGTTAGGAATTTGACTTTGTAACCAGTTCAAGTTATTGACCATATGAATTATTGAGGTTAAATAAATATTAATGACTAATGTTTCAGAGTGATAAATGGTTAACTAATGAAATTAAGCTAATTTATTGGCCTATGAAGGGAAGTTGAAGATTAAAGGATTTTCAGGAGGATGGATGAGAGATTTAGGTTCAGCTTGCTTTATCAGATTGCATCACTCTTAATAGCCACAAATGCGTTCATCACAGACCTTTTCAGAGGGTTCCTGGGCGGATACACAAGTGTCGCAGTGGTTTGTTCCTTCAAACTCCTCCGTGGTTCATGTACCAGGTTGGAGTTGATTTTGGTCACTGGATCAGAGGTGTTCCTAGGTCACCACTCAGATCTGGCAGGCAGCTTGAGTAGAGGATGCAGGTTCAGGATGTTTCAACAAGCAGTGAAGTTCTCTCGGCATGGAGATGTCGTTGTTTTCCATTAAAAGTCTAAAGTAGTTTAGTTTCATAATAACGCCGCCTAACTTTTGGTTTCTAACGATGGATAAAAGAAAATTAAACTTTAAAACGTCTAAACTTGGTTGAGAAGAATGTAACGTGAAAATAAAAGAAAAGCTTAACGCCGAAAGTTTCTAAGACTTAAAGTCTAAGAGTGTTCTGCTGGAGTTCAGAGGCCTCATGTTGGAAAGCCTGGGTATCCTGACTCCCTGGGGTGGGGGCAGGCCAGGCTGGAGAGGTCATCAGGTCATCTGAGCAGGAAGAGGCATGAGGCGGAAGAGAGCAAGAGAGTAGAGGCCAGAGCAAGAGAAGAGGAGCCGAAGAGGAGGAGGCCAGAGCAAGAGAAGAGCGAAGAGAGCTAGCAGTTAGCGCCTTCTGGTTTTAAAGGGGCAGAGGTGGAGTCTGGTTCAGCCAATGGTGTGGTTGACTCCGCCTTCATCTGCATAAAGGGGAAGTACTTAGGAATGGCTTAAGGGGATTAATTTTTGATGAGAGGAATAAAGTTTATAAGCAATAAAATAAATCTTTACCACTTTTCTCTCTGAAACGTGATAAGTCATTCAGAATCACCTTTTAGACTGCGTGCATCATGTTTATTCTAAGCATAGAAACACATTAAATCCCACATCAGATTAATCAGAGAAATTAGTTACTCTTAGCTTAAGAGTACATTAGATGAATAAACATTTCTTGTTTCTTGACTTGATTAGATTTAAAAGAGAAAAACACCCATAGGTATTTTGGAATCATGATATTGATAAACAATATGAAAAGTCTTCAAAGAAGATTAACTAAAGAACTTTTACCTAAGTAAATCAAACAGGGAAAAATCAAACTTTATCTTCTAAACACATTTTAAAAGTAAACCTGTGGATATTAACATTTCTTTATATCAATTTGGATCACACTGAAGTTTTATTTCATCTAGAACCTGTGAGGGTGAAGAGAGGTTAGCAGAGACATTTAAGTTCTTAAGGAAAGGAGAGACAAAGGAATTCCTCTGCTTTCCCCACTGGGTGAGAAAAGGTGGGGTGAGGGTCTTCTGGCTCCATTCCGTCTGTGCTTGTGATCGAAACTCCTTTTGATCACAATCCTGATCACAGAAAGTTTGTTATTTGAACAAGCAATCACCAAGTTGTAAATTAGCATTCAGTCGTATCTGTCCTGTTACAGAAAGATGAAAGGGGGTTCTTCGACACCAAGGCAGGAATTTATGACCTCCTGAGGGGGAATCTGTTTGAAAGAGGGTGTGAGCTGGGGGAAAGAGTCAATTGTTACACACACATAATCCATTTCTTGATCTGGTTCATATAAACTTAGAAATAACGTATATTTCCGCTACACGAGCTAATGAATGTTAATTCAGTCAGGAGCGATCAGAACACCTTGATCGTCATGCCTCCTAATCGAGGAGCGATGAGCAACAGCTTATCTTCTCCCCACCCCCCGGATGTGCGTACCAGACAAGAGCGCCAAGTTCTCCCTTGAGAACATATGATGAAAAATTGTATGCGCCCGTTTATGTCATATTCTCTCTGTAGCACGATTGAAATATTGATTTGAAAAGCGGGAGGACACAACTGGCTTGAGTACAGGGGAGGGGAGCTGGAGGTGGAGAAGAGGGGCTGGACTGTTTAAACAGGTCCATGATATCAACCCTACACCTAAAAACAACTGCCAGTATCCATTTAATATAGTGGAACATTGTTTTTAGACAGTAAAACTACAGGGCTCAAAACTGACTTTAAAGATGTGCAGGAGCCTGTGACCCCTGGGCCCCCCAGATTATTTCCATGTCTTCTGCAGCTAGAGGCTCTGGATCTGTATTTTTTCTACGATGCGTCGGACTCAGAATGAAGCGAGAGTCCACAGTGGAAATGGACACCGTGTCCTGACCTGGACAATCTATCCAGCAGCACTGAGCTTCTTCAGTTCAGCTGCACTAAGTCCTCTTGGATTTCACCTGTTTATCAGGATAGGGGCTGTTGATCGGAGGTTTATCCAGTTGATGTAGTAGCTGCAGCGGTCATGTCAGTGGGGATCCGGGGGTCTCTCAATGAGTTCCACATTCCCGTACCAGTTTAGGTGCTTGTTCAGATTAAAGATGTAATTTCTGTCTGTAGATAAAGTTGTCGTCCTACACAGAAAGTCCTGCTTTCTTTGTGCTCCTTGTGATCACTTGTTGATGTAAACACCAGTCTGTTGTTACCAGTGACATTGCAGCTCAGACGGAAAAGTCAGGAGGCTCTTACAAAATTACGGTTCAGTAATGCATTAACACAGCGTGCTTGCGGGAAAGGTTACAGTAATGCTTTACTTCTAATGTGTTACTGCTAGGGGTGTAACAATATCCAAATCCCACGATACGATATGGTCACGGTATGGACCTCACGGTACGATATTTATTGCGATATTGTGGGGAGGCTCACGATATTGTGACTATGCTCACGATAATAAGCCTCACAACATAAATGTACCATTATGACATTTTGGACAGCCTGAAAAGTCATTCCTAAAGTGCAAAATTCAATTTCAACATATAAAGAAAAGACAAAACAGCTTATTTAATAAAAGCAACCAGGAAATACAAAACTGCCTCTTCATTAAATCATAAATAAAAATACCTAGGCATCACCAAACAGGAAAGTAATTAGAAGGTAAGCCTCTTCTAGTTTCTAGAGTTCTAGTCCAGTTTCAGTTTTCTTAAAGAAAGATCAACATGTCAACATTTAAAGGGAGGAGGAGGACAAATTATAGAGCAGTTAAAATGACCTCTGCTGTTTTTTCTGCTCCAGCAGAAACTTCTCCTCTCCTTGGTTTCTGTCTGACAAGTCTTTTAATGTTGCTGCCTTCATCTGGGCAATGACTGAATTAAAAGAAATTAAATAATTGACTAAAATGTGTTGTTGATGGAATTTTATATTTAGGCTCCAGTTTAGCCACTAATTATTTAAACCCCACGACGTTCATGGTGGAAATTGGATGCAAATCAGTCGGTAAATTTTCTGGGATGTATTTTATTTCTTGAGCTGCTGTGAGGCAGCGCTGATCTAAGAGCTTCATGTTGGGATTTTTGACCCGTCTGGACTTTCTTAACACTTGAAACTTTTGGGGAGGGGGCGGGTTATCAACTGACCTTACACGCTGCTTGTATTCGCTGAGGAGTCCAGCTCTGTACAGTGGCAGTGTCTGCATATTGTCAGCTGTTTGTCCGTTCTTGTCTTCTTTACCATTTCTCCACACAATAAATCCGAAATGCTTCCACTCGGACTGGAAACTCAGACTGAAAAGCCGCTCACGTCGCTCCGCCCGCCATGTTTGTTTTTGTTTGCCATGTGGGCTGCGCGCGCTCCTATTGGTGCACTGGCTGATGACACGGAAGCAAAGGATCATGGTCTATGTAGTTTTCTTTGCTATACTCCGGTGGGCGAACTAAAACGTGTTATTTTAAACTCAGGACGTACTGTTCAATACCATGACAAGACCACGACGATATCGTGGCCATTTTACTACCGCGATATCACAATATTTCCAATATTGTTACACCCCTAGTTACTGCCCATCACTGCTGACCACTAACTCCTGAATAATTAATTCTTATTATGGCCAGTTTATTAGGCATTACGTGTGATCACAGTTGTTAGTTTTTGATTTTGTAACTCACAGAAAATTTTACATTCTTTTAGCTTAAATTTGTCAGAATGTGTTGAGGGCATTCCTTAGTTTATTTTTACATATAAATAATTTTCTTTCATTTTAAAAAGTTTCAACAGTTTGATAATAATGTGTGAAAATGTAACGCCATAGTTTGAACTATGTGGTTTCATTTTGATGAGCTCTTCTTTTGATTTCTTGTTTTATTTAGTAACTGCTGTTGTTCCTGCTCATTTCGGTTACTTCTGCTTCGTGTGTTTTCTCCACAGTGTTTTTGATTTGCTCATTACTCCACTGCTCTGCTTCAGCACACACTCCCATTCTTCAGTCATCTCTTTTCTGATTGTCTTTTTCTTCAAGATGTTCTTTGTTTTTCCACTTTTGCTTTGTCTGTGACAAAAATCATGTTTGTGTCTGGATATTAAGCTGCATGTTGTTTCTGGACCTTGCTTTTATAACACTCACTCAACCTAATTTTGACCCCTGATTATGGGGATCCTTAAAGTAATACTTCGATTATTTTGATGCAGTCATCGCTCTGGGCACATAACTTCTATCGTGTTCTAAAGACTCTGCTCATTTTATTTATTTATTTATTTTAAACCCCGTGTCCTGTCCGGCTGTGGAGCAAACAGAATAGATGTCTTAGTGCCAGGAATAAGCCCGACAGTCTTGCTGTTTCAGGTGAGATGTCACAGCCTTGCTATAATGCTCTTCCTGACATGTGTTTACATATAACCCCCAAAATCTTTATTAGAATATTTTTATGGTTGATTTGAATCCCAGTGGACACGGGGCCTGAAAGGGAAGGAAAGGGTACAGAAAGAAGGGTGGGGGAGAAAGTAAACAGAAAAAGAAAAGAACAAGAGACATGAAGAATCCACTTCTAGACCTGCAAATAAAACACAAACAAACAAGCAAACAAAACAGGGAGAAAAATACCACAGCAACCAACAGCATATGAATATACAACAGTTAGATATCCTTAAAATGTATACAGTAAAGACTAATTCAAGAGAGTTCAGTGTCACTGTCCTGGAAATCCGCTACACCTCCGAGTTTCGACCACTGGCTCAGGGAAATGATATCTGTAATCCAGTTGGAACGCATTCGTCTGGATGGACGGGACAATCTTAGGCACGAGAGAACATGGGGTCCCTTTTTAGTTCACTACCAAATTATTGTACAGTCAAAATAGTGGCATCAAAGTGGAACCCCGTTCTCTTTATGCTCTCATTTTAGTCTGTAATATAATTTTGAGTTTGTTGCATGCACTGTGTCTCTCTTTGTCTGGCAGCTGTTTTGTTTTTGCTATTTGCTTTGTTTTCCATTAAGTTTTGGGTTATTTGTTCTGTTTTGTAAGGTGAAACTGAAAACTCAATAAATAAAATAATTTAAAAAAAAGAGAGTTCAGTGTCAACCACAGCCCCAGTCAATGTGTCTGAAAACACCTGAGTCCATTTTTATGTGGACACCGTGTGATCACCTGTGTGTGTATATGCGCGCTTGTGTATGTAAGGTTTCTCTTTAGAAACATTCAATAATAAGTTCGAGGAGCCACAGAGGACGCGGAGGTGGTCAAGGCCCCAGAGGCCACCCAGGGCACGGACACCCCAGGGAGACCGCCGAGCTAGGGCCCCCGGGGTCACGGTGAGGGGCTCACAGGCACCACTCACAGCCAGCCATCCCACCACCTGCAGGAGAAACATGAAGGGTCCGGTGCAATGTAGATTGGATGACAGACCAAGGCGGGAGCTTTGGCGATCCAATCCCCGGACACAAAAACTGGCTATTGGGACATGGAACGTCACCTTTCTGGCAGGGGAGGAGCTGGAGCTTGTGGAAGAGGCTGAGCGATACCGGCTAGATATAGTCGGGCTCACCTCAACACATAGCGTACATAAGAAGGAGCTGAGCCGGAAAGCAAGGCTCTCGATTTACCGATCGATCTGCCTCCCAATCCTCACCTATGGTCATGAGCTTTGGGTAATGACCGAAAGAACGAGATCACGGATACAAGTGGCCGAAATGAGTTTTCTCCGCAGGGTGGCCGGGCTCAGCCTTAGGGATAGGGTGAGGAGCTCGAACATTCGGGAGAGACTCGGAGTAGAACCACTGCTCTTCCATGTCGAAAGTAGCCAGTTGAGGTGGTTCGGGCATCTTGTTAGGATGCCCCCGGACGCCTCCCCAGGGAGGTGTTTCAGGCATGTCCTGCCGGCAGGAGGCCCCTGGGTCGACCCAGGACACGCTGGAGAAAATATATCTCTGGTTTGGCCCTGAAGCGCCTTGGGATCCTGCCGGAGGAGCTGGTAGAAGTGGCTGGGGAGAAGACTGTCTGGAGCTCCCTAATTGGGATGCTGCCCCCACGACGCGGACCCGGATAAGCGGAAGAAGACGAGACGAGACGAATCTTAGTTTGAACCAGTATAGAAATCTGTTGTTGGACTATATTAACCTTGAGACAACCTCTGCCTCGACTCCAAAAAAATCTCTCTGGGCAACTTTGATCAGTTCCATCACATAGAAAGAATGGGGGGGTTCCTCGCCCTTTGTCCGCCGGGGTGGTGTGATGTGTGTGTGTGTGGGGGTGGGCATCTGGGGGTTTCCTTGGGCTGCGCTCGTTGGGGGGTCTGACGTTGGGGTTGTCTCCTGCCGGGGTGGCGTTTTAATGATAATGCATCAATTTTATATAGCGCTTTTCTAGGTCACTCAAAGACGCTTTACAGAGTTGCATTATTCATTCACACAGTCATTCTCACCGGTGGTGGTAAACTACGACAGACGTCTGTAGCCACAGCTGCCCTGGGGCAGACTGACAGAAGTGAGGCTGCCATTCTGCGCCATCGGCCCTTCTGACCACCACCAACATTCACACACAGTCACACTCACATTCACAAAGGCAAGTTGGGTGAAGTGTCTTGCCCAAGGACACAACGACAATCTAACCCAGCCAGAGCTGGGGATCGAACCGGTGACCCTCTGGTTACCAGACCGGCCACTCTCCCAACTGAGCTAATGCCGCCCCAATATGGGTTTTGGTTGCCTCGGGGTGTCCTTCTGGCGACCGTGTCTGGGGTCTGGGGTGCTCTGTGGCGGTGGCTGTAGGTAGCTGCCAGGTCCTTCCTTGGGGGGTCTGGGGACTCGGGTTCTGGGGCAGGTCGTCCCTGGGTGGGGCCTGGGGTGGCTCCTGGTGCTTGGGTTATGATTGGCACGTTGCTGGTGGGGGACTGGTGTCTGTCCTGGTGACTGGCTCTGGGGCCTTTGGTGCGCTGGTGGGCCTTGGTACCAACTAGCCTTATGGGGCTGGTCCATCAGCACTGGGGGGAAGGAGTCTTGGGTTTGGAGGGGGTGGACTTTGCCTAGGTGTCTATGTCTTATGTAAGTTTGCAGTTTACTATGTGTGTGGTTGGGAGGGGTATAGTGGGGGTGGGGGGATGGCCACGGGCTCCGTGGTGCCGTGTGGGCTGCGGATGGGCCTGCGATCTCCCTGTCCTGGGTGGTTTTTTGGGGAACGGGATACTTAAAGACCTTTACCCGCTTTGCTTGGTTTTGCCCTGTTCAAACCTTTCAGATACGGCCCCCATGTCCGGTTTCGGAGTCGAGCCCATACTTTTTCTTGACCCTGCTCCTCGATGGTCTGAAAGGGGCCACTCAGCCAGGCTACACGTTCACTGCAGACTGATTGGTCGGCTGAAGTCTCACGCTTACCTACAGGCTTGGCTTGCGTCTTCAGACCCGCTGCAGCAGCGGAACGTCTTCCTACATCATGCGATGCATTATTTTACGATGTTCACAGAGCTGGTTCCCCATGAGCTCCGGTCACAACTGGAGTATAATAATTACAATAATTATAATTTCCACAATGTTATCCAGGGTTTTCGCCATCTGTGTGATCCAGCAGTCGTCCGTTCACAAATGCTTTTTGCTCATCAAGGACTGGCGCTCATGTGTGATGCCACGGATTTCCCCTTGCCACTTTTTCGCGGCACTTTTTAAGGTGCCACCCATCTGCTCGCTCGCTTCCGCGTTCTTGAGATGACAGTGAAGAATCATCCCGGACCGAGCGGGGGCGAGCTAATACTATCTGATACTGATCTGTAAGCACCATTATTGGGGCCAGCGGGGGAGCTGGCTCCCTGAAAGGACATGTCCCCCCAGTCTTGCATCCCCATCCCCGGACATTTCCCTCCCTCTGCTCCATCACATTACCACACACACAGGGCTGTGGGTTACAGGTACATCACTGGTGTGGAATACCATCTCTGCAGTCCTGTGGCAGCCTGTGGACCAATTTTAATGCACAATTTAAACACTTCCACTCATGGCATTCTCAAAATACGCATCTGGGTCTTTGGAGCTAATACACCCAGTGATATCCGGGGGGGAGGGGGGTCTTGCCGCCAACCTCTTCTCCGGTGTCATTGCCCACCTCCATGTTACATTTACACATTTAGGGTCCAGGGCGGGGAATGGCGTGCTGCCCCCCACCTTTTTTTTTGCAACTTACTTCAACACCACATTGGAGCAGGCAGGGGGAGACTTGGGGTCTTCCTACACCCCTGCTCTCTGCTTGCTGCCTGGGGCATGGAGTGGAGCGGGCCGTCTGATTGGGGTTTGTGGTTGGGGGCTGCTCGGCTGCTGCGGTGTGCGTGGTGGTCTGCTCATCCCTACTTCGGTACGGAAGGGACCATCTTCTGGGTCTGGGGACCAGTTTCACCCTTAGGGCGCTGGTCCCCAGTCCTGGGAACATAGAGTATGCATGAGGAGTGAGAGTGGGTGTACAGCATTTATTGTGTGTCTTGGTATGTTTGCAGAGATGTAGGTGTGAACATGAGGGTGGAATGTGCAATTGTGTCTGTGTCTGACGTTTTATCTGTCAGGTCTGGTCTTTCCCCCTTGTGAGATATGCTGGGCCCTCCTCTGTTGAGACTATCCTCCCTGGCTGCGCCTCCGCATTGGGTGGTGCCTTTTTCTGCCAGTCTCGGAGGCTGGGATGGGGTGCTTGGGATGTCTGCCTGCTCTCCCCCATGTGACTGCCTGGTGGGATCTGGGCCCCCTGGTGCGGTTGGGCCTCTGCTGGGGCCGGTTTGCCCCTGGGTCTCGGGTCCGGCTGGATCTGCCCTGGATGGCCGGCTGCAGGCAGTGCCTCTGAGCCCCTCGCCACGGCCCCCAGGGGCTCTAGCGTGGCAACTGCCGGGTGACCCACACGGGGTGAGCCTCTGCGCTCTCTCGGGGGGGAGTTTGCGACTGCCCTGTTGGTGGTCTCCCTGGGGTGTCCGTGCCCTGGGTGGCCTCTGGACGTCTGGGGCCCAGGGCTCCTCCATGTCCTCCGTGGGCCTTGGGGCCTTGGTGTGTGGCTCCTCGAACTTATTATTGAATGTTTCTATAGAGAAACCTTACATACACAACATATACACACACAGGTGCTCACAAGGTGTTCACATAAAGACGGACTCAGGTGTTTTCAGACACATTGACTGGGGCTGTGGTTGACTCTGAACTCACCTTGAATTAGTCTTTACCGTATACATTTTAAGGATATCACAACTGTTGTGTATTCATATGTTGTTTGTTGCTGTTGTATTTTTTCTCCCTGTTTTGTTTGCTTGTTTTTTGTTTGTGCGTTATTCACAGAACAGATCTAGAAGTGGATTCTTCATGTCTCTTCTTTTTCTGTTTACTTTCTCCTCCACCCTTCTTTCTGTACCCTTCTTCTTTTCAGTCTCCGTGTCCATTGGTATTCAAATCAAACCAAAAAACAAATCTAATAAAGATTTTTAAAGTTAATTTAAATTTAAGTCATGTGGAGCATTTTAGCAGTGGCTGCAACGTCTCACCTGGAACAGCAATACTGTTGGGCTTGTTCCTGGCACTCAGATATCTGTTCTGTTTGCTCTACAGCCGGACAGGACACGGGGTTAAAAAAAAAACAAAAAAGAGAGAGATTGTTCATTTCATTTTACTTTTGTTTTCCAATTTTGTTAACACTGTTCAACTAATAGTTACTGTTCTTACCTCATAGCTGTGCCACTGGGTTATTGCCACTACTCTCAGCTCCTACAAGGGTGCAACATGTGGGTTACACTCAGTTTCTGAAACCCCAACATCTTTTCCTGCTGCCAGTGCTTTTAATTGTTAGTTAAAAGTTTTGTCTGCATTTTTATATTTTTCATTAAAAAGATAGAATGGAACATGCAAAGAATAACAGTAAAAGTAAAGAAATGAAAAGAAGTCATTGAAATTGACAGGAGAAAAGGAAGACAGGGGGATTTATATATCTCAGGATCAGACTCTATTATAACTAGAAAAAAGTATCTTTGAAAGTATTAAAATGGTTTAATGTGTCTGTGTGTGCACGTGTGTGACCCAGTCGGTGTGTGTGTGTGTGTGTGTGTGCATGGTGCGTGCATGCATGAGTGTGTGTGTGTGTGTGTGTGTCTGTGTGTGTGTGTGACCCAGTCGGTGAATGTGTGAGTGCATGCGTGTGTGTGTGTGTGTGTGTGTGTGTGTGTGTGTGTGTAAGGAAGCTGTCAACTACTCTAGGCAAGTAGTTGAGTTCCAGCAGTGTGTCAACCTAATGGGCAGAAACTGGGGCATGGTGAATTATTCAGAAGCATTTTCAAGGGAAAGGGATGTTTCCAGAAACTTCCCCTTGGAAAAATTTGAGGAGCCTGCTCACATAAAACACACATGTGAGCTGAACAAGTATGCCATCAAATCAGTCGTTGCCACAAGTGCCACCTAAATTAATGTTCCTGTTTCTAAAACCAAACACAGTGCAGCTGGCTCAAACCCACTGAGACCTAAAGGAAATGAACCAAATTCTGGAGTAACTGGCCCACTGAATAAATGACAATAAAAGCATTTTAAAATCACTCACCTGGCATGGGAAACAATTGTCATGCCAGTGATTTAATCTTGGATATGTTCAACTGTGCAGACAGTTTAGCTTAAGTGTTTGAAGAAAAGCCTAAAAGTCTAATTCCATGTAACAAAAACACTAAAATCTACCTCTTTCATAGATTTCTTGTGTGATCTTTATTAAACATTAACGTGAATTATGCATAGCAAATAAATTCTGAAATGCTGTTCTTAAGCGCATTAATCAAAAACATTAACCATGACATCAAACCTGAACTAACTGTTATATTGTTTGCTTTTTTGTTCAGATTTTGGTATTGGTCATCTAGATTATCTTAGAACTTATCTTGATTTTATTATAGTTTTAGCTCAGATTTATGGTTTCTGATTTCCACATGTTTTATTGTTATGTCTCACAGCTTTGAACATTGTGGGTCCAACACTCAGTAGGGGCCTTTTGTTGTTAAGTTGGCATATTTTCCCCATGTGTGGATTTTCTTCAAACACTCTGGCTACTTGAGGTACACTTAAGGCAGTGTTTTTCAACCTTTTCTGAGGCTAGGTACACTTGATCACTGAAAAAAATCACAAGGCACACCACGGGGGTGTGTGGGGGAATGTAGTTACTAAGAAGAAGTACTACAACCTGTCAAAACTTCCCTCCCAGACCTGAGTCACAAACCCAATAACCACCAGGCCAGATGAGCTCTGAGCTCATTTTAACAACCTTTGATGATTGATAAAGTTAGCAGGATGAATTTTGTTCTTTTTAACCACATCAAATAACTTAAAACTGATTTGTTTTTTTCCCCTGCCAAAGGTGATTGTAGCATCCAGTTTATCTGTAATGGATTAAATCTACCTCAAAATGATTTTATTTCTCTACTGTTAATTTCATTATAAACGTAAAAGTACTTTTGGGGGTATTTAAACATTAGTATTTAATGTGAGTCTCTGAAAACAACTGGAAGACAACCCTCTGATAAAGTCATTAATAATAATGGATTGTATTTATATAGCGCCTTTCAAGACACCCAAAGCGCTTTGACAGAAGCTCCATTATTCATTCACACACACACTCACACCTGTGGTGGTAAACTACAACTAATGTCTGTAGTCACAGCTGCCCTGGGGCAGTCTGACAGAAGCGAGGCTGCCATTCTGCGCCATCGGCCCTTCTGATCACCACCAACATTCACACACAGGCAAGTTGGGTGAAGTGTCTTGCCCAAGGACACAATGACAATCTAACCCAGCTGGAGCTGGGGATCGAACCGTGACTTTCTGATTACCAGACTGGTCACTCTCCCAACTGAGCTATATGCCGCCCCAGACAGATCAATGTGTTTTTATTGTTGATATTGTTTGATTTGTTGAATTTTAAGCTGTCAGTTATGCTGAGAAACACAGCTTGAGCGGTGCGAGCTCCCACATTCACTTTATTATGACAACAGGCGCGAGCACTGCTGAATGCATCATGCTGGATTAAAGTGAAATGATGTTGGCCCAACCCAGTTTTGGTGGGCCTGCTGATCTACTGGTTTTATGGGCCGGTCAGATTAAAGTATGAATTTAAAAGAGTTGGGACTGTTGATCCAACAGGAAACGCCCAAGTTCACCAGAGAGCCAGTCCATGCCTGGTTGACGTGGAGCGTGGCCAGTGCTCTGCCCGAACTCGCTTGGCGGCGCCCCCTCCCAAACGAACCACACTCCAAACCACACACTTGATGCATTTCAGTTTGGGGGTAAGAGGCGTGCCAGGTGCCGCTGTATCTCCTCAGGGGCACCCACGTGTCTCCCCGGAGGCGCACTCCCCTTGACCAGGTCCAGGTCATGGATTTGCTGTGCTGTCTGACTCCAAACATTACCGGAGTCTGCCATTTGATGATGCCTGGCACAGACACTCGACAATGGCATATCATTTGCAGACAATAATTAGTTTTCAAAAACTGCTTTTATACCAAATTGGTTAAATTGAATAATTTCCCACGGCACACCTGACAATCTTTTTAGTGTGCTGCGGAACAGTAGGTGAAAAAAATACTGACTTAAGGTATGACATCAAGTAGGCAATCCACCCTTATGTGAGAACCAGGCTCACACCTTGACTATGTGGATGTGTTTTTGGGTTCTCGGGAGGATGGATCACGGTCATGTTACGCTCGCCCTCCTAGACCGGGCATAACAACCAGGCATGGACAGACCATCTGGCATATTGGCGATGCCTGGTGGGCTGACACACATTTGGGTTGGACATTGATATATCACATTTCAGTATCAAGCACTCAGGTTGCATTCACATCCATGGGGCACTGCAAAGGAGCACTCATACTTCTGCAAAAACTCAGTGACATACTGCCTGCAGTGCCTTAATCACCTGCACCCCCCTAAGACAAACTCGCAGCAATGGCATACGTACCAAGCGTCAGCGCCAGTTACTTCCAGTAGGAATGTAAATAATTGTGGTGGGTTGCCATGGCCAAAAATGCCAGGATTGTTTTTTGGTCCCAATCCAGCCCTGAACAGGGTCTTAGATTTGGAGGTGCTGATTCTCATCAATGCAAATTTACACTCAGCTGTGATACCTATGCAGCAAGAAGTTGTAGTAGGAAGTAAGAGGATCTCAAACAATATATACAAAGTGCAAAGCTGTTGTAGAGGTATTTCAGACAAGATAGCCCCACACCATACATAACCTTGAGATACTCAGGATGGATCTTGTCTAACTCTGGGGTTCTTCCACCATGTAGACTTTGACCACCTCAGAAAACTCTGACCCAGAGATTAATCAATCCACCCCCAGGTGTAGTGGATTTGATACCTTACTGGAATACATGTTGTTGAGATTAAAATGGTTAATGGCCTGTACTTGTATAGCACTTTCTAAGTCCTAGGACTTCAAAAGCACTTCACACTACATTAGTCATTCACCCAGTCACACACGTTCACATGCTGATGGCAGTTTGCTACACTGTAGCCACAGCTGCCCTGGGGCAGACTATCAGAGGCTTGCATCACCACACACAATCTGGCGCCACTGGGCCCTCCTCAACACCACCAACAGAAAATATGGGTGCCTGAGGACACAAAGACAAAGTAACCCAGCTGGAGCTGGGATCAAACCGGCAACCCTCTGGTTGACAGACCGGCCACTCTACCAACTGAGCTACACACTGCCAATTAAGAAGCTCCCCATGTATTTCTTCCACCCGCTGACTCAGCAGCTCCCCATCCCCACTCTATACAGTGTGGTCAAGCTGCTGCACTGTGGTAGCAGACAGTTTATTAAAAAATTTTGGGAGCCAGTCAGGTGTTTTTTAAGGCCTTGACAAATTCCTGTCACATCAGGTCTAGGGGTTACCTGCACAACTTACATCTAACATCTAGTGGCAATAGCTTACCACAGCCACTTAAAGCCACATTGTGGATTATTTCAGTAAGAGAGCAGTTTTTGAATCCAACGGCTCCTCCTCCCAAACACCCTGACACTCACGTGCGCGTGCGTACACAGCGCATTATTTCGATCTGTAAGCTGGACATAAACTGAAACTCCTGCTCAAAAACTATGATTACATTGTAGTTTAATCACTCACAGTTCACAAATCATATTCTCACAAAGTAAGAGGCTGCCCTCTCTGTCCCTGCTGTGTTTGATTCGTGGCTTTAGAACGGCAGCTGATGTTTTGAAGCTACAGGAACCGGAAATAAGATAACACTCGGTCCAGAATGAGTCATCCACCAAAATAAACATGTATCCTTGCCATTCTGTCAGGAGAAATGTTTAAAAATAAAAATAAATCTCTCAGCATCTGGGAATGAAGGACCTTTTAGTAGAAATGAGCTCTGACTGTCTCCATTATGGCTGAAACTACAGAGAAACACACGGAGCGTCCGGTACGAGAGCACCCTCTACTGCTACAGGTTTGCTTATGCGTGTGCATGTTGAGAGAATGCCAACAATGCAGAAATTTGAATTTTATTGGCTAAAAAATGTCGGCGGCCAGAAAAAATGCAAAGGGGTCTACAGGAGGAAGGAGGGTCTTCATCAGAATGACTTATGTTGTGTAACTCTACCCATAGATCATAGTTTAGACCTGAAATATCATTTAAAACGTTTAGAAAATTTTGATACATAGAAAAATACACCTCCTAGGGGCTTTAAACAACAGGAGAGCAGAAAAATGCCTTCTTGGACTCTATATTCCCATTTGCCCTAGGGACATTGCCAAAGCTCTGTTGGGCATGGAAGCTGGGAACTAATTTGGCTAATACTTATGCCAGGTATTTTCAGCAGATGCTTACTACACATTTGTGACTACAGAGTCTATGCAGTTCAACCGGTTCAGTGTTCTCATAACTGCAGGCACTGCCCTGAGCCACCTGTTGATTTCCCACTCCCAACAATTCTCCTTCATGAACAAGATCCTGAGATACCTACACTCTTCAACGTGTAGGACCACTCACCCAACCCAGCCTTGGAGGTGATGATATTCATTCCACATCCATTTCTCTCTCAGCTACAAACCTCCTCAGAAAGTGCTGAAGGTCATATTTTGATTTAAGGTCAGGGTCCAAACTCAACACTCTGTCATTGGACAGCATAGCTCCTAGGATCATTAGGATCCTCAAACTTCACCACAATAAAGTGACAACCCAAGCAGGAGTGGCAGTCATTGGAGGAGGATGAGTTCAAGCAAGTACATAGGTGACTTTAAATTGGTGTCAATAGACATCAGCTCCCTGTGACCCTGTTCATAATCAAGTGAGTATAAAAAATGAATAACAAAAACATCTTGTAAATAAAGTGCTAAAATGAATGGTAACTAAATTCCTGTTTTAAAAAGTCTGGACAAGTCATACAAAGTCTTTAGATTTTTTTTTTTTTTTTGTCTTTGGATTCTCAAATGCCAAAGAGTCGAACGTTATGAAACACAAAACATTTACAAGAAGGTCCATTCCCTGTCTGCCACTGTCTCTTTGGAGTTTTACCAGCAAAACTCTTCTTCTTCTTCCTTCTGTTATTCTTTCTTTGTTCAGCCTGACTCACTGACATTTAATTAGTTGGTGTGTGGAGGATGCCTTGACACATCACCACTTTAGAAGAGCTGACCTTTACTGACTGGGTCACTCATCTGCCATTAGAGTGCTGCCCTGCTATCTCTACACACATACTCCCTCACTGCTCACTCAATTCAAGCAAAAAAAGGTCCAGTCATGTTGAAATGAGCCACCTGGTGATCAGGCAACTGACAGAAAGGTGGGGATCGCTTATGCAAACATGTTTGAAAGGACGTGTTTGATGAGATGTGATACAGCTGGGCCCTGTGCATGTGGTTTCATATGCTATTGTGAGGGATCTTGCTTTCAGTTGATTGCATCAGTTTTATCAGCCACCTTAAGAAGAGACCAACAATGGGTATCCTTTCATCTTTGGTCAGCACATAATAACCCCCCACCCACACACACCTGAATGTGTAGTCAAAGCCAATCAAATGTTTCCAGTTTAGCCAACCCCCCCCCCCCCCCCCCCCCCCACCACCACCACCACCACCATCACTATTCCCCACATCTTCATCCACTCCTGAATGCTATGACATATCACCCAGCAACATCAACTCCCAGACACCTTCCATCAGAATTGGTTTGGGGGTCTTTTAATCCACCTTCTAAAGAAGTCTTTTCTGTCAAAGAGGCAAACGTGACCCCAATACAAAAAGAAACAGAATGAAAGGCTGTGGTGAAGGGTTCCAGCGCGAGGGCCTGGCAAAGAGAGCTACATAACAGGTCTTGAATGCCTGGGCTCAAGCCCAGTTTTTTTTTTCAAGGCCAAGAAATTAGAGAGTGTCCTCCACATACAGTAAAAGAGTCAAAATGCAGCTTTATTGTGGAAAGTGGGATCTATTCAGATCATTGAACAGAAGAAAAGTTACAGAGGAGCACCAAACAAAAGGTGGCAAAGTATAAGTCATTTAAACGGTCTCTTATATTTTAACTAATACAATTTTTCTCTTTACTGATTATACTACAAAATCATTAAAAATAAAGAAATAATTGCAAGGTTACCAAAACCTGGCTGTAGCATTGCAATATTAACTTAGATGTTATTTTAAGGCAAGTTCAAACAACTCATATATTCATCCTTTATCTTTTTGATTAAAAGTTTATTGGCAGTATGCTGAGTACAAGAGACTGTTAAACAGCACAAACTGTCACAATTTATTATATATTATCCATTAATTTATTATAAATTATGGTTTTTATAATTGTTATGATGTAATATGATTATTTTTGACTTCTTTATCCATGCAGATATGATGCATGTCTGCTTAAAAAGGTAAATTGGCTTCCCACTCTCAAAAAATGTACCTACAGAAGAAACTAGCAAATTATTCCTAATGCAGAAAAATTTGCTATTTTTAAGGAATCTAACCAAGCAACTTTTGTTTACCCCACTGGCAGAATATTTTGCTCAAAGCTCGAAAATTTGACCATATTTAAAAAGATTTGGCTTATTTCAAGTAGAGCTGTAAGAATATATTTTCTTTCAGACAAAAATAACTTAAAATGTCTAAAAACAGGGCTTTTTTAGTTTCTTGGAAATTTGTTTTTGCAGAAATATATAGAGTGCTTTACAGAGGTAATGAGAAGTGAAATTCGAGTTAGGTGAAGCTTTGGTTACATCTACACAGTTGGGGAGAAGGAGCTAGCATAGTAAGATGACATCTGTTTGGAGTTGTATTATGGGCGTACCATGTTGGATTTTAACATGAAGTTAGTTGGTGCTGAGAAACACAGTGGTTGGAGTGATCGGTGGGTAGTCTAAACAACAAGAGCTTGAAAACCACTGAGTGAAATTTTTATTTTTGGATGAACAAATATGAACAATAATTGAAAAGTACATGATTGTGATATAAATATATTGCATATATTTTCTCAGGTGTTAGATCCTTTATGCAGTCCTACTCTCAACTTTAAAAGCAGCAGGTAAAATGTGAAAACTGTAAAGCAGTGACTTGATGAATCATTTCAGCCTCATTTCTTTTTGGTGCATTCTGGACTACCTTACACAATTAGGTCAGGCTCACTGTTGGCAAAATGTACACAAACCTTATAAGCTGCATTATAAAAATACAACACATTAGTGAAATGAATGTTTTATCATTTATCCTCTACCAAACAAGCTTTGTTCCACACAGTGTTTTGGATATTCTACTGCAGTAGGATGGAGAATGAGGTGAAGAGAACATTCTCCCTCACCATCACATTACTGCCTTAATGTTTGACCATGTGTCTTTGTTTTGTTCTGAAAGCCTCCACTCATCTATGGCTCAGATCAGTCCAGAACACCACAGCATCTCTTTAGATTCCCAATTTACTAAATTTGCTCCACAGTAGTTATGTCCAGCTATGGTTGATCCACAATCAGCTGTCCCAGTCAGAGCAGTGGAATTACAGTTGGCCTCTAAATGCATGTGTTTACACACCACTTTACACAATGCCCAAAATGGTGAAACCTACAATTACTACAACACGTCGTAGCATTATATGACATCCAGATCTTAGAGTCCAAAGCAGGTAAATGAGCACTACAGCTTAGCCTTTTCACAACAGATGACACTTTTAGGTCAGAACAGATTGTCTTTCATCATTTCTTCTCTTCCCCCACCTCAGTCATTTTCAGACCAGGCTGTTAGACAGACGTGTTGAGGCCCTCGGTGCCTCATTTAGCAGCTTATAGTTCTGGAGTCAGCTGAGCAAATGAACAATCTGTCGTAATGGTAAATATATCCATCCATCCATCCACCCATCCATTTTCTTTAGCCGCTTTTCCTCCACAGAGGGTCGCGGGGCAGCTGGTGCCTATCTCCAGCGGTCAAGGGGCGAGAGGCGGGGGACACCCTGGACGGGTCGCCAGTCCATCGCAGGGCCACACAGAGACGAACGAGACAAACAACCACACACCCACTCACACCTAAGGACAATTTACCAGCCCAATTAGCCTAACAGTCATGTCTTTGGACTGTGGGAGGAAACCGGAGTACCCGGAGGAAACCCACGCACGCACGGGGAGAACATGCAAACTCCACGC
Organism: Callopanchax toddi; assembly: GCA_006937965.1. Lineage (NCBI taxonomy): Eukaryota > Metazoa > Chordata > Actinopteri > Cyprinodontiformes > Nothobranchiidae > Callopanchax > Callopanchax toddi. The sequence goes on from SSNR01000349.1 coordinate 441,721, forward strand.
AGAGAGGCCGCAGAGCCGGGACGCGAACCCACGACCTCCTTGCTGCGAGGCAACAGTGCTAACCAGCTGCGCCACCGTGCAGCCCGGTAAATATATCATGTTTGAAAATGTATTTTGTATTCAACCATTTATTCCTGAGTCTGGGGCACTTGTGCCCCTGATAGGGTCACCCATGGCAAATTGGTCCTAGGTGAGGGGTGAGACAAAGAACGGTTCAGAAGACTCTTCATGGAAGTAAAATCAACGAGCCAGTGTACCCGGCCCGGAGGGTTACCAGGGTCCCACCCTGGAGCCAGGCCTGGGGTTGGGGCCCATGAGCAAGCGCCTGGTGGCCAGGCTTGCACCCATGGGGCCCGGCCGGGCCCAGCCCGAACCGGATACATGGGCTCATTCACCTGTGGACCCACCATCTGCAGGAGGAACATGAAGGGTCCGGTGCAATGTGGATCGGATGGCGGACCAAGGCGGGAGCTTTGGCGGTCCGATCCCCGGACACAAAAACTGGCTATTGGGACATGGAATGTCACCTCTCTGGCGGGGAAGGAGCTGGAGCTTGTGGAAGAGGCTGAGCGATACCGGCTAGATATAGTCGGGCTCAGTTAATTAATTAATAGTTAATTAATTGGCAGGGAGTTAGTTACGTACCTTGTATTGACGAATGGAAGCTGAGTCAGGAATAAAACTTTAACAGAATTTATTCACTAACAAAGACGGACAGTTACAAACAGATTAGCATTGAGGTAGTTGTTTTGGTTAGCATATCAACAAGTGTAAGGTGTTCTAAAGTTGATCTTCTGAGTTTAATGACCTGAGCCTTATGATGTAACAGACTAGGGAGTTAACTTAAAGGGTTTAGTTACTAGGGGTGAAGTGGAGGAGTACTTTGGTGTAGTAAGCTATGGTGTGAGTTAGCTTTATCAAAGTAGCCTCGGTTTTACCAGACCATGGACGCTTACTGTTCGGCATTCCTGGATCGAGTCCGGCAGGTGGAGATCAACGAGGAAGCGGAAGATCCCCCCTCGATCGATCTGGAGGCGCTCGGAGGTGGGTTAGCCGCCTTGAGCCGGCAGGAGACGTCCATGGATACGACGTCAGTAGAGCATTTCTGGTTTAGCATAGCTGTAGCTTTCTTCCCCATTTTCGGTGGAGAGAGGCAGATGGGTGGTGACTGGGCCTCAGGGGTAAGAAGTATTCATCGGCCGAGACGGGGCTTGCTACCCGGACAGGCGAGGCCAGCAACCAAGGAGCACACTATGTAGTGAGAAAACAGTGTGCTCGTGTCTCATCGATGACTTCCGGGGATGGAAAAGCTAAAAGGGAGTCGTGTGATATGGACCAATGGGAGAGTTTCTATCAAGTCACATGACTCAGGTCTTTAAAATCATATCCACATTAATGAAGTAGCAATATGAACAATACTGATTTAAAGGTGTGGTTTTTGGGTTATTTTATAGTTTTGCATTGTTCTCTAGTGTAATTCAATGCTATCTATGTAATTTTTATAAAGAACGAAGCCTTGATGCTTATAATATAAGCTCTAGACGTTTGCTATTCTGAAGCTGAGTTTGAAACAGCAGGATTCTCATTAGTATTAATGATATGCACAGCCCTCGCCTCTGATTGGCTGATTTTCTCCTGAGAAAAGCTCATCCAGCCTCGAGCAAACAGCCGTTCGCTCCCCGCATGCGGGCTGCTCAAACTCCGAGTCCGCCTTCTGACCCGAGGCTCGACACGGGGGCTGACTCTTCCTACGTTCTGCATAACTCCTTCGGCCAAAAGTCAGCTGTGTTTTCCACCAACGAGAAGCGAAACTGAAACTCGACGGTCGCCTTACTCAGATGCCGGCCGCTGTCTGCTCACCTCAGGCACACACACACACTGCTCAGTACTTTGTGTGTCTTAACCAAAATAACTCAGAATAAGTTCCAATTTCCCCAAGATTAGCCAAAATATATTACAAAGTTAGCCAATAGCTGCACCTACAGAATGTATTAACTTCCATGCAGAAAAAAAATTAATAATAAATTAATAAAAACAGCTCCAGGGTTTGAAGTCATATCCTCCAGATGTGCAGAAAGTGTTACAATGCTGCTACACCACACACCATGTATAATCACATGCTTTGTTTTTATATAAACATTAAGTATCAGTTCCGTTTCATGAGGTTTGATCTCCACAAATAACACAAGCTCATCTGCGTTCCGCAATGTTGATTTATGAAAGAAGAAAAAAAAGCTAGCAGTTGGGTGCATAGATATTTGAGCAGACCGAACGGCGTTACCATCTCAGCGAATACACATTGTGACGTCAAACCGTGCACAAATGTAGTTCCGCATATTTAAGTTTCATTTCTTACAAATTGTTTTTTTTAAAGTGCCTGTGACTCCATATTTAAATCACTTTATATTAAACAGGTGTAATCTTTGATGCCTCTAGATTAGCGTTGCACCATTATAACTCAAAATACGCAGTAATTATTTCCTAACGAGCAACTCAGAGATCAGAAGAAAGCGCCGCCTTCCGGTTCTGCTGGGTTTCTCCTTATTTGGCAGCCTGACACTTCTGCTGCAGCAGGGGGCAGTGCCGTCGCGTGAAAGGGAAACGAAACTGAAACTAAACACTACACGGTCTATGGGCAATGGCGGCGGCACTGCCTCGCTCCAGTTGTCGTGAACGTGCATGTGGGAGGAGAATTGACCATATAAGCAAGTCCGGATCACTATGACCTCATAGCGGGCTGGAGTGAAAAAAACTGTTTGAAACCTGGGTCTGAAATCTGGAAGAGCTTCTCACTGGCTGGACTAGGAGACCGATGGATGCCGTTTTTTGCTCCTTCTGGCAGGTTTAAGGTGAGAACTCAACGTTGCAACATGATAGATAAGTCAGAAAACATGGAAAACCATGTCATGGGCACTTTAAATAACCAGGGAAAAGAGAGTTTTCATGTTTGGCCTACATGACAGGCTAAGGGGGACCAATTAGAAACTATGAAAACCTGAAAAAGATGGATTCTGACAAAACCACTCCTTTAACCTTTTAGCAAAGTAAATATATGAAATAATACTGAAGCTGGATCAAACATTCATAACACTGTAGGAGGAAGTGCATTAATCTCATTAAGACATTTCTGTAACAGATTAAGAGTAGTGTCCTTGTAGAAAGAGACACCAAGGAGTCTTTTGAGTTTATTATTATACTAAAAGAGTTCTGTGGAGTCTTCCGGAAAAATGATCTGGACACCTGGAGGAGTGTTGATTCAGGTTAAAACATAATAAAAAAATCATTGTAATCCAAGTTATTGGGAGAAAGAGGATTATTGTTTGTGTGATGGTCAAGGGGTCACAGGTCAGAGGTTATAGCATATTTGGTAACGCTACACAGGTCAATGATTGACTTTATAGTTGTATCATCTGACCTGAGACGGTATGTTTTGGGCACTCGAGTGAAGAGAGGAGCGGAGCTGTCAACTGATCACCACCTGGTGGTGAGTTGTATCAGATGGCAGGGGAAGATGCTACGCAGACCCAAAGGCATAGTGAGGGTCTGCTGGGAACGCCTGGCAGAAGAGCCTGTCAAGATGGTCTTTAACTCCCACTTCCGGCAGAGCTTCGACCGCGTCCCAGGAACAGTGGGGGACATCGAGTCCGAATGGGCCTTGTTCCTCTCTGTGATTGTTGAGGCAGCTGTTGCTAGCTGTCTGGAGAAAGACTATCGGTCGGCTCCAAAGAGGTTCTGGCAAACCATCCGGCGTCTCAGGGGAGGAAGGCAGCAACTTGCTCATACTGTTTACAGTGGGGACGGGGAGCTGCTGACGTCAGCTGGGGCTATAGTCGGGCGGTGGAAGGAATACTTTGAGGAGCTCCTCAATCCCACTGACACGCATTCCTATGAGGAACCAGAGCTGGGAGGCCTGGGGATGGACTGTCCAGTCTCTGGGGCAGAAGTCGCTGAGGTAGTCAAAAAAACTAGGCAGCGGCGGAGCCCCGGGGGTGGATGAGATCCGACCTGGGTATCTGAAAGCTATGGATGTTGTAGGACTGTCGTGGTTGACACGTCTCTGCAACATTGCGTGGTCATCGGGGGCAGTTCCTGTTGAGTGGCAGACCGGGGTGGTGGTTCCCAGGGGGACCAGAGGGTGTGTTCCTACTATAAGGGGGTCACACTCCTCAGCCGCCCTGGAAAGGTTTACTCCAGGGTACTGGAGAGGAGGGTCCGGTCGATAGTTGAACCTCGGATAGAAGAAGAGCAATGTGGTTTTTGTCCTGGCCGTGGAACTGTGGACCAGCTCTTTACCCTCGCTAGGGTGATGGAGGGGTCATGGGAGTTTGCCCAACCAATACACATGTGTTTGTGGATTTGGAGAAGGCTTATGAGCGTGTCCCCAGCGGAACCCTGTGGGGGACACTCCAGGAGTACGGGGTGGATGGTCTTTTGTTAAGGTTATTTTGTTAAGAGCCATTCAGTCCCTGTAACAGAGGAGTGTGAGTTTGGTACACATAGCCGGCAGTAAGTCGGACCTGTTTCCCATGAGGGTTGGACTCCGCCAGGGCTGCCCTTTGTCACTAGTCTTGTTCATAACCTTTATGGACAGAATTTCTAGGTGCAGTCGTGGTGTGGAGGGTGTTGAATTTGGTGACGGGAGAATCTCATCTCTGCTTTTTGAGGATGATATGGTCCTCCTAGCTTTCATCAGGCTCTGACCTACAGCTCTTCCTGGGGAGGTTCGCAGCCGAGTGTGAAGTGGCTGGGATGAGGATCAGCACCTCCAAGTCTGAGGCCATGGTTCTCAGTCGAAAAAGGGTGGATTGCCAACTCCAGGTCGGGAGAGAAGTCCTACCTCAAGTGGAGGAGTTCAAGTGTCTCGGGGTCTTGTTCACGAGTGAGGGAAGGAGGGAGCAGGAGATCGACAGGCAGATTGGGGCAGCGTCTGCAGTGATGCGGACACTGAACCGGTCTGTTGTGGTGAAGAAGGAGCTGAGCCAGAAAGCAAGGCTCTCGATTTACCGGTCGATATACCTCCTAATCCTCACCTATGGTCATGAGCTTTGGGTAATGACCGAAAGAACAAGATTGCGGATACAAGCGGCTGTGTGACGGAGCAACCTCGATCAGCCGTCCGATATTAGCATCACGTAGCTCCGTCTCACGCAGCGCGTTTTAGCCTGTGAGCACAGCTGAGAGCGTCACGTTCAACACGCGCGCGCACACACACACCCAAACATACGCACACACATTCAGCCACGTCGCAAGCCAATCCTTTCAGTGTTCGTTTCCTATTACGGTCGCGCTTTCATCCTACATTAAACACAGTAACCAAGGGTGCACACTTGGTAAACCAGCGGTAAACTCATACATAAACATGACACACTCACCACTGTCGCGTTGTGTGGAATGCTGGCCGCTTCCCGCGCCGCTGAACAAAAGTGGGTGTGACGTTATCTCATGTCATGTGATTTCACGGTCAGGTGACCGCTTGTCATGATTATTTGGTATTTGTTTATTTTATTATTCAAATACATGTTTTTGTGTTTATTATTGTAGTGTGGGAAATGTATTTGATTTGGGAATATTATGTTAAAGGGATATCAGAGTCTGTGTGTATAAACGAAAAAAAAAAAACAGACAAGCAGGAAGTAGACAGGGTGACGCCCATTGGAAGGGGCCAAGGATATAAAAGGGCACTGATTGCCTGGTATCAGATCAGTTCTACTGGGGTTGCAGAGGAGGTAACATCCATGCTGGAGCTGCACTGTGGGGATCTGTATATGGAGGTGACTACACACAAAAAAATAAAAGAAGGTGTTTTTCTGCCTATGCCTCGACTCGCCGACTCTTTTTCAACGCTCAGGAAGGAACCCCGCGACAGGCTGAAATGAGTTTTCTCCACAGGGTGGCCGGGCTCAGCCTTAGGGATAGGGTGAGGAGCTCGGACATTCGGGAGAAATTCGGAGTAGAACCGCTGCTCCTCCTTGTAGAGAGGAGCCAGTTGAGGTGGTTCAGGCATCTTGTTAGGATGCCCCCTGGACGCCTCCCCAGGGAGGTGTTTCAGGCATGTCCTGCTGGCAGGAGGCCCCTGGGTCGACCCAGGACACGTTGGAGAAAATATAATGCATCATCAGTTTTAATAATGCATCAGTATTATATAGTGCTTTTCTAGGTCACTTAAAGACGCTTTACAGAGTTGCATTATTCATTCACACAGTCATTCTCACCGGTGGTGGTAAACTACGACGGACGTCTGTAGCCACAGCTGCCCTGGGGCAGACTGACAGAAGCGAGGCTGCCATTCTGCGCCATCGGCCCTTCTGACCACCACCAACATTCACACACAGTCACACTCACATTCACACAGGCAAGTTGGGTGAGGTGTCTTGCCCAAGGACACAACGACAATCTAACCCAGCCAGAGCTGGGGATTGAACCGGTGACCCTCCGGTAACCAGACCGGCCACTCTCCCAACTGAGCTAATGCCGCCCCAAATATATCTCTGGTTTGGCCCTGGAACACCTTGGGATCCTGCTGGAGGAGCTGGTAGAAGTGGCTGGTGAGAGGACCGTCTGGGACTCCCTAATTGGGATGCTGCCCCCATGACCCAGACCCGGATAAGCGGAAGAAGACGAGACGAGACAGTATGACAGCTCAGCTATGCATTGCAGTAAAGAAACCCCATGGTTACATTGCTCCTCAAGTGTTACTTTTATCAAGAAAAAACAAAATGAGTAATTATTTTGTTTACTTCTCTATTGGACAACATGTAAAATTAGTCTTTATAGAAACGTATTATTAATTATTATTATTACAGAATTATTATTCAGTTTTTAGACTCAATATTTTATTTCTTACTTGTTCTATTGCGTTATTTTTATGGTGTTCTTATCTGTGCTATGATTTTATTCTGTTTTTAGACTCAATGATTTTATTTCTTATTTGTTTTATTGCTTGATGTCTTATGATTTAAATATCGTGCCATGGGCACTTTAAGCAATTTGGCTCAATCTTGATGCTCTTGTAAATGTGCTATATAAATAAACGTGACATTGACAATAATCCTATAAATTGGACCATATTAAAATGAAAACATTTAAAAACAATAATTCGTTCTCCTGACATCAAGCTCGTTTTCATCTGCAAAAATTTGCAGTTGAAAAGTACTTGTAAAGCAATAATTTTTGGAGGCTCGGTTTGTGACTAATGATTGAATTTACAGTAATAGTTGCGATTGCAACATCATAGTGGGTACTGCATAATGTTTTTGCTGATGTAGAGAGTCTTTCTTTCTCATATCTCAACTGATACATCATACTGATTGAAATTTGATAAAAAATATAAACAAAGTTTAAAGACAAGCTTTTTACAACTAGCAACCCTAGCAAAGTTTAGCCCTACCGCCCATCTGACCAGTTTGATACCATAATACATTTCCTCATCTCATCCCACCTGGATTTGTTAAAAACAGGCAGCCAGTGGTTGGTTACTGGCTGCCTGTTGAGTTCAGGATCCAGTTTAGACTTTTGACCCTTGTGTTTTGAGGCTTAGCATCATTCATACAGTTACTTCTGGACCCTCCCAGATCCAGACTCTAAACCAGAGGGGACAGAGAATTTCCTGTAGTGGCCCCTAATCTGTGGGACAGCCTGTCCCTGAGAGTAAGACCTGCTGTAACCACAGGTTGCTTTGAGTGTCTTCTTTGAATTCTGGTTTTAAATGACACCTCGATTTTATCAAGCAAGAATTATTGGTTTTGTTCTTATCTTTAAACTCTTTATGTGGTACTTTATTGTTTAGAGGATCACTTTTGTGCCTTCATCTGGTGTTTTCAAATTTTAAATTTTGTACAGCACTTTGGTATTAGAAAGGATTTTCAGGTGCTATAAAAAATCTAGAATGATCTATACTTTTCCTGGACATACAGTATATATGGTATTTTCCCTGGACCATATAGAGCCAGATTATCCTGAAACACATTGGATCTTAGATATAATGTAAACTCCAAAATGGAAGATTATTTGCCTTTTAGCTGATGAAAACAAAAGCAAATTCAAAGCTAAGCCAACAAGAGCTAAAAAAGCAGAAATTAATTCACCTGAACACTAATGCCAGAGATTCTGTTCAAAAAGCACAGGGCTGCAGAGCAGTGGACAATCAATACAATGAAATAACTATCAACAAAATCTGTTTAATTTAAGGGCCCTGGTTTACCTTAGCTACTTTGTCTGATTTACCTATATTTGGCATTATTTTTTGGAGTGTGCAACGTTCTTGAAAACCAACCAATTAACACACATTCTGTGTTTCATCAAGGACTCTTGAATGAGGTAAATATTTGCTCCTGTTGTCTGATTAATAGAGCTCACACACCGCTCCACTCCACTGCTGCTTTAGTATGATTGGCTGAGCTTCATTCCACAGTTGTACACTTCATGTGTAGCATGGGAAAATGCTATCTCAGTTGAATTAATCATAAATGAAAAAATAAGCTTTTAAAAACCAGATAAAATTATGTTATCTGCATGTTGTGTTAATCCACATATCTTTTATCTACAATAATATAATCTAAAACCTTCCTCTAAAGAAGAGCTATACAGAGTTCTGCAACTTGAGCCAGATACATTTTTTAAATCTTTTTTCTTTTAAGGTTTACATTTTTTTACAGCTTTATGGCATGCCTTTGGCTGTGAACACACTTTTAATCTATGGCTAAAAGTAAATAGGGACATTTTTTTATCTTCTCCAATCTAAAACCCTATCCACCATTTTTTTGGGGGGGAGAGAATGATATCGATAATGTAGTTCTTTGTTGATCCCTGGGGAAATTCTCTTTCTGCTTAGAGATTTGAGGTCAGGTGCAGCTATAGACAAGGACCCCTGGAGCACACAGAAACTTTTCAAATTGCTCAAGGACAGCTGAGTGGTGCAGACTTGAGGAGTGTGAAGATATTCTCCAGCTCAAAGGTGTTCTCTAGTCTTGTTACACAGGGCAGCGAGGTGTTCGTTCAGATGGAAACTTGATAATACAGTATTTCCCCTCAGTTTTGACATGGCATATTTAGCTTGATGCAAAAAGTCTGGGCTGTGTGGGACTATGGGTGGACCAGGATGAGACGTGCGCCAGGTTTTTGGGGGTTTGAGCTTGAGAAAGGAAATATTTAAAGTGCAGATTTGGCTCAGTGCACATAAACCTGTTCTGATCCTGTCAGTTTGACCCAGAACCAGACCCCCTTGGGTAACAGCCCCAGGACCCCTTGGTCCTGGTTCTGTGTCCCAGTAGCTGGTTCCAGAATTATTTTAGAGGGGTTTTGACCAGGATAGAGACCCAGAACCAGACCTGCTCCATGGGTAACAGCCTCAGGTCCCTGTTAAGTTTAAATCCTCAAGTTTAGTGTTTTCTATCATTGACGGAAAAGTCAGACATCTTCTGCTGCCCTGCAGGGCTCTGATTGGATAAAATGCCTTTAAAAGTCATGGCTGATACTTAATAGAACAGCCTCCTGATGATAAAATACATATTTTTTAAAACGCTACCACATGCCATTCACTCCACAGCGCATTTAAAACATGATCGCACATAATTTATGTCACCGTACGTTGCGATTCACAGAGCGTTTACACATAAAAAAGCGGCGTATTTGTTTTTTTTACGGATGTATTTTTCTTTCTCTGACTTGCTGGACACAGGTCCGTCTGTGGACTTCACTCACAGAGAGCACCTGGTCTGCTTGGCTGAACGTTTTATTACTGGAGAGTAGGGCTGGACGATATTAGGAAAAACTGCGATATGCGATAACAGTGCTTAATATTGCGATATCAATAACAGATGTGATATATAAACAACCACCCCCCCCCCCCCCCAACGAGTAGTCCAGGTACCGAGCACCGCAGCACATCCAGCAACAAATTCATTCCAAAGACCTGCTAAAACTTTACTAATATATTGATGCTGCATGTCCACTTAATGGGAAAAAGCTCATCTAATCTATAAAAACAATGTTTTCTACCTCAATGGGACCCAAATCCAACACTAAGCAGCTAAATAAAAAAAGTAAAAAGACTCTAAATACACACAGAGAAAATCACAGCAGCTACAATGCTATATGTTTCCTATCCACACAAGTCACCATTTAAATTAAAGCCCAAAGGATTTCCTTTCTAACAGTTTGTGTTTCATCACTACGACAAAACTCAGTGAACCAGCAGCTGGAGAAAAGGAAAAACAACGTGATGAAGTCAGAATCATAACTTCATTCAATTTAGGATCAGTTCAAATGTTTTAACTTCATGTTTCTCAGAACATCTCAACCTGAACATTTCATGGCTAAACGTCTGATGGAAAATCCTCCATTCTATACACCTGTCCCTCTGATGGACTCTTGTCCCTCAGATGGACTCCTGTCCCTCAGATGGACTCCTGTAGTTTGGTTTCTAGATATTTGGCCTTGGCTAGATATTCAATATTATTGGAAAATATTATAATGTACCAAGCTAATAAAATACCTGACCAATAAACATTTAGAAAATGTTTTAGAGTAAATAGTTCTAATTTAAAAGGAACTGAAGTCTTTAAAAAATCTGATTTAGAACCAAAGAGAAGGAATTTAGTATTCCTGTAAACAGTATAAAATTATGGAAAGAATCACGGTCATTAAACATATTTTTAAATGTTTTAAATCAAAGGTATGAGGTCATTATGCAAATGTAAATGAAGATGGTGTCTGAGACTAAGTTTGAAAGTTAGAACAGGAATGTGCTGGAAACGGATTTCATGTTCTTTTGTAAAAAAAAAAAAAAAGAAGAAGAAGAAGCAGAAAATAAGATTGTTTTCTCGCAGCTTCTTTTCATTCATATTTATTTTGTGTGTACATTCTGTTTGCTCTCATTTTGAATTAAATAATAAGAAGTTAGTTGATCATCATCTCAGCTTCTCTGAGTGTCTGAGTCTACTAACCCGTTTATAGATTTGAGGAGGAGGAGGGGGGGGGGGGTGTTGGACCGAGAGCAGCACATCTAACCCATGCTACCTTCTCCTCCTGAGCTGTAGTTATTTCATTAAATCCTCGTTGTCAGTGCGACATCGTCCTTGTTATCACACATTGACGATCCGACTACAGCTGACTGCTGTTTTAGTGTCTGGAGCGAGTCGCTGCTAGAAACAGTTTAGCGGCGCAGTTCTCCCCCCGCCCCGCTGAGTTTATATTTTCGTACTTCTGGTTTAATGTGTTTCTATGGTTGAACCATGGGGAGACGTTCAGCGCCTCTTGTAATCCATTTGACCAACTCTTTATTCTTGCAAACACACAAGCGCACACACACTAGCACACAAACGCAAGACAGGCCGCAGTACTCTGCGGTTGTCCTGCAGAGAACGTGTTTGTAGAACTTCGTCTCTCTTGAAACCAAAGTGTCTCCAAATGAGAGACCTGATATTGTTTTAACCACGAGGTCGTCACAGACATTTTCCTCTCTTGTTTTGCTCTCAGCCATTGCAACGCGAAGCAAAGCTAACTCAGGTAGCATCAAACAGGTTACGTAGGGGGCAGGCGTAAACGTAAACAGAGCCATCTGATTGGTCACATATGGGAAAGGCTAACATAAACAAAGCCGTCTGATTGGTCACATATGGGAAGGGCTACATTTGATTGGTCAAATACTTCCGTATTAGCTTACAAAGAGTTGATTTATAGAACATATGGATACATTTCAACCCAGCATTTATCGCCGTTTTTGACGTCTTTTGCGATAGGCCTATCGCACGTCCTGTTATCAAGATAACGATAAATTTTCGATATATTGTCCAGCCCTACTGGAGAGGCAGCGCTATGTCTGCACCCTTCAATAGACTTACTGGTAGGGACATTTCAGTGATTTATGGAGACACAATCACCTCCATCCATGCCAAATCTACGCCCATGAATTTATTACCATAATTGTACCTGAGCCACTCATAATATAATCGCTACTTTACCTGTGTTTACCTTGTCATCCAGAGGCGGAGGGAGGAACTCCTTTATCTTCTCCATGTAAGCTAGGTTAGCTGTGCTGTGAGAGCTTCTCAAGTTCACTTTCAGGTCTGCGGGATTTATCTCCTCAAGAAATGTTCCACATATTTGATCTCGTTCTAAAGACACTGCTTTTATCTAAAAACGTAGTTATATTCAAAGTAATCCCAAATTCGTCTCTGACATGAGTCACATGACGCTCGCTGTTGACAGATGAGATGATGCATCAGCAGTGGCACGCGCACCGCAAAAAAAAAGAATAAAAATAAAACACAGAGACATAAAAAACTAAAACTAAGCTGATTTTCTCTATTAATTCAGTTAGTTTTAGTTAGTTTTGTTAATGCTCATTACAGTTTTAGTTAGTTTCAGTTATTTTTTTTATTTCAGTTTTTATTTTTATTTCAGTTAACGAAAATGTTTTTTAATTCTAGTTTTCGTTATTTTCTTAGTTTTAGTTAACTATAATAACCCTGATCCTGTGTTAATTTGAAGGGGACAGTGTGGTGTAGGGTGGACAGTTGGACAGAGACCTTGACATCCGTGACACTACACCACTTATGAACGACTAAAGGCTCCCGGATGCTGACTCAGCGTGGCGACAAATTGGTGGCATTGTTTTATGAAAGTGGCTTTTCTCACAACATTGTGATCAATCAAACATGTTCAAGAACTTTTTATTATAAAATGACATGCTTTGTTTCCATAGAAAAAATTGTTGTGCTTTCTGAACACTACATACTGAACATGTCCAGTGTGTCTCCTGTCTGTGGTTTGTCTCTCTGTCCTGTTTTATTATGGTCCAGTTTAAAACACTGGTTGTGTAAGGCAGTATGCACTATATTGCCAGAAACAAGTAAACAAGCCTTTCATTTAATGCTGCTGTTAATACATGTGTTGGCCACATGTCTTTATACTGATTTGACACAACTTTTCTAAGTTGCGTAGATGATAAAACGGTTGCTTTATAGAGAACCCTCCTCTATACTCCTCTGATAACTTTTGTTGAAATAATACCTTAAAAAATAAACTCTTTCCACTAGATTCATATCTTTGTAGAGTGAAGTTAATGGTTTATAGAATAAGACATTTTCTACTTGAAGCAGTGGTTCAGATCTTTTGAAGTGGGCTACTGTGAAAAGGTTATAAACAATTCATATCTTTCTTGTTGTAGATAGCTCTTTGAACAGACTTGTTTTGGAGAAATAGAGATGAATCCTGACTAGACTGATGAGCACAAATGAATCGCTATAGTCCAAGATAACAGCAATATCAAAGTGAATTATTGCCATTATAAAACAACTCCAGCTTTTATGCAAACTTTAACACCGCTGTAAATTTCATGTTGCACCAATTTTGTAAAAAAAATAAAATCCAGGTCAGAAAGAGCTGCTGAGTTTTAAAATAAAGATGGTGTGGGGGTGTGGTATTTCCACAAAACACCTGGTTATGAGACTATCCATAATAAGTAGAACAACATTTATAAAATGTAAACAACTTACTAAAAAACATCTAAAGCTCATGTGGAAATTTAAAAAATAATAATCATGCATAAGTAAGTAAGTAAGTAAAGTTTATTTATATAGCGCCTTTCACAGACATAAATCACAAAGCGCTTTACAACACAAACAAAAGAACAAAACTGAGAAAACATTGAAAATAAAAAACAAAACAGAGATTTGGGCATACAGGGGATCTACATTGTAAATGATGAGGCTATGTGGGCTATTGACTTGGGCAAATACTAAAATCTTGGGCAGAACAATTTTAGGAAAAACTTCAATAATATATTTGGGCAAAACAATAAAAGGGGAAAAAATGGGAGCAGGTAAGAAAAGGGCTAACAACAAGGAAGGATGAGGAAGAAACCTCTGCATACAGGAAACAATACACTGAGAGTCCACAGTTAAAAAACACATCCGGGAAGGTGGGCGGGACCAGGAACTCTGCCAGCAGGCACAGACTTCAGTGCTGACGCAGCTGCACGCCTGCACCCCCAGCAGGGGTGAAGGAGAACATAGGAGGAGAACGTAGAAAGGAGGGAGGTTCCGAGCAGCCGCTCCATTCGTTCTGTAGCGTGGGGGTTTGTTTTCAAGGGCAAAGATAAGATTACAAGTTGTTTGTCAGGCAGTAGCCATGTTTTCTCCACTGCCTTATTGTTCATTACAGTTCGTTTTGCTGGCTTCACCCCCAACAAACAGTTGAATCATGGCCATCCCCACTGATCTGTGCAGTCAGACACCTCAGTTGTAATTTGCTCCGCTCCAGAGTTTGTTTGCAGCCAGTCCTCCAAAACAAGTCCTTCATCGTGAGCGTTTCAGTGTTCCAAGCACAAATCAACCCCTCCTGAAGTGTAGGACACCTGCCAATCGCTCCCACAGCTCCGTTATTTTCATATGAATCAAGATGTCAATGAGCGTAGACCCGAACCTCATTAATCCAAAAGTGCAGTCCTCCAGAGACGCAGCGTGCGTCCCTGTCAGCCGAGTCGGAGAACCCCTCTCCGTTTTGAAAGTGGAAAAAAATATATCTACACTGCAAATATGGGTAGTCTACATATAGGAAATAAATACTACATTTGATGCAAAAAATACTTAAAACAAGTGAAATTATCTGTCCATGCAGCGAGTTAATTTTACTTAATAAGAAATCTTGAATTAAGATTTTTTTATCTAGAAATAAATGATCTAATTTAAGCACTCAAAAGGGTTAAAATAAGCTTTAAACTACTCAATTTTAGATAAATTTACTTGAAATCATACTAATAAAAACCCAAATTAAGTACAATATACTAAATTTCAGCATTTTTTTAATGTTTTGAATTCTTAATTGTAGCAAATAAATGCATTAACAAGAAAATATATAAGTAAAATATACTCAGTATTAGTAAATTATGCTTAAGTTGCTTCTTGATTTAAGTTGGCTCATCTCAAAATAGACTATAATCCATATCAAGTCTAACCCCCCCAAAACTTAAAAACAGTCTATATTCTCAGAATGTCTCGACATCTACTGAAATCACAACCAGGACAAGTGTGCTCCTCCTCAACATTTATTCTTCTCAGAAAAATATGGGCTGCTGCAAAATCCCTAAAAATCTAAATTATGCCTTTTAAAGGCCAAAACAATGAGAACATTTAAATTTAACACATTTGCACTTAATCACAGTCACATGGCATAACCCAAAACAAGACTTAAATCTCAACGTGTCTCAAGTGACATAAAAAAGTAAACTGTCCTTTGTAAGGATGTATAAGGAAAGCTTTTCCCCTATAAAAAGACCTCAACAAGATACATTCAACATTTTGCCTTTAAACATGTGTGACAAACAGCCACATGTAAACAATGGCATAGTGCAAAAAATGACTCAATGCCTCAGGTAAAGTGCCATTAAAACATTTTTAAAATAAACATTCCTTGTTAAGGATGTATAAGTGGAGAACTTTTTCCATTACAAAAGGACATTGCTAGGCAAACTAGTAGCAAAATCTATGCAAAATAACAAAAACTGCAACTGTGCTGCTAAAACCCTGCTTGGTACTCACTTATTTTTCAAAGAATGCCTTCCACTCAGCTATTGCTCTACTAGTGGCGTCTTGGTCATGGATGGTATCAGTGATTACCTCAGTTTGTATGACAGAGAGGAGCATTGCAGCACATTTTGGGTACGTTAGGTGCAAGGTGTAGTAATACGCCATCAGCACCAACATTCCTTCGCAAAAGTCCTCCAAAGGGAGAGTGCTCACTGGTTCGTTTCCCACAGCAACAATGCTGGTTGATCCATCCAAAAGCAGCATAGGGGAGGAGAGAGGTCGCTTCTCCAGGTACAGCATAGCATCTTTACCCGGCTAGAACAGAACAATAAAGGACAATATGCTCAATTTTTTTTTTAGCAAATTGTTGCTGTGCACCAAATACCTTAAGAGACATTCAACACATTTTATGCAACAACTGAATAACACAAAACACACTAACAACACTTTACAATGCTCTGACTGATTTATGGTTGAAACAGAAAAAATTAAAATGAGAGATTTTACTTTCACAGATGTGAACTTTCTGAAATATATTAATTATGAACATGAAATTTCTCAATTTTATAGTTTTGCAACTTTTTCATTGTGACTATTTGTGCTTTTTCTCTTTTTTAGCAATTGTCTTTTTATTTCTGTTACAGATTCTGTTTTTAATGTTGTTTTCAATATGTTTTTTCCTGCTTCTACTTGTGTCCCGACTGCAGTGTACTTTTGTTTTGCACACCCTCTCTGGAGTAGTTTTCACATGACAATTAAGAAACATTGATTATTGATTGATTTCATCTCTGCTAAACTGAACTGAACTAAGCTGTCAATCGATGTGCATCGCGCAAACCTGTAAAGGTGTGGTGTGACCGTACACAGAACACCGTGCCTTCCTGTTTACAGCAAACATCTGCTAAGTTAGCCATTCTAGGGAGGGGGATTGGGGAGAAGGGATGTTTTGGGAGAGGCCTTGGTATGTTGCAATAAAAGACTTCCCTCTCACTCAAATACTCTGGACTGCAGCTTTAGGTGTGAAAATGCTAAATAGTACAATAGAGTACAAGTTACAGTGGTTGGTATTGCCAACAGCTATTCTCACCTTGAGAATATGAAGGAGGGCCTCACTGGCATTTCCCAGCCGCTTTGGTGGTGTGGTTGGTGATGGGAGTGCATTGAAGAGAGCGATCGTAAAATCCACTGTGAACAGATAGATGTCCCTCAAAGTAGTCTCAACATATCAGATTTATGAGAATAATGTATGGAAAGGTCACTTACTTCCACGTACGTCCACTTTAGAACAAAACTCTGCCCATCTACCCTTCACTTGATCTATGTATTTGAAGTTGGAGCCACCAACGATGCGTCGCAGTTCATCCATCACCTATGACACAGTTGCACTCAGTTAGTCAAGAACACCTTTTCAGAGAAAACCAAGGGATTTAAGTGAAAGTAGTTAAAATTACATTTTGGATGTCTTTGAAGCATGGGTATGCCTCAAATATTTTTGTTGGTCTGTCTTCTTCCCTTGTAATATTCGCATCAATGAAAGCTCGTCTGGCCTCAAACTCCAGGTCCAAAATTTGAGCGACGCCACTTTGGTTGGGATTAACATTGGGTTTCTTATACATGTTACTCAAGGTTTTGTAGTGCCTTGCCTGCATCTTCCGGCTGTCTTGGTCTGCTAGAAAAAGCAAAGCAAAGAGTAATTGTAAGACAAGTGATAACTACTAGACTTCACAAAAAATCTACATTTTTATTTAATTAAAATTTTTTGCTAATTGGTCATTTGTAATAGATTTTAAGTCACTGTTTGCAGTTCAATAATTATGAGAATGATCCAGTTTTCACTTCTGACAGTCATGAATGGGTGAATGACTGATTGTAGTCTATAGCATTTTGGTGTCCTTAACCTTGAAAAGCACTAAACCACTGATATCCAAATTCTGTCCTTTAAGACCTGTACCCAGCATGTTTTAGTGTTTTCCTTGCTCCAACACAATTCAACACCAATAGTTGATTCACCTGTTCTGCATGTCATCAAGCTCTGTAGAAGGCCTTTAATCACCTACTCACTAAAATCAGCTGTGTTGAAGCAGAGAAACCTAAAACATACTAGATACCGGCCCTGGAGCTAGTCTGATCAGACTCAGCCCACAGAGAATACTCCACCCCTTCATAATTATAAGAAAATGAAATTAAATACCAGCTTGAAATAAAAAGGGAGTTAAAAAGTAAAAGTCCCTGAAATATGCAAAATAGCTTTATAAAATGAGAGTCACAAAATAAAACATTATATAATAAACAAATAAACATAAATATATACAGTAATATATAAATACAGAAATAAAAAATAGAGAAATAAAAACAGGAATAAATAAATAAAACTGCCAAAAATATCCCCATTAAAATATTTATTTTCTTATTATTTTTTATTTCAAGGGGAAATGTATTTATTTTATTTCATTTATTTAAGGAGGACATTTATTTACTTCATGGAGTGTTTAATAATTATTTCTTAGTAACAGTATTTCTGTATTTATTTAAATTTGACTAAAAAGGCGTTCCATAAAACTCAGTGGCACATGTTCAGCTCTAGCTGATATGGCAAAAACTTTTCTTTGACATATTTAAAGTCTAACAGATAAAATAGTTGCAAACAAACAATATGTGGTAAAACTGGAATTTAATGAGGACGTTCCACACCGTTTGATTAAGGTTTTAACCGCAGAATAACTTTAGAAGACGTGTTTCAGGGCTTCAGCAGTACAGGTGTTATGCTGAAATGAGTTTCCCCGTCAGAAATTATCCATCTTTTCTTTGTTTTCCCTTTAAACTCTGTAGTTTAAAATATAACACTTTAATAAAATACCATGTTTATTATGTCCGCTAAGGTAAACGCACCTGGATGACGGAAGATCACTAAAAAACGTAGTTGCTCCACTGTTTACAAGGTGGGGGCACAGTTTCGACGGGGTAACATATTTCAACATAACACCCGCATTGCAGAAGCGCTAAAACGTGCCTTTTAAAGTAATTCTACGGTCAAATTATTAATCATAAAGTGGGGAACTTCCTCATTAAATTCCCGTTTTACCACAGATAGTTGTTTACCACATTTTACTCTAACACAGCAGTACTATCCCACGTGTCAAGTTTTAGCATCAATGCTAACAGACGCTAACGCTACTTAGCTAATAATGCTAACGCTACTTTGCTAATAACACAACACAATGAAAAATAAAGACTTACCCTGCAACACCGAAAGTATGGTATCGTCAAACTCGTCCATACCGAGACAACAGTCCTCTGGCTCGGTTCTGGAGCCTTGGCAGTACCTGGTAAAACCCCACAGGTGGAGTTAGATCACATAGCTAAAGTTATCATGTTAGCTTGCTAACTAGCAGCCCTCACAAACTACGACTTTATCTTAATGACATCATTCTGCTTTAATTTTCACAAATTTTATTCATGAATTAACTTAATATTACTGACCTTAAATTGTTGTTCGCTTTATTTAGATAAATACCGGTACCTTGAATCTTCTTAAACGTCTTGATGGTTCTTCAAAAAGCGGGGAGAAAGACTTCGGGGGAACGTGACGTCATCAATTGACAGGAAATAATATGAATCCGCAGAACATGATTTTTCTTTAAAAATGTGCACCAAAATATTGAGAAATTAAATTAAAAAAAAACTTATTACATAAAAATAAACCAAACTAATCTAATTTAAACGTGATAACTCAGATAACTAAGTATAAATATATTTTCAAAATCTACGTTTCCCATGATCCTTCACACTCATTCCTGGCTAACCGCGCGCAAACAAAATCCTATTTTTGCAAAAGAAAAGGAATCAGGGCCTGTATCAGCTGTCAAAAATATTGACTATGTTAAGAAAAAAAAATCAATAAATTTCTTGGAATAGAGGTAGTTCAATTTATTGTCTCAGTGAAGTGGTATGTTCTCAATGGCAATAAGTATATTTCTGGGAAGTCCCATGATTATTGCAGACGTAGATGGCACTTTCCCAGAGTTTGGACTAAAGGATATCTTTTTGATTAATTCCTTGTTTATTGCTTTTGAGTACCAGCGCTATGAAACTTTGAATTTAAATCCAGACCTACTAGCATACGAAGCATGTTGCCCAAGCTACATAATTTGTACATGAATTCATTGATTATAATTCACATTTTCCTATTAATTTCAGGGAAAGTGTGTTTGTGCCAATAAAATTCAGTCTTTGTGATATTATTTCCCATAGAAATCACATTTAAGATTGAAGCTTCACCAGCTCAGTGTAGTTTTCTGTTGACAAACATTGGTCATCAACTACTGTGTTGGGAGTAACCAGTTACAAAAGTAATTAGTGACAGTAATATATTCATTTTTTGAGTAACTAGAAATATGACATTACTCTTTTAAAGTAAAGTAATATATTACTAGTTACAATTTGAGTAACTTACTAGTTACAACACCCCACCCCCATTTGTCAAGGAGTTGGATAAGACGTGTGTTGCTATGGAAAAAGAGCTGAAGAGAATATTTGAAGCCCAGGAGTCTCAACTGCTGATATATGGACTGACATTAATAAAATATTTTCTAGGACTGACTGTAGTTTAATAAAATGGTGAGAAAAATACAGTATTTTCTGGTGTCATTCTTGTGTAAAATGTAAATCAATCAGTTATAGTATTTTAGAACGCCGTCACATAAGTTATTTTGCCAAAACTAACTCAAAGTAGTGTAACAGATACTATTTGGGGACTGTAATAGCCTATGTAATACAAACTATATTACATTTTTTATGCTGTAACTAGTAATATTAATATATTATCATTTTAAAGTAACTTACCCAACACTGGTCATCAAATGTTCTCTAAACTAATGTCAAGTTTATCTGTCGGGCGACAATAATCCTGGCATGTTTGGACAGTTAACAGCTGTCACTGTAAAAAAGATTTGTCATAAATTGTGGTTAAATGTTTTCTCTTTCATGTGCAAATTTGAACCATATTTTCAAGCTTCATGCGCATTTCCTAAATCAAGCAAATTGAGTTTATCACTGCATCTTGAAACAAGTTATATTTTGAGAAATGTCTGGTGATAGACCTAATGTAGCTTCTTTTAAAAGTTATTCTTTCTATTTTAGGATTTCTGATCTAATACAGGAAAAAAAGTATGGTTATCCTTGATTTAAGATTGTTATCTAAAATCAAGGGTTAAAAACAAGTGAATTATTTTTAAAACAAGGCAAATTTTCTAGCATGTCTGAAAATAAGATTTTAAATCATGGCCAGCACCAAATAATTTGCAGTGTAAAGTTTTGAGTGAACTGAATTTGAGTTGAGGTGCCAACATTAGCAGAAATATCTTAAATATTTTAAGTTTAGAGAAGGTTAAAATAGTTTAATTTGAGTTAAATAGTTCAAAATACCTGATTTGTTGAAATTTAAGAGTTGAATTTTGTTTAAAAAGTGCAATTTAGATGAAAAGATTGCTTGAACATTAAAAAAGTTAGCAACATAAAAAATAGCAAAAGGCAATAACTTGCAAAAGAGTTTTATACCAGCAGAAAAAGTCAAAATTCTAGCAACACCTTAAAGGGCATCTTTCAAGTTCTTTTTTATGACAGAAAAAACGGAGAAAGACGAGAGTTAGTAGCTGAGGTAAAATGTTGTTTAAAGATGGTCATAATTACGGAGCCCGTCTCATGACATGGTGGAAGAATTAGTATTTCGTGCGCACGAATTATTATTTCGTTCCCACGAATTATTATTTCGTTCCCACGAATTAGTATTTCGTGCGCACGAATTAGTATTTCGTGCGCACGAAATAGTATTTCGTTCCCACGAAATAATAATTCGTGCGAACGTTAAACATATTTCGTTCCCACAAATTACTATTTTGTGGGAACGAAATAGTATTGATGATATTATCCCGCAGTCCCTCATCCATCTGCACCAGCCGTGATAACGATATACCCACTGATGTTTGAGTGCCTTTTCTAATTCAGTTCTTGTCATGTTTACCTATCTTTGTCACTTTGTCATGAGCTGTATGACTTGTTACACAACTTTCAAACTTTCTACCACACGGTTTGTTGCGTGGAGTGGTAAACTCGTGTTTCTGCAGGACGCGCAGCCCTGTGTGGCAGGATGAGCATGATTGCTCCTGGTTTTATTGGCCACACCTGTAGCTGTTTTACTGATTTCTATAAGGACAGCAGGTTGGATCAAAGCCCTGCCAAGGTGTGCTGGTGGACTGACAGGTCAGCTCACCTGTGTGCCTGGGATCGGCTGCTAGTGCAGCAGCGGGAGGTTGTCAGGCACTTGGTTGCCATCTCCTCTAGCAGGGGGGTGGGTAGAGATGGCGTTGGCTGGTGAGTGTGTGTGTGTACGTACGTGTGTGTGCTGTTTTTCGTCCCTCAGTGTGATAACACCATTATGTGACACAGGTGTGAGCGAGCAGCCCAGGGAGTGACCGCCCTGGTCGCGCCAGGACGCTGCTCTTTTGCCTGTGGGGACTTTCGTCTCCAGCTCAGTGGAGCAGCGCTGCAACCTCCAGCCTCTCAGACATTGATTGGGACTCCGCTTGCCGCCGGATCAGTCCAGTCCAGTAGCAGCTGGCAGGTCAGCTGGACCACGGCAGTTCAGCTTCTGGACTGCAGGACTCTATGGAGCCGTGGGACGGTGCTCGTGAGGGTGTGTGTGTGTGTGTGTGTGTGTGTTAGGGGAACAGTCGGGAGAGAGAGACTAACAAGGTGTCATTAACCATTTTCATTTATTTATTTCAGTGGAGCTCGCCAGGAGGAGGTGGAGCCGGTGTTACCGGACCCTCTGCAGAGGCAGCAGCTGGAGCAGTACCTAGGGTGGGTGTGGTGTGGTGCACCCTCAGGTTTGTGGTCTGCTGCTCTGCAGGGTTCCGCCCCCTGCTGGTGGATCCCCACTGTTTGGTTGGGGCTTATGACTGTTTTGTTTTATTTGTAAATAAACCCATTATTTTAAACATCCTTGGTCTGTCTCCTTGGGGTAAACATGAGCTTTAGTGCTCCTTATTAACATCCACTCTGTCACACCTGCACACAAATCATGGCACTTTTAAAGTAGAGCTGAATGATAAAGGGCACACGGTATTTTAAACATAAAACCAGAGTCCAATATCTCCCAGAAATCACTGAAATGTCCCCAGTAATTCTTCTATCAGGGTGCAGCCAAAGAGCTGCATCCCCGCAATAATACGTGCAGCCACAGCTGACCAGTGCTGCCCTGCTGTGCGTGGAGTCCAGCCCGGGTCCCACGAATAATTAATTCGTGCGCACGAAATACTAATTCGTGGGAACGAAATACTAATTCGTGCGCACGAAATACTAATTCATGCGCACGAAATACTAATTCGTGCGCACGAAATACTAATTCGTGCGCACGAAATACTAATTCGTGCGCACGAAATACTAATTCGTGGGAACGAAATACTAATTCGTGCGCACGAAATACTAATTCTTCCACCATGTCATGAGACGGGCTCCGTACATAATCTATTTTTGCTTAGCACTTAATAATATAAATATTATATTAATGACATTTTCAGCAGCATTATTTCATTCCTTTTAAAAAACATTGTTAATTATTCCTCAACTCTTTCATCCAACACTGCGGTTCGGAGAACCTGAGTGTTTAATTACGCTGCAGAGGATCACGTGGTTCTGATGTTAGTTGATCTGACACTGGGCCCAGTTCAGCTCATAAATCCAGACTGATCTAGAGAATAAAGGCCAATTCATACTCCACTAGAAGAAAGAACTTTGTTCTCGCTGGGGGGCTGCGAGAACGTCATTTTGTTCTCGCAGACCCAGTTCGGCAGCTCTAACGGCTTGTTCTTGTGCACATCAGCCGGGCCAAACTTTGTCCGGCAGGATGTCCGAGAACAACTGCTGTGATTGGTCAGAAAGGGAGGATGAGCGTGGTTTTGCGGGTAGTGGTTGACATTTTTCTCCAGCGCCTGCTGCTTTGTGCGGATGGACCTGAAAGGGTGACGGTCTGGATCGACCCGAGCTAGGAGAACCAGCGCGGACCGCGACGGTTTGCGCTGGAGACCCGTATGCCTCCGCTCCTCACGTATGCGAGGACGGATCGTTTTAAACTGCACACACACAACCCCCCCTCCACACACACACACACACCTGATATGCACACCCATTTGATACATCGCTGAAGCAGTTCGACAGCTGAGTTCTCGGGGAGTATGAATGCTCCCTGCCGAAACTAACTTTTTTTCTTGTTCTCGGCGCTCCCCAGCGAGAACAAATTTCTTTCTTCTCGTGGAGTATGAATAGGCCTTAAACCAGCTGATCATCAAATCCTCATCTGGAGACCTATAGCTCTCCCCATCTGAGGAGCACAGCGCAATGAGCGCATCCTTTACGCACGAGTGCCTCTGACTGTAGCATTCATATGTCTCAGTTCAGATCATAAATCCAGACTGATCTAGAGAATAAACCAGCTTGGTTGAACGCTCTCTGGGTTTTTTGAACCGCGAGTTATCCGCTCCAGACTCTGGACGGGACGCTCCCTGTCTATAGTCCGGAGCGCTGCACATTACGCACGAGTGGCTCTGACTGCAGTATTCATATGTCTCATAACTACACAGCTGATCACTATATTGCATCAATTAAGTGCAGTTATACCATTTAAAGACATGAAGAGACTGTGATTTAACTCCTAAATGCGAGATGCTTTCGTTCAAATTCTCGTTTTTATTCAGTTCAGAGACGGTGGAAGGTGACAGTTGGTCTTGTGTGCGCGCATGTCGTGTGTGTGTGTGTCTCCAAGTCTGAAAACTTACACAACTTTCAGACTCTTTTATAAATGAGGCACCAGCCGGTATCAGCGGTCACAGAGCGAGAAACGGCTGCTCGCAGCCCGACAAGCTGCTAGAGACTCGCCAATACAGCACGGTGTGATGGCATGCGTGCGCACACACATACACACACAAATTATTTCCCGAGAGATAAATACAATCCAAGTGCATGAGCACAGAAAATAAAGTAAACAGACCGTACCAATTTAAGTTTTGAAGACGTTAGATATCCTCTTCATTGTTAGCTCCGCCATCTGCGTTTACATCAGTTGGAAGCTCGTTGGGGTCTAACTCTGGCTTGAACATGTACGGCTGAACTCTTTGTTTACTTGATAATCACTGTCTTCATCAGAATAAAATTCCATAGCAGATAATTCTGATTGACTAGCAGAGGTTTTAGATGCTACATCAAATTCGGATGAAGTGTTCTCTTCCATTCTTTGGGATAGCTACAATCCGGCAGTTTTACTAAGCGATGGCGTGGGAACGTGTTCCTCTGTATATGTCACTTCCAGTTTTCCAAAGACAGGCGCTGTTTTCAGACAGATTTGCTAGAGAGCCAAGTTAGAGCAATAATATCACCTTTTCCATTTAAATATCACCCCTTTTTTCAGCGAATATATAAAGTTTAGACTTGTTACAACATAAGGGCTTCAACATGTGTTTAAAATAAAAGTTGCCCTTTAAAAAAGAATTGCTAAATAGTAGAAGATTAGCTAAACAGTACAGTGTAAGAAAGACATTATGGTAATGCAGAATGGTAGAACGTTAGTTAAAATATAAATGGGTAATTGTAAAGCAAAAAGGTAGTTAAATAGACTGACAGAGAAACAACTCAATCCAAAGTTGACGTTAGAAAAAAACTGCTCAAACCTATGAAAATGTCTAAAGACCAGAGCTAAAATGTATTCCTAGCTAAACTGTTTGAAGAAAGGTTCATTAGTAAGGGACAGTAAGAGAACAGCTGGATAAGTTTAAGGGTTCAAGGTGTCTCTCCAATTCAGGAAGCTGTCATACATCAAAAAGTGGAGGCAGCTTTATTCATTTAAAGTGGTTGTGTGGCGCGTTTGCTGTTGATTTGCAATGTGATTAGAAAAAGATTGTCTGAGATTCCAACATGGTTCCTCAATATTTTTTAGTCCAAAGTCCCCTGATTATTTTAAAGGTACTGGCCAGTCCAAGCATCAAAATTGTATAAATAGTATGTAGCTACAGTTTACTATTTATATGAGCAATACCAGATATCAGTTTTTCATGTCGATCAGCAAATTTGACATAAATTAAATCAATTCAGCCTAAATTCCTGTGTCTCATCTTGAAGAACAGTTTTTCCGCATACATCACTGATGACGCTCATCGAGGCACCGTCTCTGTAAACAACCAGACCTTCCCGTCGAAAACAATTGGATTAGTTAAGTTCCGTTCACCTTCGTGGTCAGAATGGTGTACAGTATAAATGCCTTCTGCACGGCTGCACAAAAAAATCGGAGCCACATGTCCGAGTCCTGCACGAGTTTCCCCAAAACACCACCACTTTTAAGGAAACATTTTGTGAGCAGGATGAGGGCGCACTGGAAATGCAGTTCATCTTCGCGGATCTGTAGCGACCACTTTGATGAAACTTGCTACTCGAACTACAGGGCTTGGTCAATGGGATACAGTCGGAGGTTGGACCTAAAAAATGAAGCTCAGATTCCAACTATATATCCCTCTGGGACCTGTAAAACTGCAGCATCATCGCCAAAATCATCCTAAAAAAAGTGTCCTAATTTATAAAAAACAGGCCTGAAAGGTGCGTCACTTTCTCCGCAAACTTTGGGATTAAATGCACAATTTGGAGACGGGAAACCTGGTCGCTCAGCTGGTGAGCTTAGTTATAAAATGATTAATTTAAGAAATTATTTCAGACTGTGGGCCGCGCACGTACACACACAATCAATCGTCATCTCACCTCCACCCCCGTTTCTGAACGGAATAAAAAGAATCTGAACGAACGTATGTCGCATTTAGGAGTTAGATCACAGTTTGTTCATACAGACGTCTTCAAATATTTATTATAACGGCAGTTATTGGTGCTTTATTTGTGATCAGGTGTGTATCAATTGTCTCTACGAGAATTACGCACAAGGGTACCTTGTGCGTAAAGGACGCTCCGTCGCGTCAATATGAGGCAGAATCTGGATGATGATGGCTGATCAGCTGGTTTAGACTTAGATCAGCCCTACATCTGCTGAACCACCAGACCTGCTCCTGTCTAATGTCTCTTTGGATTAAATGTTTTCATTAAATGTTCTTAAAAATAAAGTCTGCCCGCGGCGGCTCCGAGCGGGGCTCCGCGTCTCGGTGAGGCTCCAATCCGCCCTACGAGGAGCTGAAAAACGGTGATGCATTTCGTCTAAACATCACTGCTGGCATCAGGAACAAGCCAGCCCGGCGTCTTCAGTGACCAGCAGCCTGTGGACACACTTCATTCAGTCTGCTGCCGCTGAGCTCATCTCTGAGCGTTCAGCGCTGCAGCGACCTGTCACTCAGAGCACTTCACCTCGGCAGCGCAACAATCAGTGGAGGATGAAGCGGCCAATGAACAATTAATATATTATTTTAAATGAATGAAAATTAAATGCCATTAAAAATTTAATAAATACAAGGTTGTTTTTATTATTAGGCTAAATGACGGATAAAAATAGATTATGACCGAATTTTTTTCGTCGGGGTCTAACTGGCTCAAACATGTACGCCTGATCTCCTAAATCTTTATTTACCTGATAATCACTGTCTTCATCAGAATAAAAGCAAATAATTCTGACTGACTAGCAGAAGTTTCTGATGATGCTACATCTGACTCTGATGAAGTGTTCTCTGCCATAGTTTTAACCTTTTCCTGGTTGTTCTCCGAAAGCTATGACTGGTATGACGTAAGTGGCCGGGGCGGGGGCAAACACGGAAATAGCGTCTTTTTTTCCAGAGACGTTTACAAAAATTGCTTTTTCTTAAAATCCAGCCTTGGGAAAAATTTTGTTTTTTTGCCAAAGGATATTTGAATACTGTTTACACATGCCATTAAAAGGAAAATCCCCTCTGGCCAGTACCTTTAAACCAAGAAGGAAGTTTCTATGACAAAGTGTGTCAACACAGCAGGCTCTAAAACAGGGGTCTTCAACTAAATATGCCAAAGGTCCAGATCAGCATTCGCGACCTGGTCCTCGGTCCGGGGGCAGCGCCACCTTAACCTGCTTACACACTGTAGCGTTATAAACTCTATTTTTATGGTTTATAATTGGCACATACTTCTGTAAATTCACTACCAGGTTTGGTAAGTTTTATACAGAGGAAACCCTCTGATACTATCACCTTTTTAGTGTTTACAGGGATATCTAGGTTCGATTCTGATGTTACAGTGAGTAGATTATGCATTTAATATTGACGAATAGAAATCTGAGTCATGGAAATAGACTTCATTATTTTATTAAGAAACATACGACAAATATCACAGATAAGAAAGAGGTAGTTAGCAGGTTTAAGCAGCATTAAGTCATTCACGATGGTAAGGTGTTTTGAGTTGAATCTTAAATAAGTTTTAGCAATCTGAGTCTCATGAGGTTTTAGGAGACTAGAGATTTACTTAATTTAGATTAAGGGTTCTGATGGAGGGGAACTAGTTATGGATGGAATTAGTAACTAGTCTGAGTAAGCTAATGTTGTTAGCTTTTATCAAGAGGCCTTTAAGCTTTACCAGAGTCGTGGTCACTTAACTGCGTTCCTGGATCGTCACTGTTGAGGTCGGATGAGACGGTGGAGGTGAGGTTTCCCCCTCGGTCCGGATCAGACGGCTGCGGGGGTCGAGGACCGCCGGAGGCCACAGGTGTCGTCCGTGGATACGAAGTTAGATAACTCATCTCTGGCAGGGAGCGTCTAGGGCTGGCATTCCCATCACAGAGCGTCAGACTGAAGGTGTCTGACCTCAGAGGGAAGCTGGTTCCATCGGCTCAGACGGGCTTAGGTACCGTCTCAGGGGGAGCCGGCAACTAGCGTCAGCTGTGTAGGAGTTGACAGCTGAGAGGAGGTCTGGTCAGCGTCAGACCAGAACAGCTCTCCTCTTCTCTAGTTCTCTCGTTGAACTGAACTGAACTGAACTGAAGCTTCCGGGGTCGGAAGTTAAGGGAACCTAAAAGGGACGTGGCCCAATGAGGAGTTATTAATGTCACGTGACTCAGACCGCTAACTCTTATTGGTTGTAGTAATGAGTGACGTGGTTGTCATAACCTTTTAGCAGTATGTATGTGAAATAATACTGATGCAGATCAACATTCATTAATGCTGGAAGAAAATGCATTAATCATTTAAGACATTTCTGTAACAGATTAAAGTGTCATTTTAGGAAGAGACACCAAGAGTCTTTATTATTATTATTATATAAAGTCCGGTGAAATCTTCCGATACGACCGTGACCCTGGAGGAATGTTGATTCAGGTTAAAACATAACAACAGTCATTTTATTCCAAGTTATTGGGAAAAAAGATGGTTATTATTTGTGATGATCTTGAGGTCAAAGGTCAGAGGTAGTAACGCATTTGGGTTCGTTACATAACCCCCCTTAATTTTAAGGAATGACTCCTAGCAGAAGGTCGTTGCCTTGAAATTCCAATCCGATGACGGAGGACATCATTGATCATCATGAACCAAAAAGGAAGAAAGGATTGTGGTACCTTTCCATGGACAGAGTCAATCAAAAATGAATCAGAGCTTGAGTTCAGAGATTACCAGACCCAGGGGCACCTGTGTCATTGACCTTCAGGAATTAGGAAGCATCCCACCCCGAACAGAATCAGGAGTAGGGCACCGATCCAAACGATGCCAGGAGACTGAAGAGTGGGGCAGTTTGTGAAGGAGTAGGCAGCAGCGGAGGCGTCGTTGATGAAGATCTCCAACCCAGAGCAGCGTCGGTAGATGAGTCGCAGACGAGACCAGTTGGGACCTTGGACGTCCGGTCGCTGGACAGTAGAGCAGAAGAGAGGCACAGCACAGCAAAACAACCACAACCTGGTAAAAGGCATTCAAAAAGTGTTGAATGTAGGCAGATTTGGTTAAAATAAACTAGAAAAATTAAATTAATCTAATTTTAAAATAAGGCTATGTGTCATGCCATTACATTTAATTAAGGATTTCACCTATTTAAATGATTTAAGAGCTCTATCATTTGTATAAACTCTGAAGAGATTGACTTCACTCCCATGAGGTTACTCTAGGAGTGACACTTTTAAAGTGAATTTGGAAAGACATTACGTCATATTTTAAACTAAGTTTAAACTATTTAAAGTTTTGGAAATAACTTAGTAAACTAAGGATTGAGATTTTGATAACCAAAAATTGAGTTTTGGAAATAGTGAAATCAGTCATATTAGATCTGAAATCTAAAGTTTTAGAGGACATTTTGTCTTAAATGACCTAAAATATATTTTTATATCCCTAAATCTGAATTGAGGGAAATAAAGTAAAATTGACTTGGCTCGCCTTTACAGTAATTATTATTAAAATAACTGTGAAAATAGTAGTAAATTAAACATTAAGTTTGATTTAAACATAAAGTAATTTTACTAAACGAATACAGCATTAGGCTGTAAAATAAAGGAACTCTGACTTAGTGTTTACCAGGATGGACGCACAGCTGACCGGAGTACAGCAGGCGACGTCAACAGCTCGACCAAGTCTGTTTATCAATAAAACACATGGTTAATAACACATGGTTTTTAAGGAGGCATAAACATGGACACACATTCACGCCGTTCAAACAGAAAAGGGAGACAGCTGGTGTTAGGAGTCAGAGAACACAGAGACTCATTAGTTGGAGTGAAAAAGAGTCTTAAAGAAACGTCACCCCCCTTTGCGTGGAGGATGAGGTCGTTGTTAGTTCTCCATAGGTTAGAGATTGTCATAACCGGGTAAGACTGATCTTTGAGAAAGGTCGTTTTTGTAGGACCAGGGTCAAAGGTGAGTCTGGGAGACAAAGTAGTCGCGTCGGAGGCGACGACTGCACACACCGTTAACATCAAAAGCATCGCCGGGCCGACGTATCGAACGCTCGGGAGGCGGAGACTGAATGATGAAGGATGAAAGAATGGTTGAGGTCCCTTTGGAGGAACCACCAGGGGTGTGTGAGAAGAGGTCACACCTGAGAAGGTGGCCTTGAGTCTGTTCTTAATTGCAGGAGAACTGCAAAGAAGATTAGTGAGTTCTGTCTGTGACAGAGGAGTCTTAACTTGCACTTCCGGGGGAAGAGGAGGTTTACCTTGAGGTCCAGTAGGAGGAGGCTCAGTGTGAGGTGCCGTAGGGCGGTCTGGTTCTGCGGGGAGCAGAACGAGTACAGCTCGGGGCACCTGAGGACTGAGTGGGACTCCCTCTGGTTCTACTGTTAGAGTAGAGTAGACCTGTTCTACCTGAGGAGGAGGCTCACCTCGAGATCCAGCAGGGCTGACCAGTTCTGCGGAGAGCAGAAGGGAAACCTGTGGACTGAGTGAGAGCTCCTCTGGTTCTGCTGTTAAGAGAGGGGATTCAGTCTGGGGCGCCTGAGGGCTGACCGGTTCCGCGGGGAGCGGGACGGGCTCTGTGCCGGACGCCGGAGAACTGCCCGACTCTGGGGGAAGCAGAGAGATGTTGGACTCAGGAGCGTCAGCGTTGACCACTGGAGGGTCTGAGCTTGACACTGGAAGGTCAGATGTTGTTAGAGGAGGATCAGGTTGTGTTGTGACCCCCCTTTTCTCAGTGATGGAAACTGAGGTTGGTGGATCAGATGCAGTAGGTGGACTGGCATCTGTAAGATCAGGTGTTAGATAATGATCTAAGATGGTTTGACGTAGTAGGTCCCAGTCATATTTAACGAGGAACGGTAAACTATTAAGAAACTTCTCAAAAACATAATCTGAGGATTTGTTCAGGAGATAGATTTTCCTAAAGACTGAAAGACCAGGGTATTTCTGTAGTTGGATATCGATCAGATTGAAAAGATCCTGAAGCCATCCAGGGTCCCCTGGACTCGACAGGTGTTCTTTGATGTGTTTTGATATCTTAATCAGCTGTAGAGCTGAAACTACAGTGGTTGTGAGGCCTTGAGCCTCTTTAATTTCTTTTTGTTCAGACATTGTTTTTAGTCTGATGAAGAAAAATTTTAGTTTAATTGAAAATATCTCTTATTTTAGTGTTGAAAACCTATTATTTTCAATCAGCACTGGGAAAATGCACATTTACGCCAGAGAGGGCGCTCGCAGTGGCATTTAAGGCTGAATGAACCCGGATGAAGAAGTGACGTCACCGTCCTTCTCTTCGGTTTGCCGTGTTTACCAGAAGGAGTTTTAATGGCGTCTGAAGTTTTTACAGCGCGATCCTTGCTTCTAATGTTGAAACGGCCTAATTTTTACGGTCGAATTAGAGATATTTGGTTAACCCGATCCCGTAGGAACAGTTTAAAGTAACTTGTGTCTTTTCACAACGCTTTGTTTGAACGAAAAAGCACCCGGTGTGTACAGCACCGTGTAGGTAGCTTTAAAAGTTCAGTGTTAGCTAACGTCAGCTCTCGGCTGGACGAAAATCTAACTTAATTACCCGTTTGTCTAGAACTTAACGGGAGGACGGAGGCATCCGGTTTCTATCCGGTTCTTCTCTGACGTCCCTTAAAAGCACGGAGTTTTTTGAACCGTCTTTTCTACGGTAGAAGCTATCGTAGCGGCCAAGCTAAGCTATTGTTACCGGCATGTTAGCTGTCGTTAATCGTCACACAAGCACAGAAAACAGTCTAAAATGGATCATGCAGATCTAAAAATGTTAAAAAGAAAACAATGAACACACAGTTACACAAGCATGAGCAGTGATCAAGTGCTTTAGACTTGGTAAGAGGAATGACGTGGCTTTTAGCATCTACTTATCTTGCCTGTATTTAATCTTTGTCGGCGTGTCTTTAAGCCTGTCGTAGGAACAGCTTCTAAGTCAAATGATTTATACATAATACTTTGTAAGCAAAGACTGGTTGGGCTCACCATTTAATGTCTTTGTTCAGAACTTGGCTGGCTCTGCCATTTAATAGTCTTTGGCTCAGAACCTGGCTGTGATTGTGATTATTTGTGATGATCTTGAGGTCAAAGGTCAGAGGTAGTAACGCATTTGGGTTCGTTACAACACACATATATATATGTGTGTGTGTGTGTGTGTGTGTGTGTGCGTGCGTGCGTGCGTGCGTGCGTGCGTGTGTGTGTATTTTTATATATAAATAATTATTTGGGGGCTGCATGGTGGCGCAGTTGGTTAGCACTGTTGCCTCGCAGCAAGGAGGTCGTGGGTTCGCGTCCCGGCTCTGCGGCCTCTCTGCGTGGAGTTTGCATGTTCTCCCCGTGCGTGCGTGGGTTTCCTCCGGGTACTCCGGTTTCCTCCCACAGTCCAAAGACATGACTGTCAGGCTAATTGGGCTGGTAGATTGTCCTTAGGTGTGAGTGGGTGTGTGGTTGTTTGTCTCGTTCGTCTCTGTGTGGCCCTGCGATGGACTGGCGACCCGTCCAGGGTGTCCCCCGCCTCTCGCCCCCTGACCGCTGGAGATAGGCACCAGCTGCCCCGCGACCCTCTGTGGAGGACTAAGCGGCTACAGAAAATGGATGGATGGAATAATTATTTGGAGATAGATGGATGGATAGATAATTATTTTTATTTATATTTAAATACTTAAACATATATTCTCTGAGCACAAGATCCCCATTAATTAGTTTGTGGTTGAAGTAAATTTTTGAGAGAAATGGTTTGGTTTTTTTCTCCTGCTGTTCAGATGCAGAAAAGTCGACATTATTTTGACACTCTGATCCAGTTTTTGACCAGAATGAACTGATTACTGACAATGGCCTGGATCATTGCTCGACTACCTGCTCTGAGCTTCTTCTCCTCTCCTCCTTTCTTCACCTCTCCAGCACCTGTTGCGTCCTCAGCATCTCTGCCTGGTGCATGAGTGCGTGACCTCTTTCCAAGTCCTTTAACCAATTTGAAGAATTCTGCAGCGGGTGAGGGTGGCGCTCCCAGATCAGCCAAGAAATACATCCCTCCAGCTAAATTATCAGTTATTGTGTGTCTGTGCGTGTGAGCGTCTGCAGGTGTAATGACGCTGAGAGACGTCCGGTTCTCGCTCTGCGACCGCTGTGGCCTCATTTATAAAACTTATAAAATAAATATATATGTTTATAATTTGTTATATTTTATATAAAATTTATTTAAAAAAAAAAAACGGGTTGCAAAGAGAGTCACTTTCTCCGCAAACTTTAGGATTTATAAAAGAAAACGGAGAAATGATGTACTCTGCAAACTTTGCATAAGCACGTTTGAGAGAAGGTTAAAAAATACTTTTATTTTGGAGACGTCAGACTCAATAAAAGGCGTTCAGTCATTATAACGTGTTTTTAATGAGACAGGTCGGGGCGGGTTCTAAAAATAGACGCAGCGATGCGGGGCGGTTTAAACCCTGACCCGCGCATCACTAGTGTGCGTGGCGCCTTTCTGCAGCAGTAGATCTCTTTCTGAAGCTGCGGGAGAAGCTGCCCGACCGTGGTGTAGGGGGAGCTTAGCGAACTAAAGGAGTTGCCGCGGTGCGCCACTCGCTTGGCGCTCGGCTTCGCCTCCAGGACTCCGGTCCGGGACTGAGCTCCGAACCATGGCAGGGGGAGGGCGAGGTCCGCGGGTTCCGAGTGAGCGATGAACCTGGGCCTGGACCAGGACACGCCTGCTCCTTAAGGACCAGGGACCGGGTCTGGATTTGCTGGGTCCAGACAGAGCCGGCTCTGGGTCCGGATCCGGACCGCGGTCCGCCTGTTAGTGACCCCTGCTCTAAAACATTAGTAGGTTTAGCAGAAATTCTTAGGTTTAAACCATGTCAACGCGATTTTGGACGCAGTCTTTTGTGAACAACTTCACCATAGTTTATCGGAACGCTAACCAAACCAATTAAATCTCTTTAAAGTCTAAGGTGGATTGTTGATCTCCTTGTTATCAGCTTCCAATATGTCACATGACACAAAGAGATGTTGAAAACACTAAAAGTATCAGTCAGCATCAGTAAGAAATACCATGAGAAGTATTTGCATCATATTTTAGATGTAATTTGACTTTTTATATTCTCATAATTTTGTTTTTTTATAGATTTTTGGTAATTTTGAAATGATCAGTTATCTATTTTAAGGGCCACACCCACCGCTGACATCACTCAAAGAGAACAGAGCATCTAGAAACAGGAAGTAGTCCTCTGACTGGAGCAATATTCCTGGCCAACAACATCAGTGGAGACGCTGCTGCAGATCGGTGCCAACTTAGTAGCTAATTTCTGGTATTCAAAAAAATTGTACAAAGTACTGGCATAAACAAAAAAACATATGTATCCTCATGTGTAACTGCGCCCCCTAAAGGGGGGTGTGGTGAGGTGTCAGGGTGGCAGGAGGACTTTTCAGGATTAGCGTCTATATTTTGTTTGGTTTTTGTGTTGCAGCTGGACTTTGTGCAGAATAACATTGAGTTTCTGGCAACCTGCAGTGGTTTACGGAGCAGGGAAGCAAGATGAAGACATTCGTCACATTAGTTGGCAGATAATGACTAGGAAATTCGTTAGTATTTACTCTCTGCGATAGCGGTGGCTCTGTTGGGCGGGGAGGGGCATCTATGCTTGTAGGGGGGACCTGAAAACCACTGCTGTAAGCACTGAATGACCATTTGAGTGTTGACCCTTTGAGTAAAGCAATGGGCTGGAAATCCTCATTGCTTCATGCAGCTTTAGTTGACTGTCACTAGTCACAGAAATATTTTTAAATTTAGATAACATTACTCAGAAGTGACTTCATCAGTCTGCATCTACTGTACTTGTTCCACCATTCAGCACCAGAATCACAGCAACAACATGCAGGGAGGCTCCTCCTGTGGGCAGGGCTCAGATAGTGTGAGCCAGCTTAGTACTCACCTGTGACAGAGAAAGGGAAAACACAAGAAGGAAAGAAAAAACAAGAAGGAGGGGGGGAACAAGAATACAGAGGGCTGCTCAGCCCCAAAACCTAACAACAGAACATCTATGATGCCCTTGTGAGAGTAAACATTCCTCATGTCCTCTGCTGCCTCTCGTGTTTTTTTGTTGTAGTTTGTTTATGTCACAAAGTCCTCTGTGAGTAAATCTGAAGTCCAATTTTCAGACTGAGCAGCATGCCTTGTAGACGTTCTCCCTTACACATTACAAACATAGATAACAGTTGTCATCTATTTTATTATTGCAGTTTATCATTTGTTTTAGCTAGCGCACTGTTCACGAGAGGCTTTTAAAAAACCTAAGTGTTGTAGCATGTATCATAACAATGTAGTAGGCAATGCTTCTCATTGGTTGTGGGTAGGGAGGGGAACCGAATCCGGTACTTTTTAAGGCACCGACCGAATTCTCTGGTACCGACCGAGAACCGACTCACGTGATCAGAAACAGTGCCTTGTTTCAGTACCTGTCCTCCAAATGAGAACTTGTGAGACAGCAATTCAGCCTGATAAGCTGTCGCTGATGCTGCGCGCAGCACTATGCCACCAGCACCTAGCACTAGGCATGTTGTGTGCGTGTTTCGAACGTGCTACAATTGTGTGTGTGTGTATGTGTGTTGCTGTCACTGCGTGCGTGTGTGTCGGACTCGACCCGGGAGGAGCTGCGCACTGCGCACACATCTCACCTGTACCGCAGCTGAGTGTGTGTGTGTGTGCGCATGTGTGTGCGTGCCTGCGTCGGATCATTAGAACCGGGACCGGCACGTGCTGCTGCCACTCAGAGTAGGCGATCCAGCTGGATCATGGTGGTTGGATCAGCCCGTGGACCAGGTCAGCGGACCACCAGGTCTTGTGAATAGGAGGAGCTCTGAGGTGAGGGGAGCTGAACTCTGGACTGTGCATTATTGACTCATCTTCTGGTTTTCCCGCCCTGCGGTTCTTTATTGTGATTGGCGAATATGCAGAGATATTTTGTGTATGTATTTGTCCACCGTTTTAGATTAGTTTAATCAATTGTTATTTTATTTGGAAACACGTCTCTGTCTGCTACTTCTGTAGAGGAGCCTGGTAGCCTTTTTAAGGGGAGACCTCCAAATCAGTTCTAAAAGGTCCCATAGAGGTGAGGAGGGGATAAGAAAAAATGAGCAGCAGGGAGGAGAGCTGCTCCTCATCATAGTAACTCCAGAGGACAAAGTCAGGAGGACAAGAAGCTGGGTTTGAATTTTTGCATCATTTAGAAAACACTCAGCAGTTGGTTAAAAGTTTTCATATTGAAGAATTTTGTACAACACTACGATAAAATACAAACAGTTGTATGTAATTTATCATGATTTTGGTTACTTACTGTTATATATTGAGAAATAAATATATGTAATATAAAACGTGGTTTATTTCATTATTAAACACTCAAAAAGTATCGAAAATTGGTACTGTTAAGTACCGGTATCGATTCGTAGGTACCGAGAATTGGTACCAAATTGATTCAAGTGTGAAAGGTACCCATCCCTAGTTGTGGGTTATACAACTAATGATTTATGACCAGTAAGAGAGGGACTCTGTTTGAATTGATGTTAAATGTAGCAGACATCTTGAGAGAGAGCAATAGAAGCTCTTTCAAACTGCAGTTTAATAGTCTAGCTGTTTCATTTATTTATAGTTTTGAGTGACTCTTAAAACTTTGGAACAGTGCATTCGTCTTTATTTAATCTTTCAGTTTTAATCATAGAATCATTACATTTTAAGAAAATAAAAAAAGAAGTACAGCTAGATGCCACTGCTACTTGAAAATAACCATAAAAGTGTAAGTAAATAAATAACTGCGTAATGTGAAAATATCATTCATGTAAAGGTGTATAAAACAGTGTTTGCAGGATATTTTTGAAATAGAGCTTAAATCAAGGTGGTAGAAATGTGTTTTGGTTATGTTTGTACGTGAAGGCCTTCACTTTTCCAGGGTATGGTGATTCTAGAAGGTTCAGAAAACTAGAGACATCTAAACTTCATCATGTTTGTAAAGATCTTGTAAGAACTTAGAACTTCAGACTTTTCATTTTGAACTGGTAAAGCCTTTTGAATGAGAAGCAAAATATCTTAAGAGAAATAGAGAAGTCCTACTTTTAGGTCTGTTTATAACTGCTTGTAACTCCAGAACCTATTGCCTGAACGTGTTTTTGCGGAGTGGTGCTTTCGCGATCCCGGTGGTGCAGCCCACGCTCTGACAAGCTTCATATCCTGTTGTGGTGCAGTGAATGAGTGCTCACATGGCCTCTGAAGCTAGTAGACACACATGCACAGGACCTCTGACACACTCACAGTAAGTAAGTAAGTAAGTAAGTAAGTAAAGTTTATTTATATAGCACCTTTCACAGAAAAAATCACAAAGTGCTTCACAGAAAACAGAATCAAACATGATAAAACAAATAAAATTAATAAAACAAGCAAAATATCATTACAAATCAAAATCATTAAACAACAACAAGAGAACATAAAATAGTTATTTAAAAGCAGTTTTGAATAATTGGGTCTTCAACTGCTTTTTAAAGGAGTCCAGACTGTCTATACAGCGTAAAACTAAAGGAAGGTCATTCCAAAGTCGCGGTGCAACAGACTGGAAGGAGCGATCACCTCGACTTTTAAATCTGGTCCTTGGAACTGTTAGTAGATTCTGGTCTGTGGACCTGAGAGCTCGGGTTGGAGCGTACGGCTTTATCAGTTCAGTAACATAAAGAGGAGCTTGACCATGTAGGGCCCTGAAAGTTAGAGTCAGGATTTTAAAATGAACTCTACATTTAACAGGTAACCAGTGCAGAGACTTCAGAATAGGAGTGATGTGATCTTTTCTGTTTGCTCCAGTGAGGAGCCTCGCTGCAGACTCACAGCACTGGCTACATGCACACACACTCGCAGCACCTCTGACACATGCACGCAACACTGGTGACATACACCAGTGGCAGCTTATCAACCCCCACAAACTCACAGGGATGGGGTGCACACCAGACACCAGCGCCAGGTTCTCCTTTGAGTAATTCAATGGAAAAATTGTGTGCACCCCTGTTTATAAGTAAGAAAACTGCAACAGCACAGGTCAAAAACGGCAACAAACCCTGAACCTGTCCTTCACCCTGATCACGTGGATCAACAAATAACCCAGAAGAAAAAAAATTTTTTAGTTTTAATAACATAGAAAACGTATTCTGTTGCTCACCTAGTTAGAAATTAGTGCAACAATTCATTTTTGTATATTGTTTAACTGTGAGTCTGGTTTTTTTTTAAGTAGATTGTAGATTTGAACCTAGACCTGTTTGTCAGTGGTCATGGTTTTTAACCTGTGGGCTCGTGCTGGTAAACTACAGCACTTTGGTTTAGTATCATCAAAGTATCATTTCTGTTATGTGATTTAATTAACTTGTTAGAGAAAAAAATGATGGAATTTAAAGCTACTCTGTTCTAACAAAAGTAAAATCAGATTATATAACAAGATGCCTTTCAACAAACAAAACACACTGGGAATCGTTAGCAAAACCTTTTATGTCTTGTTTGTTTGAGGAGTTGTGGTAAAAGCCATGTGTACATTCATATGTCATTATTTCTGTTTGCTAACAAATGTTTCTCTATTTATCTAGTTCATTTGCTTGAAAGTGATGTTTACAGCTTAATAACAGGTTGGGAATTTGCTGTGTTTATTACCTTAATGCCCTGAGCATCAGGTAATAGCCTAGTGGTATGTTTACCTAACTTTAATATGAAAATGAATCCAAAACTTTCTAAAGTAAACAGCATGGGTAAAAGGTTTTACTGTGTGTAAAAATCATCCAATTACTTGATACTGGGTATATTTTGAGCTAATGGTCACATCATTCCATGGGTTTACTGGAATATATGAGCAGGTGCATTTTCATTTCTCACCACTCATTGCTAAATTTGTTGTTGGCTTATGCAAGTAAAGGGTACTCTCAGGCTATATCTTGTCCCTTTTTACTGCTTTATCTGTGTGTGTTGTTTTTTGTTTTTGTTTTTTTGTACTTTTCTGGTCTGGCTGGCGCAGAGGTCAGAGCTCTGACAACAGGAAGTTGTGCTTGGTGAAGCCAATCCTGTGCTGTCAGCTACTGCGCTCTGGCCTGAAGGACATAAATTAGGTCCAAAAATGAAAGTTGAACATTTTTACCACTTTCATCCTATTAACAAATCTCTCCCTTCTCTACAACTCCTACAGCTAAAGTTCCAGTGAGGATGAGCAAAAGAGCTTCATTAGGCCTCTGTAGAAGTAAGTTAACTAACCTCACGCAGGTACATGCATATCAGCGTTCTTTATCTCCCTGCTGTTTTCCTCACACTCTCTGGTGACTCACTGTTACTTACAATGGAGGTGGTGGGAGGTGGTGGGGGGGGGGGGGGGGGGGT
>SSNR01000349.1:481529-557136 GCA_006937965.1 Callopanchax toddi
GGGGGGGGGGGGGGGGGGGGGGGGGGGGGGGGGGGGGGGGGGGTTGCAGCAATTCCTTTGACAGTTGAGATGAAATGCAAGGTTCTCTCTAGAGAGAGCATCTGAAAAGAAGGGGAAGTTGTGCTTGTGTGTTTTCACCCCTTTTATTTTCTTAGCGTTCTCTGATCTGATGTGATGTGAAATCACAAATTGGCCCCAAGCTGCTGCCCCCTGTGTACATAACAGAACTCATTAAAGAGAGAAGGGTTATTAAAAAGTGATGGAGTGAGGGAAGACTGACAAGAAAAACTGATTTGGGTTTGCAAAAGAAGGAAAAACTTGCAGAGGAGAACGGGTTGGTATTCAGGGAGCTGAGACAAAAGCCAGAGTGTTTATGCTTCTCTCTCAGGGATAGCTTCTGCAAACACTGCAAAATCTTCAGAGGTCTTGGACATGCTTAGATATTTATTTTCCAGTAGATTAAAACATCTATTTAGCACCAGCTATGTGTCCTACATATGGACTGACAACACCCAAAAAAACCCAACAACAATTCAACTTGCTGAAGCGTAAACTGCTTGTTGCTTCTTGAATCATAGCAATCTGCAAAGAACCCCTTAAGGTTTAGGCTAAAAATATAACATGCATTACTGCTCACTTTAGATAAAAGCATTTGTTAAGTGACCGCATCTTAATGTCTCCACTCCTTGGGGTTGTATCTTTTTGTGAAGCAGCAGTAGGAGATGCTTAGTTTTCTGCGTCACATATGTATTTATAATGAATCTGTAGTGACTGAGAATGTATACATGAAATCTGAGCATATATTTTGAATCTTGGAGGATTGCCAATGAATGTCAAGATTTGAAGGGATGAGTGGGTGGTGAAAACTTAACGAGGTGTGAGGACAGAGGAATGACACTTAAAGAAAATCCAGGAGAGGAAGAGGTCTGAGGGAAGGAGGGAGGACAAAAGCTCTGTCCTTGTTGATGTTTCCACAGAGACTACTTTGGATCTAGATGGACAAAGACAAAAAATGTACTTTAAAATGTATTTACCTTCCTTCACTTTTTCCCACAAAGAAAAATAATAGATGAGTGAGATGGGGGTAGGATTTCAAAAGCATTAGCTTCCTCCTACTCCATTTCGAACTAAATAGGACAGTTTTTTTTTTTTTCATTTTTTGTGTGTGTGATTGCTGTCTCGCCTCGCCTCGCCTTCTTCCGCTTATCCGGGTCCGGGTCACGGGGGCAGCATTCCAAGTTGGGCAGCCCAGGCTATCTTCTCCCCGGCCAAGTCCACCAGCTCCTCAGCTGGGACGCCCAGGCGTTACCAGGCCAAACTGAAGATGTATTTCCTCCAGCTTGACCTGGGTCGACCTGGGGGCCTCCTGCCGGCAGGACATGCCTGAAACACCTCCCGAGGGAGGCGTCCAGGTGGCATCCTTACCAGATGTCCGAACCACCTCAACTGGCTCCTTTCGATATGGAGGAGCAGCGGTTCTACTCCGAGTCTCTCCCGGATGTCCGAGCTTCTTACCCTATCCCTAAGGCTGAGCCCGGCGACCCTGTGGAGTAAACTCATTTCAGCCGCTTGTATCCGCGATCTCGTTCTTTTGGTCATTACCCAAAGCTCATGACCATAGGTGAGGATTGGGACGTAGACCGACCGGTAAATCGAGAGCCTTGCTTTCTGGCTCAGCTCCCTCTTCACCACAACAGACCGGTTCAGCGTCCGCATCACTGCAGACACTGCCCCAATCCGCCTGTCAATCTCCCGCTCCCTCATTCCAACACTCGTGAACAAGACCCCGAGATACTTGAACTCCTCCACTTGAGGCAGGACCTCTCTCCCAACCCAGAGTTGGCAATCCAGCTTTTTCCGGTCAAGAACCATGGCCTCAGACTTGGAGGTGCTGATCCTCATCCCAGCCACTTCACACTCGGCTGCGAACCTCCCCAGCAAGAGCTGAAGGACAGAGCTCGATGAAGCTAGGAGGACCACATCATCTGCAAAAAGCAGAGACGCGATTTTCCTGTCACCAAACTCAACACCCTCCACACCACGGCTGCGCCTAGAAATCCTGTCCATGAACAGGACCGGTGACAAAGGGCAGCCCTGGCGGAGTCCAACCCTCACTGGAAACAGGGCCGACTTACTGCCGGCTATGCGGACCAGACTCACACTCCTCTGGTACAGGGACTGAATGGCCCTTAACAAAAGACCATCCACCCCATACCCCTGGAGCGCCCCCCACAGGGTGCCCCTGGGGACACGGTCATAAGCCTTCTCCAAATCCACAAAACACATGTGGATTGGTTGGGCAAACTCCCATGACCCCTCCATCACCCTAGTGAGGGTAAAGAGCTGGTCCACAGTTCCACGACCAGGACGAAAACCACATTGCTCCTCTTAAATCCGAAGTTCAACTATTGACCGGACCCTCCTCTCCAGTACCCTGGAGTAGACCTTTCCAGGGAGGCTGAGGAGTGTGATCCCCCTATAGTTGGAACACACCCTCTGGTCCCCCTTCTTAAAAATGGGAACCACCACCCCGGTCTGCCACTTAACAGGAACTGCCCCCGATGACCACGCAATGTTGCAGAGACGTGTCAACCACGACAGTCCTACAACATCCATAGCTTTCAGATACCCAGGTCGGAACTCATCCACCCCTGGGGCTCCGCCGCTGCGTAGTTGTTTGACTACCTCAGCGACCTCTGCCCCAGAGATTGGACAGTCCGTCCCCAGGTCTCCCAGCTCTGGTTCCTCCTCGGAATGCGCATCGGTGGGATTGAGGAGCTCCTCAAAGTATTCCTTCCACCG
The DNA here is from genome assembly GCA_006937965.1 of Callopanchax toddi. Taxonomy (NCBI): domain Eukaryota; kingdom Metazoa; phylum Chordata; class Actinopteri; order Cyprinodontiformes; family Nothobranchiidae; genus Callopanchax; species Callopanchax toddi. Next base: position 484,332 of record SSNR01000349.1, read on the forward strand.
TCCGACTATAGCCCCAGTTGACGTCAGCAGCTCCCCGTCCCCACTGTAAACATTGTGAGCAAGTTGCTGCCTTCCTCCCCTGAGGCGCCGGATGGTTTACCAGAACCTCTTTGGAGCCAATCGATAGTCTTTTTCCATGGCCTCGCCAAACTCCTCCCACGCTCGAGATTTTGCCTCGGCAACTGCCACTGCTGCACCCCGCTTGGCCCTCCGATACCCATCAGCTTCCTCTGGAGACCCACAGACCAGCCACGCTCTGTAGGCCTTCTTCTTCAGTCTGACGGCTCCCCTAACCTCTGGTGTCCACCAGCGGGTACGGGGGTTACCGCCACGACTGGCACCGGCTACCTTGCGACCACAGCTAGCAGCAGCCGCCTCACCAATCGCAGAGCGGAACAAGGCCCATTCTCAATGGACTCAATGTCCCCCACTGCTCTCGGGACGCGGTCGAAGCTCTGCCGGAGGTGGGAATGGAAGACCATCTTGACAGGCTCTTCTGCCAGGCATTCCCAGCAGACCCTCACTATGCGCTTGGGTCTACCAGGTCTGCGCAGCATCTTCCCCTGCCATCTTATCCAGCTCACCACCAGATGGTGATCAGTTGACAGCTCCGCTCCTCTCTTCACCCGAGTGTCCAAAACATACGGTCTCAGGTCAGATGATACAACTATAAAGTCAATCATCGACCTGTAACCTAGGCAGCCCTGGTACCAGGTGTACCGATGGGCATCCTTATGTTCGAACATGGTGTTCGTTATGGCCAAACTGCGACTTGCACAGAAGTCCAATAACAGAACACCACTTGAATTCAGATTGGGCGGGCCGTTCCTCCCAATCACGCCCCTCCAGGCCACACTGTCATTGTCCACGTGAGAGTTGAAGTCTCCCAGCAGGACAATGGAGCCCCCTGTCGGAGCGCCATCCAGCACTCGTCCCAGAGACTCCAAAAAGGGTGGGTACTCTGAGCTGCTATTTGGTGCATAAGCACAAACAACAGTCAGGACCTGTTCCCCAACCCGAAGGCGCAGGGAAGCTGCCCTTTCGTCTCCCAGGGTAAACCCCAACATACAGGCAGAGAGTCTTGGGGCAAACAGAAAGCCCACCCCAGCCCTCCGCCTCTCACCTGGATCAATTCCAGCAAAGAAAAGTATCCAACCCCTCTCCAGGACTTGGGTTCCAGAGCCAACGCTATGTGTTGAGGTGAGCCCGACTATATCTAGCCGGTATCGCTCAGCCTCTTCCACAAGCTCCAGCTCCTTCCCCGCCAGAAAGGTGACGTTCCATGTCCCGATAGCCAGTTTTCCTGTCTGGGGATCAGACCGCCAAAGCTCCCGCCTCGGTCTGCCACCCAATCCACTTTGCACCGGACCCTTTATGCTCCTCCTGCAGGTGGTGGGTCCACAGTTGGATGAGCCCATGTATCCGGTTCGGGCTGGGCCCCATGGGCGAAAGCCCGTCCACCAGGCGCTCATCCACGGGCCCCAACCCCAGGCCTGGCTCCAGGGTGGGACCCTGGTAACCCTCCGGGCCGGGTACTCGAACTCTTTGGTGTTCTCTTCATAAAGGGTCTTCTGAACCTTTCTTTGTCTCACCCCTCCCCTAGGACCAATTTGCCATGGGTGATCCTAACAGGGGCACAAGTGCCCCAGACAACATAGCTCCTAGGATCGTTAGGGCACTATATTTTATTTATGATATGATTTATGATATTTTTATCTTTTAATGTCTTTAATAACTGTATATTTTATTTTTAACTTGTTCAAAATTGTTCGAAATATTCATTCATTCATTCATAACTACTGCAGACTCATGCGTGCATCTAAAGATCACATGCGTTGTTCAATAAATTGAAATGTCCTTATGGTTGCATGTGTGAGAGAACATGTGAGTAGTTATGGATTGCCTCTCACTTTATAGCTATGTGTAAAAATGGAGTATCTTCTCTGGGGTGTTAGCAGACAAAAGAGAGAAGTCCTCTGTGGATGAGTGAATTGGAGAAAATAAAGATAAAGGGATGGAGGATGGATGAGTCAGTGATGCCTTTTGGCATTTCTGCTCTCCAGCGAGTCACAATGCTGAGAAACAAGCAGTATTAATAGACTATAATCTGTGGCCCACAGCAGCCCACCTGTATGCTTCAGCAGAAATAAAAACTACTTTTCTTACTTAATAACTTCTTTAAGAACATTCAATTCAAAACTGAGAAAATGACAGAATTTTGACAGAAAGCAGACTAATGTCTGGGTTTAAATGAAATTTGAAATTGACAAAAAATGACAACAAATTATTTGTTAAATTTTCTCTTGGATACTTCTTTAAAATGTGAGACAGTGGCACTGCTTACATATCTAGTTGCTTTCATTTGAACCTACCAGATTACCATGACCTGGACGACTGAGATGGCTTGGGTGGTATCCAAATGTTGATACCGTCAAACTTCCTCCATACTTTGCTGTGGTGTATGGTATTACCGGTTGGACTTGGACTATAATTTGACCTGGGCATTTTTGGTCATGGCACCCACCATGAGCACCTACAGCTGATGTTCAGTTTGGATTTTAGTTTGGCTACGTTGTGGGTTGTCCAGGGGAGGGTGATTTTTCAGCTGTAAGTGTGAGCGAACACACCTGCGGTCGTACGACTTTGTGCCACAACAAGAAAGTGCTGATTAAAGGGAGCTGCTCAGATTGCAGGCTGTACGACCGGCACATCCTGGTCCGGACCGGCCCAAAGTTACCGTCAGCCCACCAGCAGTCCAGCTCCAACCATGCATTTTTTTAAGGACGTATTGAAACTGATACCATTATTATTTTCAAACACCGGTTGTATATGGTATTACCATAATACTGCCCAAGCCTACTGAGAACCTTCTCTAGCATTTTAGAACTACCTGCTTGGCCCAGGTCCTTCTGAAGCTTTTTAAGTCATTGGCTCATAGAGAACTCTTCTGATAATTATTTTCACTCCTCTGTCTGAAATCTTGTGTTCAGCACCTGTTTATGGTGAAATTTTGTCTTTTCCAGTTCCTGATTTTGACCCCAGCAGAGCTCAATGGAACCTCAGGAGTTTTGAAATTCTTCAGTAACCAGTGCCATCAAACATATTGTAGCGTCCGTCAGAACGGAAGGAGACGACGGACGAGTTGTTCACAGTTCACACTAACTGTTCTTTTATTAAGGAACCAGAACGGTCACTGTCAGCCGTAACCACGCTAATACAGAGCGAGACCTGAACAGTTTGAAGTCAGAGGAATTCTCTCTGACACACTCAGCTCCTCCTCCGCTCCCCACCACCAATCACACACAAACACAACAACAACGCTCTTAAACAGATAGCAACACAGAACAGTACAAAGGATTCCAGCCTTTCAACACAACAGAAACACAGGGTCGCCACACTATGTTTTGCAACAATAAAGTTGTGAAGTTCCTGGGAGAACTCTTTGGTTTTACCCATTATGAGACATTTCTTGTGTGACACCCTGGTAAGGAGACACATTTTAATAGACCATCAGTTGGACTGAAGCAGCTGATACTGATTTATACTAAGTGGTAGGATTACATTCTAGTAGATTCCAGCTGGTGTCATGAATTTCCCTGGCTTTTTAGAAGTTCCTTTCTTCATGTGTTTAATACTTCCCCAAGGCATTCAATTTTATTACAAATGACTTGATGTATGAACATTGATAGTTGAATATCTTTTCATGGGTTGTTACCAACATCTGCTCAGAATGTCATGTCACCGTTAGAAATATTCTTACTTAGAAAATTGGTGACATTGAATATTGTACTTAATCTTCTCTAATTAATTTATTTGGGTTTGTTCAAAACAATGAAACCATAGATACTGAACTTTAAAAGTCATCTATGGTGATGCAGCAGTGTTTCTGTGGTGCATATTTAGACATTTTCAGTTTTGTGTGAATATTTTAATTGTCAGTTGGATTTTTTTTTTTTTTACATATTATTACCCAACCTTACCTGATACCTACTGCCATATGAGATGTTTCAGAGCCTTCAGGCCAGCCTGACAATTCCACAGGGGAAGATCCAGATTTGTCAGTGACACTGTAAACATTAAAACGGCACTCCGGAGGATTTCATCAGGAGAGCAGTTTTTGAATCTAGCGTCCAAAGGCTCCTCCTCAAAATATCTCGACACGCGCGTCCGGTCGTGTGTGCGCGCGTGCACGCGGCGCATATACTTTGGACATGAACTGTACAGCTCAATGTGTAGGGTTTAATCACTCACAGTTCACAATCTTATTCCAACAATACTACGAGGGTCTGATGAGCCCTCTCTGTCCCTGCTGCTTCTGATATTAGCTCTGTTAGCAGAGAGCTGCTGCTGGACTCTGAAGCTGAACTTGACTCGGCCCTGGATGAACTTTCTGACCAAAATAAACGCGTAATCCTGTCAAGCCTTGCCATTCTGTGAGGTGAAAGGTTTAAAAATAAAAATAAATCCATCTTTAGCTGGGGAATGGGTAGGTTTTTAGTAGAAATGAGCCGTGAGTCCTCAGTGAACGGCTGAGACGGCAGAGAAACACACGGAGCGTCCTGTACGACAGTGCCCCCTACTGGTACAGGTTTGGTCGATGCGCGTGCATGTTCAGACAATGCAGAAATTTGAATTTCATTGGCTGAAAAATGTCGGCGGCAAGAAATAATGGAAAGGGGTCTCTAGGAGGAAGGAGGGTCTTCATCAGAATGACAGATGTTGTGGAACTCAACCCATAGATCATAGTTTAGACCTGAAATATCATTTAAAACATTTAGAAAACTTTGATACAGAGAAAAATGCTCCAGAGTGCCACTTTAATGCTGTTGAAGTCCTGTACTGATTTTGAAAAAGTTACATGGAGTACTTGTAGCTTCTTTCTGGATTTGTTTTGTCATGGTATAAAAAGACAATATGTTTCAGAACCCTGCACCATTTGATCACTACTTTTGAAAAAGCCATGGGCGTCGCAACCATTATGTCAGGAGGGGACGTGTCCCCCCCACTTTGTAAAATCAGGCATTTGGACCCCTCCACATTTACCGAGTCCGTCTTGCGCTCGTTCGGTTGTTCTCAAAGAAATCCATTCCACTTGATTCATTAGAAATTACTTAGACCGCTGAAATCCACTCCATGTTTTCCTGGTTACACCCTGCACCCTGACACGCTGCTCTCCTTCTGGACCCGACCTCACCTCGCGCTGCAGCTGAAAGCAAACCGAACCGGGAAGGAGGTCGACCAGAAACTGGAGTGTTACTCTGGAGGGGCCAGGGTTAGGAGGCACAGGAATAAGACCTGAATGACCAGAGGAGGTAAACCCCCATCAGATAATCACCTATGGCCTCTAATAAAAAGGTAAATGCGCCTCAATCAAGTTTCATCCTGGATCTACAGGAAGCAGAAAAAAGTACAGGAAGCACAATACAATATATATACCGGTATATATATATATATACCAAAATATCAGAGACAGAACAATAACGACAGGAAAACAATGGAAGAAAATAATATATAAATACAAGTAAAATGTTATAGTGAAAAATAAAATAACAATAATGAGTGTAATTCACTGCTCTTTATAAAAGAAAAAGACTACCAGTAAATTAATAAGTAAATAAAATAAGTACATACTTTATTTGGGGGTCAACATTTAACACCTAAACACAACTGTTGATTATTTTACAAAAAATAAGAGTACTGAAGATCATCAGTACTATAGAGATCCTCTAACCTGTTATTTATCCTGATTAAATCTGTTGTTCTTAGTAAAAATTTAATTTCCAAATAAACACAAAGCTACACTTGATTTCTTACTAAGAGAAACTCACTTTAAATACCTCTAATTCAACTGTTACCAGTAAAATGTTTTATTTTAAATGGATAAAATGAAAACACAATCCCAGCTGTCAGTACACTGAACAACAGATATTAAACTAGTACTGTTTTCATTTCAGATTGGTAGAACTTCAGTCTTCTTAAGAACAACCAGGTTCTTGATATTTGTTTTCATATAATTGATGTCACTTATTTAATTCTTCCTAAGCTGTTCAGCCTGAATAGTCCATTTAAAGTGACATCATGACTAGTAACAGTTGAATTAGAACCAGTTAAAATGAGTTTTGTAGCGTAATATAACCTGATTTTATCGTTATAGTACGAACACACTTCTGCAAGGTTATCAGCTTAGTTTTGTTGGTTTTAATGCTAATCACTGTTAGCTACCTTCACTAAACTGATGGTTATGCAGGCTTTCTAGATTCTCTTGATTCAAAGGGAGACCTACGTACGTATATTTGNAAAGTTATAACCCAGAAGCTGACTTAGACTTCAGTTATTTTATTAAAGAAAACAGATTGAATAAACAGACAGATGTGAGGTAGATAGTTGCATCTTAAGAGATTCTTCTGATGTTATTAAGCTGAGAGTTAATGACGAGAGCCCGTGATATGTTAATCTAGGGATCTCGGCTAGTGAGGAGGGGAGCTGAGCTAACTGGATCGAGTGTTATTTATCAATAGCCTCGGTTTTACCAGATCGGGTGGATACCTTGCTGAAACCGCTCCAGATCGCCTCGGCGTGGAGGTGGAAGCTCGTCGGTGCGGTCGTTGATCGGACGAGCCTCGGTTATCCCCGGGGGCCCGGAGGTGTCTGAGCGAGTCGGTATCAGCGGCTCCATGATCGGCTGGTGCAGAGGCTAACCGGCTTTCCCATGGCAGGTGGAAAGAAGCAGGCAGATGGTGTCTGGCTTCTTAGCCGGAGCAATGTTCTCGACCGGTGAGGCTGGCTACTCACGAGCTCGGTCGGCATCGAGGCCTTCCGTGTAGCGGAGGAAACGGAGGCTGTGTTCTCTCGTCGTGGGGTTAACGAGAACTCAGGAGACTCAGTTCTTCCAGGCAGGAAGTTGGGACGTGGCCCGGTTTGGACGCGTGGACCAATGGGAGAGAGTTACCAAGTCACGTGGTTCTCGTCATTAGAAACCCAGGAAGTTTAATGGATTACTAATATGTTTTAACCTTTTAGCAAAAGTAGAAATCATAAAATAATACTGATGCAACATCAACATTCATGAATACTGGAAGAAAATGAATTAATCACATTAAGACATTTCTGGACAGTGGATTAAAGGTAGTGTCTTTTTAGAATGAGACATCAAAGAGTTCTTAAGTTTAATTATTAATTAAAGGAAATCTTCTTAGTCTTCCGACACGACCGGTCCTGGAAGGAATGTTGATTCAGGTTACAACATAATAAAAGAGTCATTTTAATCCAAGTTATTAGGAACAAGATGAGTTATTGTGGTGGTGAACCAGATGTCAGAAATCAGAGATAGTAACGCTTTGCCAGCGCTACAGTTTCTTCTGGTCAGAATTCATTTTCAGCTCCACCATGTTTATTCCAGACAGGAAGAATAGATTAGTAGAGGTTGTGCTGCAAACCCAATACACATGAATGGGAAATGTGACTAAATGTGTCCTAAGAATAACACTTAAGTTATCTGAAGTATTCATTGTGGATAGTAGAATAGTATTATGTGTATCTGTAATGTTACATTTTACTTGGAACAGCTGATTTTTAGCTATCTGAATACATATTCAGTCTTCTTAAAGTCACCACCTTAAATTTTTTAAGGATTTGGTTTCAATTCAGTTGTTGGATAGAATCTCTACTAGTAACAAAATACCTGTGGAAATTTGTATTTTCTATTTTACTAGTAATACTATTTGGACTAGGATAAATTACATTATTGTTATGTAAAATAGAAATAACAAAGAGGTGAGATTTTTAATTAAATGTTTTAAAAAAAAAAGATCCATTAAATTTAAGTTCAGTCCTGCTGGTATTCTCATCTCATGGCTGCGCTACAATAAGAATAAAAGAAATACACATTCAGCATCTGATTAGAAGTTAGAAATACTGTAGAATCAGTTCTTCAGTAGTGGGTACTTTTTGTAGTAGTTGTACCAGTTTTTTACTTCAGTAGTTCAGGAGCAACCAGACTGAATCACTTTGATAGAAATAAAAAATGTCCTGTCATTTTAGTGGAAGATGCTGCAGTCAGTCAGTCACATCATTCTAAACCAACCAGTACTAACAGGACTGAACTTTACCTGGTTACCAGTAGAGAACTGGTAGAGCTCTGATTAGTTAAGGGTTGAACAGCTGGTTGTCTAATGAGTTCCTTCCAGAACTGGAGACATGTCAGACCATTATCATGTCTTTGAACTATGGAGTTTGTCACTGTATTCACATATTTAGTTCTGACATGAAACCACTGCTGGTCATGTTACTTCCATAAGTTTTTTTTTCAGTCTTTTCTCTAAGATCTGAATAGACCAGCTGATGGTGTTCTAGGGAACACAGCTGCTAAAAATGAAGACTTCCTGTTGAATCTGACTCTGAAATAGTTACCGAGTTCAGTTTTTACTACTGTAGGTAAAATAGGTGTTTAACAACTTGTTAAATGCGCCAGAATGCAGGAAATGGCATCTATGCCAAATATTTTTTTCTTTGGAAAAGTGTCCCCCCCACATTTTTTATGCTTCTGACACCCCTGGAAAAAGCCATAGCAAAATCAGGCATTCCAGGTCACAAACATCCTAAAATATGTCTGTGAAATCTTGGATGGACTGGTTAGTAGGTCATGAGGCACTTCAGATTGTTGATCTAAGTCCTAAAAACTGATTAACACTGAACTAACATCCAGTTGGTTAACATTGTTGCACCAAATCAAGAAGGTTGTGGGTTCAAAATTCAGCTGGTTTTTCTGGTATGAGTTTACATGCTTATTCCACGAATGCATGGGTATTCAAAGGGTACAGTGATTGCCTGCCTCAGTCATAATAGATGATTGTGTGTTGATGGTGTGACTTGGTCACTTAGAGACACCATAAAAATCAACATATGAATATATATTATAAAGTGTAGTGATGACACACAGTATGTTTGACCAGCTGGCTATGGCATTGAAAGGAGTAAACTAACAAACATATACCTTCTTGAAAAGATAGACAATTCTTTTAACAGTAGGCCTATTTTATCATGAACACATTAATGAAGGTTTTCTTTACAGTTTCTTATAATCCTCAATTTAAAAACCTGGTATGGTATGAGAAAAATTTCCATTAAACACTCCTTAGTGCTCCACCTCAGTTGTTGTTATGAGTTCTTTCTTTTTTTAAGTTGTTATGAGTTCTGAGCCTCTTTTGTTTTCCTCTTTAGGTAATCAAGCCAATGCTGGCTTTATTAATGAAAGCTCACATCCTCACTGGATGTGGCTAGCACAAATCTTGTCTTCTTCTGCCTATCCAGGTCCGGGTCGTGGGGGCAGCATCTCAAGTTGTGAGGTCTCCCTGGCCACTTCCACCAGCTCCTCCAGCTAGCACAAATCAAATAGTAATTTATGAATAGCCAGAGGTCGTCTAAAAACAGCTGCTGTGAACCATAAACAGGAACTGTTTTATGAAAGAGACATGTCCTGTGATGAGCTGGTCAAAGGTGTACCCTGCCTCCTGCTCATTGATCACTGTGGATGCAGAGGATTAAGTGGGTATAGACAATGGATAAATAAGATGGATATTTCACATGGTGTATTTAATGCTATTTAATACGTAAACATAGAAATTAATCAAAACCCGTTAGCAACCAGGTTGTTTTGATTGCAGCCTTCAGGTTTTGATTGCAGCCTTCAGGCAAGGGCGTAAATTTGGAATGGACGCAGGGGACGTGTCCCCACCAATATTTAGAAATCACTGAAATGTCCCCACCAATAATTTGATCCAAGGATGCAGAAATGACACTGCGTCCCCACATAACAACGCCAGCGTCATAACAACCAGCTGGCAGACAGCTGTAGAGATTGTATTTATACACATCAGGTCAAAAGCATCAGAGAACATCTCGATTATGACCTTAAAACAAAATAACAGAACGTTAACTGGATATTCAGTCCAGTATGATCTAGTTCTAGACCTGTTAGCAGGTCTCAGTCAGGTCCAGGTCTCAGTCAAGTCCAGGTCTCTGTTCAGCTTTTAATGATCGTTTTGTCTCTCAGTATCTCTCAGTAAGATGCAGAAACAAAAAAAGCAGAAATCCTTTATGTGAAATTCCTAAAGGCAAAAGACATTTTTAATGAGAAAATATAGAGTTTTTGAATTTAACCATAAATCATGTAATCATCATGTAATCATGCAACTGTTTATTAGTTAAAGTTTGGAGAATAAATCAACTAAAGCAGGTGGTGTGTTTGAGGGCATGTAAGGGCATGTAAATATGAACCAAAATCATCAAGATACAATAAAAGACTATTAAAAGAAATGAAATAATAAAGGACAGATGAAGATTTCTTAGACAAAATAAAAGACTATAAAACAAATAAAATTAATAAAACAAATAAAAAACATCATTAAAAATTGACATGTTTAAACACCAATAAGAGAACATAAAAGATTTAGTTAAAAGCAGTTTTAAATAATTGGGTCTTCAGCTGCTTTTTAAAGGTGTCCAGACTGTCTATATACAGCGTAAAACTAAAGGAAGTTCATTCCAAAATCCTGGTGCATGATGATCAGTAGAAAGTCCTCCTGTTGCAGGACTAGACCTGTCCTGTTTGTAGTGGATGGAGGTCATCAGCTGCTAGCCGGGTTGTGGGTCTGTAATTCTGTTCACGTAGGGAACAGACTTTGTTTTAAAGTTACAGGGTTTTCCTGTGTCGATTTTATTAAACTAAAAATGACCCAATATGGATATTGACATCTTTTTGGATAATTATAAATATTACATTAAAACACTGTTTTTCAAGGAAAATAGAAGAACCAGATTAGATTTATATTTTAAATAAGACTTAATACTGCTCTCATAGCTGTAAAAAGCTAAAGGAAATTTTAAGGAAATCCTTAGCTCATGATTCCTGCTTTTTTTCAATCTCTCCCTGCTTGAACACAGCTGATTTATTTGAAAGAGTAAATAACCGCTCCTGTAGAAAGCTATGAAGGCTGAGGAGACATTTCAACAGGTAGATATTGGCGTTTAGAAGCTGAAACAGTTTGGTAACTTGTTTAATGCAGTAATTTAAAACAGACACCAGAGGGAGCCCAAAACAAGCAAAACTGCATATTATCACTTTAAAGTAGCCTAGTAGTAATATTTCCTCTATTATTTTATGATAAACTTTGTATTAGAATTAATATGTTCATATTATGTCATTGTTTTAATCATTTAGGTGGCTTTGAGTTTTAAAAGCACAATATAAATGCAGAGTCTCAGCAACAGATTTTTAATCGGCTTAATGCCAAAGAGATTGACTTTTTCAATATTTAATTTTTTTTATTTATTATTTGTGTGTTGAAAGCAACAACGTTTAAAAAAACATCAATAAAGGTTTTTGGGGGGGAAATAAAACCTCAGATTACAAATCTGTTCCTCAAACAGTGAGAGTCGAAATCAGTGAGAAGAGGATCAATAAATGCTTATTATTTTCTTATTTATTCATCCATATCGTTAAATTACACATAATAAGCCTTAAGGCCATGGCGGACTCCGATCCGGATCAGACCCAGATCCAGATCATCTGGGTCTGGATCTGGGTCTGTCCGGACCACGTGGGCAAAACCGGTCCCCATTCAGGAGAAACGTGCGCGTTTGGAGACACTCAAACGTTACCGTGGGCCCGCGATAAGCTCGCGCACCTGTCACACACCCTTCCATTGAACTGGACCTGCTCTGACCTGGGTTCAGCTTGGAGGGTGCGGCCGGGCCCCGAACCAGTCTCGCATCGCGGTCCTTGGTAGAGTTCAGGTAGAAAACGTCCATGCTCTGTGTCAGCCAGGCATGGACAGACTCTATGAGCGTTTCCTGTCTCTGTCCCGACACTTTGGTCTGACCGGTCCGTTACACTATAGATCAGCAGGCCCACTGACACTGTTTAAACCTTCTGACGGTCAGAGCGTCCTATCCCACTGATTATTTTCTACAAAGACTCCTCCTCACTTTGGCTGTAGGAGGAAAGGTACCGTTATCTGGTCACCAGTCCGACCAGTGAGTAACACAGCTGTGTTCACATCTGTCATCATAATAAAATGATGTCTTTCTGACAAGAGCTGGAGCTTAAAATTTGGCCAATAAACAATTTTAACACTAAAAACATGCACTCTGTCAATGACTTTATCCGGCTTTCACTTTGATTTCAGACTCATGTTAAATACTGATCTTTAAAACGTTTTACTAACATGATGCAGAGCCCTGCATGCTGTAACATGGATAATAGAACTAATTATTTGTAAAAACTATGAAAACAGGGTGAGCCTTAAACAGTTAAAGGGAGGCAAACCTCTGCTGAGGTCCTGACAGATCCATGTGATTTAGTGTTAAAATAGTTTAATTAGACATCATGTTTCTTATTGGTCATTTTATCAAACATCAAAGGTTGATTTACATCCTGAAACCTGGAGTTAAACTTTATCAGAAACAGCTGAACTGATTTAATGTTTTTAATTTAACATTGTTATAATAATAATAATGGAATGGATTTATATAGCACCTTTCCGGACACCCAAAGCTCTTCACAGAAGATCCATTATTCATTCTCACTCTGGTGGAGGTAAACTACAACAGACGTCTGTAGTCACAGCTGCCCTGGGTCAGTCTGACAGAAGAGAGGCTGCCATTCTGACCATCAGCCCTTCTGACCACCACCAACATTCACACACTGTTCTTCTAGTATTGTGACTAAACTTTAGTAACTTTTTGTGTAATATTTTAACTTTCTGAGAAACTTAATTTCTTAATTTTAGTTTTTTATTATTTGTAGCCATAATCATCAAAATTACAAGAAAAAAGGCTTGAAATATTTCACTCTGTGTGATGAATCTATATCAAATATGAGTTTCACTTTCTAAAAATAACTGACAAAAACAGTTTTTTCTACAATATTAATTTGTCTCGCCTCGCCTTCTTCCGCTTATCCGGGTCCGGGTCGCGGGGGCAGCATTCCAAGACGGGCAGCCCAGGCCACCTTCTCCCCAGCCAAGTCCACCAGCTCCTCAGCTGGGACGCCCAGGCGTTCCCAGGCCAAACTGAAGATGTATTTCCTCCAGCTTGTCCTGGGTCGACCCGGGGGCCTCCTGCCGGCAGGACATGCCCAGAACACCTCCCGAGGGAGGCGTCCAGGAGGCATCCTTACCAGATGCCCGAACCACCTCAACTGGCTCCTTTCGATATGGAGGAGCAGCGACTCTACTCCGAGTCTCTCCCGGATGTCCGAGCTTCTTACCCTATCCCTAAGGCTGAGCCCGGCCACCCTGCGGAGAAAACTCATTTCAGCCGCTTGTATCCGCGATCTCGTTCTTTCAGTCACTACCCAAAGCTCATGACCATAGGTGAGGATTGGGACGTAGACCGACCGGTAAATCGAGAGCCTTGCTTTCTGGCTCAGCTCTCTCTTCACCACAACAGACCGGTTCAGCGTCCGCATCACTGCAGACGCTGCCCCAATCTGCCTGTCGATCTCCCGCTCTCTCCTTCCCTCACTCGTGAACAAGACCCCGAGATACTTGAACTCCTCCACTTGAGGCAGGACCTCTCTCCCGACCCGGAGTTGGCAATCCACCTTTTTCCGGTCGAGAACCATGGCCTCAGATTTGGAGGTGCTGATCCTCATCCCAGCCGCTTCACACTCGGCTGCGAACCTCCCCAGCAAGAGCTCAAGGTCAGAGCTCGATGAAGCTAGGAGGACCACATCATCCGCAAAAAGCAGAGACGCAATTCTCCTGTCACCAAACTCAACACCCTCCACACCACGGCTGCGCCTAGAAATCCTGTCCATAAAGGTTATGAACAGGACCGGTGACAAAGGGCAGCCCTGGCGGAGTCCAACCCTCACTGGGAACAGGGCCGACTTACTGCCGGCTATGCGGACCAGACTCACACTCCTCTGGTACAGGGACTGAATGGCCCTTAACAAAAGACCATCCACCACGTACTCCTGGAGCGCCCCCCACAGGGTGCCCCTGGGGACACGGTCATAAGCCTTCTCCAAATCCACAAAACACATGTGGATTGGTTGGGCAAACTCCCATGACCCCTCCATCACCCTAGCGAGGGTAAAGAGCTGGTCCACAGTTCCACGACCAGGACGAAAACCACATTGCTCCTCTTCAATCCGAGATTCAACCATCGACCGGAAGCTCTTCTCCAGTACCCTGGAGTAGACCTTTCCAGGGAGGCTGAGGAGTGTGATCCCCCTATAGTTGGAACACACCCTCTGGTCCCCCTTCTTAAAAATGGGAACCACCACCCCGGTTTGCCACTCCATAGGAACTGCCCCCGATGACCACGCAATGTTGCAGAGACGTGTCATCCACGACAGACCTACAACATCCATCGCCTTGAGATACCCAGGTCGGATCTCATCCACCCCGCAGCACGGCTCCGCCGCTGCGTAGTTGTTTGACTACCTCAGCGACTTCTGCCCCAGAGATTGGACAGTCTGTCCCCAGGTCTCCCAGCTCTGGTTCCTCCTCGGAATGCGCGTCGGTGGGATTGAGGAGCTCCTCAAAGTATTCCTTCCACCGTCCGACTATAGCCCCAGTTGACGTCAGCAGCTCCCCGTCCCCACTGTAAACAGTGTGAGCGAGTTGCTGCCTTCCTCCCCTGAGGCGCCGGATGGTTTGCCAGAACCTCTTTGGAGCCGACCGATAGTCTTTTTCCATGGCCTCGCCAAACTCCTCCCACGTCCGAGATTTTGCCTCGGCAACTGCCACTGCTGCAATTTGCTTGGCCCGCCGGTACCTGTCTGCTGCCTCTGGAGACCCACAGACCAGCCACGCCCTGTAGGCCTCCTTCTTCAGCCTGACGGCTCCCCTAACCTATGGTGTCCACCAGCGGGTACGGGGGTTACCACCATGACTGGCACCGGCTACCTTGCGACCACAGCTAGCAACAGCCGCCTCAACAATCGCAGAGCGGAACAAGGCCCATTCGGACTCAATGTCCCCCACTGCTCTCGGGACGCGGTCGAAGCTCTGCCGGAGGTGGGAGTTGAAGACCATCTTGACAGGCTCTTCTGCCAGGCGTTCCCAGCAGACCCTCACTATACGTTTGGGTCTACCAGGTCTGCGCGGCATCTTCCCCTGCCATCTGATCCAGCTCACCACCAGGTGGTGATCAGTTGACAGCTCCGCTCCTCTCTTCACCCGAGTGTCCAAAACATACGGTCTCAGGTCAGATGATACAACTATAAAGTCAATCATCGACCTGTAACCTAGGCTGCCCTGGTACCAGGTGTACCGATGGGCATCCTTATGTTCGAACATGGTGTTCGTTATGGCCAAACTGCGACTTGCACAGAAGTCCAACAACAGAACACCACTCGGATTCAGATTGGGCGGGCCGTTCCTCCCAATAACGCCCCTCCAGGTCACGCTGTCATTGCCCACGTGAGCGTTGAAGTCCCCCAGCAGGACTATGGAGTCCCCAGTAGGAGCGCCATCCAGCACTCGTCCCAGAGACTCCAAAAAGGGTGGGTACTCTGAACTGCTATTGGTGCATAAGCACAAACAACAGACAGGACCCATTCCCCAACCCAAAGGCGTAGGGAAGCTGCCCTTTCGTCCCCCGGGGTAAACCCCAACATACAGGCAGAGAGTCTTGGGGCAAACAGAAAGCCCACCCCAGCCCTCCGCCTCTCACCCGGATCAACTCCAGCAAAGAAAAGTGTCCAACCCCTCTCCAGGACTCGGGTTCCAGAGCCAACGCTATGTGTCGAGGTGAGCCCGACTATATCTAGCCGGTATCGCTCAGCCTCTTCCACAAGCTCCAGCTCCTTCCCCGCCAGAGAGGTGACGTTCCATGTCCCGATAGCCAGTTTTCCCGTCCGGGGATCGGATCGCCAAAGCTCCCGCCTCGGTCTGCCACCCGATCCACAATGCACCGGACCCTTCACTCTCCTCCTGCAGGTGGTGGGCCCATGTCTCCGGTTCGGGCTGGGCCCGCCCGGCCGGGCCCCATGGGCGAAAGCCCGGCCACCAGGCGCTCGTCCACGGGCCCCAACCCCAGGCCTGGCTCCAGGGTGAGACCCCGGTAACCCTCCAGGCCGGGTACTCAGACTCTTTGATTGTGTCTCCATGAAGGGTCTTCTGAACCGTTCTTTGTCTCACCCCTCCCCTAGGACCAATTTGCCATGGGTGACCCTACCAGGGGCACAAGTGCCCCAGACAACATGGCTCCTAGGATCATTAGGGCACTCAGACTCCTCCACCACGATAAGGTGACGGTTCACGGAGGAGTAGATTAAGACACGCTACAGATTATTGTTGTTACACTATAAAGTATTTATTTTTAAACATAGTTGTACATTTTACTATGCTTTAAATTCAGATATTATTATTCCAAAACTGACGTTTCTGACAGAAAAGACGTTTCTGCTCATCCCAGTAGCTTTGTCAGTTCTGTCTGTAGTAAAGGAGAGAGAGTCTTCTCTTCCTCTGTCTGTGACACACCTCCTTCTCCCCCTTGAGGAGGTGTTCGCTCCACTGTATTCAGCTGGAGTCCTGGTGAGGTGTTCTGATCAGAGGAGAGAATGAAGTTCAGAGCAGACTGGTAGGAGGTGGAGAGATGAAATCTGAGTCCTCCTCTGGTTAAAGCTGGTTCTTCACGTTTGACATAGATGTCTTCTTTAACTCCTCTCTCAGACCATCGGTCTTCTCTGTCCAAAATGTGGACGTTTTCAAAGGTGTGTCCCTTGTCTCTGAGGTGGACTGCTGAGTCCTGGCCTGATGAGGTGTCTCTCCTGTGTTGAGACATGTTCTTGTGTAGTTGTTGTTTAGTGTCTCCAGTGTAAAGGTCTGAACAGTCCTCAGAAACAACACCACTGGTCTTCTGTCTGGGAGTCTTGTCCTCAGGATGGACCAGTTCCTGTCTGAGGGTGTTGTTGGGTTGGAACTTTACTGGGATGCTGTGTTTGGAGAAAACTCTTCTCAGTGTCTCTGAGACTCCTGCTACGTATGGGATGACGGAGCTTTAGCGCTTGTTGTCCTTGTCTTTTGTAGCTGCTGTGGAGTCTTTTCCAGATTTCTTTCTTGATTTAGTGAAGGCCCAGTTTGGGTAACTGCAGGTCTGGAGAGCTTCTTTGACGTGTTTCTGTTCCTTTTGTTTCTCTTCAGTTCTGGTGGAATGTTCTCAGCTCGGTGGTGTAAAGTCCTGATAACTGATAGTGTGTGCCCCAGTGGGTGATGGGAGTCAAAATGCAGGTACTGGTCTGTGTGAGGAGGTTTCCTGTAAACCTCAGTGCTGAGACTTCCATCCTGTTGAATTTGTACAGCGCCGTCCAAGAAGGGCAGTTTGTTGTTGTGTGCGTCCTCCTGGTGGACCTGATGTTTTGATCCACAGCGTTGATGTGTTTGGTGAANCCCTGGGGACACGGTCATAAGCCTTCTCCAAATCCACAAAACACATGTGGATTGGTTGGGCAAACTCCCATGACCCCTCCATCACCCTAGCGAGGGTAAAGAGCTGGTCCACAGTTCCACGACCAGGACGAAAACCACATTGCTCCTCTTCAATCCGAGATTCAACCATCGACCGGAAGCTCTTCTCCAGTACCCTGGAGTAGACCTTTCCAGGGAGGCTGAGGAGTGTGATCCCCCTATAGTTGGAACACACCCTCTGGTCCCCCTTCTTAAAAATGGGAACCACCACCCCGGTTTGCCACTCCATAGGAACTGCCCCCGATGACCACGCAATGTTGCAGAGACGTGTCATCCACGACAGACCTACAACATCCATCGCCTTGAGATACCCAGGTCGGATCTCATCCACCCCGCAGCACGGCTCCGCCGCTGCGTAGTTGTTTGACTACCTCAGCGACTTCTGCCCCAGAGATTGGACAGTCTGTCCCCAGGTCTCCCAGCTCTGGTTCCTCCTCGGAATGCGCGTCGGTGGGATTGAGGAGCTCCTCAAAGTATTCCTTCCACCGTCCGACTATAGCCCCAGTTGACGTCAGCAGCTCCCCGTCCCCACTGTAAACAGTGTGAGCGAGTTGCTGCCTTCCTCCCCTGAGGCGCCGGATGGTTTGCCAGAACCTCTTTGGAGCCGACCGATAGTCTTTTTCCATGGCCTCGCCAAACTCCTCCCACGCCCGAGATTTTGCCTCGGCAACTGCCACTGCTGCACTTCGCTTGGCCCGCCGGTACCTGTCTGCTGCCTCTGGAGACCCACAGACCAGCCACGCCCTGTAGGCCTCCTTCTTCAGCCTGACGGCTCCCCTAACCTCTGGTGTCCACCAGCGGGTACGGGGGTTACCGCCACGACTGGCACCGGCTACCTTGCGACCACAGCTAGCAACAGCCGCCTCAACAATCGCAGAGCGGAACAAGGCCCATTCGGACTCAATGTCCCCCACTGCTCTCGGGACGCGGTCGAAGCTCTGCCGGAGGTGGGAGTTGAAGACCATCTTGACAGGCTCTTCTGCCAGGCGTTCCCAGCAGACCCTCACTATACGTTTGGGTCTACCAGGTCTGCGCGGCATCTTCCCCTGCCATCTGATCCAGCTCACCACCAGGTGGTGATCAGTTGACAGCTCCGCTCCTCTCTTCACCCGAGTGTCCAAAACATACGGTCTCAGGTCAGATGATACAACTATAAAGTCAATCATCGACCTGTAACCTAGGCTGCCCTGGTACCAGGTGTACCGATGGGCATCCTTATGTTCGAACATGGTGTTCGTTATGGCCAAACTGCGACTTGCACAGAAGTCCAACAACAGAACACCACTCGGATTCAGATTGGGCGGGCCGTTCCTCCCAATAACGCCCCTCCAGGTCACGCTGTCATTGCCCACGTGAGCGTTGAAGTCCCCCAGCAGGACTATGGAGTCCCCAGTAGGAGCGCCATCCAGCACTCGTCCCAGAGACTCCAAAAAGGGTGGGTACTCTGAACTGCTATTGGTGCATAAGCACAAACAACAGACAGGACCCATTCCCCAACCCAAAGGCGTAGGGAAGCTGCCCTTTCGTCCCCCGGGGTAAACCCCAACATACAGGCAGAGAGTCTTGGGGCAAACAGAAAGCCCACCCCAGCCCTCCGCCTCTCACCCGGATCAACTCCAGCAAAGAAAAGTGTCCAACCCCTCTCCAGGACTCGGGTTCCAGAGCCAACGCTATGTGTCGAGGTGAGCCCGACTATATCTAGCCGGTATCGCTCAGCCTCTTCCACAAGCTCCAGCTCCTTCCCCGCCAGAGAGGTGACGTTCCATGTCCCGATAGCCAGTTTTCCCGTCCGGGGATCGGATCGCCAAAGCTCCCGCCTCGGTCTGCCACCCGATCCACAATGCACCGGACCCTTCACTCTCCTCCTGCAGGTGGTGGGCCCATGTCTCCGGTTCGGGCTGGGCCCGCCCGGCCGGGCCCCATGGGCGAAAGCCCGGCCACCAGGCGCTCGTCCACGGGCCCCAACCCCAGGCCTGGCTCCAGGGTGAGACCCCGGTAACCCTCCAGGCCGGGTACTCAGACTCTTTGATTGTGTCTCCATGAAGGGTCTTCTGAACCGTTCTTTGTCTCACCCCTCCCCTAGGACCAATTTGCCATGGGTGACCCTACCAGGGGCACAAGTGCCCCAGACAACATAGCTCCTAGGATCGTTAGGGCACTCAAACTCCTCCACCACGATAAGGTGACGGTTCAAGGAGTATATAATTTGTATATATTATAATCAGGGGCGCACACAATATTGCCATCTAAGTACTCAAGGGGGAACCTGGTGCTGGTGTCTGG
The DNA here is from genome assembly GCA_006937965.1 of Callopanchax toddi. Classification (NCBI taxonomy): domain Eukaryota; kingdom Metazoa; phylum Chordata; class Actinopteri; order Cyprinodontiformes; family Nothobranchiidae; genus Callopanchax; species Callopanchax toddi. The sequence goes on from SSNR01000349.1 coordinate 504,095, forward strand.
TACGCACCACATCTCCATGGATTTGGGGTGGCGTTGATAAGCTGCTGCCGGCGTGTATTGCCGGTACTGAGCATGATGTGTGTGCTACCCACATGTGTTGGAGGTGCTGCAATTGTGTGTGTCACTGGTGCCGAGCATGTGTGTTGGAGGTGCTGCATGCGCCTGTGTCATTGTGCTGCATGCGCATCACCGGTGCTGACCGTGTGTATCACTGGTGCATGTTCGAGGTGCTGCGAGTGTGTATGTCATTGGTGCTGCACGCACGTGTCGGAGGTGCTGCGCATGTGTGTTTACTAGATGTGAAGCTCATCAGATTGCAGGCTGCACCGTCGGGGCCGCAAAAGCGCCAGTCTGCAAAAGTGCATTCGTGCAATAGGTTCTGGTATGACATGATATCTGGTGTGCATGCGTACTGGGGGCCAGTTATGTGCACCCCTGATTATAATTATAATTTCTTGATTCACCTTTACTTTTCACAGTCAATGCATTCATAAACTGTCCATTTTAGTGATAGCAGTCCTTATATGTTAAACCCATCATAAAGCTGCGTTGCTGCAGTCTGTTGCTGACAAAACAAAGAGCAATTACATGTAATTCATCACGCTGCAAAATTTTCACCCTCATAAATGACTGTCATGTAACGAGTTCATTAGAGCCAACCCTGTCTTAATCATCACTCCCCCATCCCCTGCTGTGCTGAGCTTGGTGTCTCCACGGAGTGACAAGCTCACAGCCAAGACCCACATATCAACACCAGACTAATTAACAAGCTGGCTAACTGGAGTGAATTAATGAAGATCTTGACACGGCTACTCCTCAAGACAGACTCTCAGTATCAGGTAATAAAGCAGGAAAGCTCTCTGCTAATTCTAATTCATATTCATTTAATTGTCATTCACAGCATGATGGAAACATTGGAGAATGAAATGTTAGTCAGGATAGGAAATAGATCAACAACACAAAAGTCATTAAAAACATCCATATTGTGATAAACAAAGAGCAGAGGACTGTTCAAGGGTCAGAGTTCATGAGCCTCACAGCCTTAGGGATTTAGCGTTTTCTTAGCCTTACTGTCATCGAGGCTTTGAGGCTGCTCAATATTCTGCCTGAAGGAAGGAGGGTGAATAGATCTGCATTTGCTGGCATGAAGGGCCCAAACTATGGCTTGGGAGAAGATTTATTTTTTAGTTAAAGCTAGAAAAAATAACGGTTTGAGGACAACATGGTGGAGGTTCTGGAGTGGCTAAGTCAAAGTCCAGACCTCAGTCTGATGGAGAATTAGTGGCTGGGCTTGAAAAGTTCACACCAGATCCCACACAGCCTGATAGAGCTTCAACAGTTTGAGTAGGATCTGGCTGCAGACATCAAAATGGCGTCCAAAATGGCGTCCCAACCACGACCGGAAAGACCACAACCGGAAAGACCTTGCAACCATCGACGGAAGTAAGCGGGGGGGTGGGTGTGCGCATGCGCGATTCACAGGGAATGTTCACGCGGTGTGTGGAGCTCTTCAGTAAACGAGACACTTTGCCTCTAGCTCACCTGTACCGAGTTGGAGCCCCTCTAGCTCACACGTTACGTTACACCATTTAAGCGGCACACTGCCAGTGCCTTTTAGCTTTCAACACACAGCAGGATTTGTAGAGGTACGTTTTCCACGAGGTACGAGTCCACGAGCTAACGCTAAGCTAACGCTAAAGCTAAAACAATAGCTACAGGTTATTGTAGCTGAGTACTTTACCTTAAACTATTTTTCTTGGCTCTGTGCGCTCGGTCCTGCTGCCTGTTTGTTCACACAGTGAATAGTGTTAACTTTATAGATCTAACTTAAATATAATATAAAGAGTACTTTAGTAAGTCATTTTATAAAACCTTTGACAGTGTGAATTAATCCCTGTGTGCATGTTTTTCAGGTGACGAAGTCTTAGAGATGAGGTGAGCAGCTGAGAAAGCCATGCTGCAGAAAATTACTTTAACCACAAAATATAGTGTTTGTAAAATGGAGTGGTATTTTTTTCATGTCTTTCACGCCAAATAATACTGAAATTACTACCCAGTTATGGATGTTTTGAAACAATTATTGATACAGGTGAGGGAGCAAGCTGATAAGTTTGTTTTCACTGTTGCTTCAGTGATTCCAGTACTTTATTAATTACTAGTACTGTTTATACTCATCTGGGAAAGTCTGTTAACTTACATATAAATGTATAGTCCTTATACAGCCTTATGGACGCCTCCGGACGTCTGGGGCCTGGATCTCCTCCGCATCCTCCGTGGGCCTTGGGGACAGGTCTGTGGCTCCTCGAACTTATTATTGAATGTTTCAATAGAGAAACCTTAATTAAACAAGCGCGCATATATACACACAGGTGATCACAAGGTGCTCACATAAAGACAGACTCAGGTGTTTTCAGACACATTGACTGGGGCTGTGCTTGACACTGAACTCTCTTGAACTGGTGTATACGTATACATTTGAAGAATATCACAACTGTTGTATATTCATATGCTGTTTGTTGCTGTTGTATCTTTTCTTCCTGTTTTGTTTGCTTGTTTGTTTGTGCTTTATTTACAGGTCTAGAAGTGGACTCTTCACGTCTCTTGTTCTCTTCTTTTTCTGTTCACTTTCTCCCCCATCCCTCTTTCTGTACCCTTCCCTTCACTTTCAGGCTCCGTGTCCAATCAACCATAAAAACATTCTAATAAAGATTTTGGGGGTTATATTTAAACAAAAATCAGGAGGAGTTTTACAGCAGTGGCTGTAACCTCTCACCTGAAACAGCAACACTGTTGGGCTTGTTTTTGGCACTCAGACATTATTCTGTTTGCTCCACAGCCGGACAGGACACGGGGTTAAAAAAACAAAAAACAAAAAAAAAACTTACATATAAATGTGTAGTCCTTATACAGCCTTAAAATATTGTAGTGAATATACTTCTGTTGTTAAACTAGATTTCCTGTCTGAGGTACAAATGAATTTACTATTATGTTATAATGTAAGATTTAAATGTAGATTAACTTTGTTCCACTTGTTAAATGCACCTAAGTTTGCTCAAAATTAAGAAATAAAAGTTCGCCAGGTCTGCAATTTAAAAATAATGTTCGATGGAGGCATTTCCGGTCGTGGTTGTGACGTCATTTCCTGCCGTGGTTGTGACGTCATTTCCTGCCGTGGTTGTGACTCCATTCTAGACGCCATCTTTGAAGTCCGCAGCCAGATCCTCTTGAACAGTTTTGCAAGGAAGAACGAAGACAGAGACCTGTAGTTAGGGTTGCCAACTCCCTGAAAAATAAATAAATAAGGGACACCTTGCTGTCAGAGCCGGCCGACCCGACTGCCTACACCCGTCCCTGCGTGGTGAATTTTTTTGCCCATTTTTGTGTGTGAAACATTTTTTTAACTATTTGACTTGAACTTGATTTAAGTAGATGCATATTTTTTGTGATATGAACACATGGAAACCAAATTATTTTTGAGCAGTTTATTTTTAGTGCAAAATAGCAAGATTAACATCAGTATCTTTCTTAAACTGTCTGTCCTGCAAACTTCTTAGAATTAAAAACAAAACAAAACAGAAACTCTGTGGAAAAACTGTAAACATAAAATATTTCAGCCTCAAAGGGCCATGTCTATAGTCAACAGTTGAAGTAAAAAAAACTGAAGTCATGAACTCAATGCTACATTGTGTGAAGACGGCCTATTTTTTCCATTTGTATTTCTTTTGAGCTCTTGCTGCAGTAAGTTGTTTGTCTTTCAGTGCTACAGGGTAAAACTCTGAGTAAGATATGTCATAATTTAGAGTGTCAATGAGCTCACTTCTAATTAATTCAGCAGAACATTTGTTCGGCACATCAGTCCACTTATTCTTCATGAAAGAAAAAATCCTCTCCTCAAACCCAGTGGAAGATGGGACGCTGAGGAGAAAGGATACAATAGCCTGGATGTTGGGGAGGTCAGCTGCCTGAAGAACTTGCATCCACCTCTCTGCTGTTCCTTTGGACTGCCACATTTCCTTCTCCTGAGGGACTTTAGTGAGGTACTCCAGAAGGCAGTTTGCAGTCACACACCCATCATAAAGCTCATCCATAGAGATGTTTAGCCTGCCAATAGAGAGGAGAAGATGACCCGAGTCATAAGTGGCGCATAGGTAATTTACTGTGGTAAATAAATGGAAATATCATATTGTCATGGATCCGGCTCCTGCTCTCTGCCCCTCCCTCACCTGCTTGCCCTGCTCCCGCTTTCTCGGTCCCTGATTGCCTGTCATTGTTTCCACCTGTCCCTCTGCCTATATAACCACAGTTCTGCAGCCACTCAGTGTGAGATCGTCTGATGTTGTTTGCCACTCAGTGTTCTAGCCTCATAGTCTGACCATAGTCATAGCGTTTCTGTTCATAGTTCTTGTTCTCGACCATAGTTTTTCTGTCTCCTGACCACTGCCTCAAGCCTGCCCTGCCGGACCTCGTTTTGGATTTACTGGTTTTTTGATCTTCCCTTCTGTATTGGATTACCGTCTCTGCCTGCCCTCTCTGGATTCTGCCTGCCTCATCTCTGACTGGACCGTTTCTGACCACCCTGCTTTTGGATCACGGACTCAGCCCCTACCTCCTGTGGTGAGATCTGCTCCTCAGTATTTACTAACCTCCTTGTTCCGTTTTTGGCAAACGACTTTTTCCACTTCCCCTTTCCCCTTTTTTCTAAATAAAATACCCTTTTTTTGATATATCATGTTGTCTGGGTCTCGTTATGGGTCCGACTCGTGCCACGTTCATGACACATATTGTATATATTTAGAACTTTGTATATAGTATTTTAACTACCTTTAAAGTTTATTATTATTTATGTATCCATCCATATACAGTGGAGGAAATAATTATTTGACCCCTTGCTGATTTTGTAAGTTTGTCCAATGACAAAGAAATGAAAAGTCTCAGAACAGTATCATTTTAATGGTAGGTTTATCTTAACAGTGGCAGATAGCACATCAAAAGGAAAATCGAAAAAATAACTTTAAATAAAAGATAGAAACTCATTTGCATTTCATTGAGTGAAATAAGTATTTGAACCCTCTAACAAAAAATACTTAATACTTAGTGGAAAAACCCTTGTTTGCAAGCACAGAGGTCAAACGTTTCTTGTAATTGATGACCAAGTTTGCGCACATGTTAGGAGGAATTTTGGTCCACTCCTCTTTGCAGATCATCTCCAAATCCTTAAGGTTTCGAGGCTGTCTCTGTGCAACTCTGACCTTCAGCTCCCTCCATAGGTTTTCTATAGGATTAAGGTCCGGAGACTGACTAAGCCACTCCATGACCTTAATGTGCTTCTTCTTGAGCCACGCCTTTGTTGCCTTTGCTGTATGTTTTGGGTCATTGTCGTGCTGGAACACCCATCCACGACCCATTTTCAGTTTCCTGGCAGAGGGAAGGAGGTTGTTGCTCAGGATTTGACGATACATGGCTCCGTCCATTTTCCCGTTAATGCGGTGAAGTTGTCCTGTGCCCTTAGCAGAAAAACACAGCCAAAGCAAAATGTTTCCACCTCCATGCTTGACGGTGGGGACGGTGTTTTGGGGGTCATAGGCAGCATTTTTCTTCCTCCAAACACAGCGAGTTGAGTCAAAGCCGCACTCTGGAGGATTTCATCAGGAGAGCAGTTTTTGAATCTAACGTCCAAAGGCTCCTCCTCAAAACATCTCAACACGCGCGTCCGGTTGCCTGTGCGCGCGTGCACGCGGCGCATATACTTCGGACATGAACTGTACAGCTCAATGTGTAGGGTTTAATCACTCACAGTTCACAATCTTATTCCAACAATACTACGAGGGTCTGATGAGCCCTCTCTGTCCATGCTGCTTCTGATATTAGCTCTGTTAGCACCGAGCTGCTGCTGGACTCTGAAGCTGAACTTGACTCGGTCCTGGATGAACTTTCTGACCAAAATAAACGCATAATCCTGTCAAGCCTTGCCATTCTGTGAGGTGAAAGGTTTAAAAATTAAAATAAATCCATCTTTAGCTGGAGAATGGGTAGGTTTTCAGTAGAAATGAGCTGTGAGTCCTCAGTGAACGGCTGAGACGCCAGAGAAACACACGGAGCGTCCTGTACGACAGTGCCCCCTACTGGTACAGGTTTGGTCAATGCGCGTGCATGTTGAGAGAATGCAGAAATTTGAATTTCATTGGCTGAAAAATGTCGGCAGTAAGAAATAATAGAAAGGGGTCTCTAGGAGGAAGGAGAGTCTTCATCAGAATGACAAATGTTGTGGAACTCAACCCATAGATCATAGTTTAGACCTGAAATATCATTTAAAACATTTAGAAAACTTTGATACAGAGAAAAATGCTCCAGAGAGCCGCTTTAATGCCAAAGAGCTCAATTTTGGTCTCATCAGACCACAGCACCTTCTCCCAGTCACTCTCTGAATCATTCAGGTGTTCATTGGCAAACTTCAGACGGGCCTGCACATGTGCCTTCTTAAGCAGGGGGACCTTGCGAGCTCTGCAGGATTTTAATCCATTGCGGTGTAATGTGTTTCCAATGGTTTTCTTGGTGACTGTGGTCCCAGCTAATTTGAGGTCATTAACTAACTCCTCCCGTGTAGTTCTAGGATGATTTCTCACCTTTCTCAGAATCATTGACACCCCACGAGGTGAGATCTTGCGTGGAGCCCCAGACCGAGGTCGATTGATGGTCATTTTGTGCTCCTTCCATTTTCGAACAATTGCAGCAACAGTTGTCACCTTCTCTCCCAGCTTCTTGCTAATGGTTTTGTAGCCCATTCCAGCCTTGTGCAGGTCTATAATTTTGTCTCTGACATCCTTGGACAGCTCTTTGGTCTTTCCCATGTTGGAGAGTTTGGAGTCTGCTTGATTGATTGATTCTGTGGACAGGTGTCCTTTATACATGTGACTAGTTAAGACAGGTGTCTTTAATGAGGGTGACTAATTGAGTAGAAGTGTCTAACCACTCTGTGGGAGCCAGAACTGTTCATGGTTGGTAGGGGTTCAAATACTTATTTCACTCAATGAAATGCAAATGAGTTTCTATCTTTTATTTAAAGTGATTTTTTGATTTTCCTTTTGATGTGCTATCTGCCACTGTTAAAATAAACCTACCATTAAAATGATACTGTTCTGAGACTTTTCATTTCTTTGTCATTGGACAAACTTACAAAATCAGCAAGGGGTCAAATAATTATTTCCTCCACTGTATTAAGTATATGAACAGTATGAATTTGTAAGATAGTAAATAATTGATTGCATATGTGTATACTCCAAAGTCTGTAAATTAATTTGTTTTTATTTGTATATGTTATCTATCAATTGTATTTATTTGTTTCTAACCATCAATAATATTAAAACAGTATATCACTACACTGGCAACTGTTTCCTTCTTACCTGCCAACCAGGCGAAGCCGCTCAGTGATCTTCTCCATGTCATCAAAGGAGATCTTCCCAGATGCTAGAGAGAGAGGCTGCAGGTGGAAGAGCCAGTTTTCCTCTGAGAAGTCAAACCACTTCTGGATATAACTGATGGCAGTGTTTAAGAAGGCTGTAAACTCCTGCCTGGCAATATCAGCATCAGATGGAGAGAGACGCTGGAGCTTTTGTCTTGTTAGGTACCCGTAGAACCCATCATCTCTTCTCTGAATAAGTCTTTTCAGGAAACAGTCCATGATGGAATAGAGGTCGACAGACGTGGTTACATGCTTCTCCAGTTTTTTCACCACCTTCATGTCATGTGCCTTCAAACAGGCACATGATATTATTACAGAAGAGGAGGTACACTTCCACAATATCTGCCCTTCCTCAACTCCAGCAGCATCTTCTGTCAACTTCAGCAGTTCTTTCAGGTGCCTTGGACATTCCTCACCAATGCTGATGAGATATGACTTCAGCAGGTTCCAGTTCTGCAGGGTTGACCGACAGCCATCTTGTCCACCACATGGCGCAGAATTTCATGGAATTCAACATCACAAAATTCACAGAACTCCTTCAGGGATGCTCTTCATTTGGCAGAGGTGGAAAAGAAGCTGTAGATCTTTAGGACAATATTTCCCACATCAACTGAGAGCTTGTCCAGGGCTTTTTTCACTGTGTTATGAACAATGTGTGCATGGCAGTTACCACGATGGATTTCACTGTTGGCCTCTCTTAATTTTGTGAATACTGAGTTGTGGATGCCATAATTGACATTTGCATTGTCAGCGCTGAATGCAGAAACATGATCTAGGGACAGACCCACGTTTTCAAGAGAGCTTTGTATAATTTTTACTATTCCTCTGCAGACTCATCTGGATTTTCAACAAAATCCAACACCTTGTTGACAACACCATTCTCTGGTGTGAAAAACTGCACGGCCAAGGGAAACATCCTCCGATTTCCCTTATTTGAGGCATCAGTGTGAAGAGAAAATTGGAGTGGATTTCCACCACTTTTCTGTTTTTTGATCACCTCCTCTATTGCCTTTGGAGACAGGACATCTGTGACAACTGCCTCAGCTTTAGTCCTCCCACAGAACATCTTCTTGGCAATACTGGAATCATTCAGCATTCGTAGAGTCCGTTTGAGTGCACAGTCAGCTGAGTTATAGCTTAAACCATGCTTTACAGTGTGGTAGATATGGGCTACCTCTGCAGCAGTCACCTGTGAATTAAGCCGCTTTCATAAAACAATGCCGGCAATTTGCCGCAAACCTGAGCCAGCATCTGGGAGCCTTTGGTCGTTCATAAGTGGTCAGACCGTGCCGGTAATGTTGCGCAATCATGTTCGTTTCACAAAAGATTTTTCGGTGGCGGTATAAAGGAGGTATGGGGGCGGTCTTCGTGCTGTCGATGCGCAGGGTACAGAGACATGAGACGTAGGGTTGTCACGGTTTCCGGTTTTGCGGTAAACCCCGGTAAAAATGTTGACAATAATTATTACCGTTGTTACCAGCCATGCCTGGCCCTTTAAGAAGGTGGAATTATGGGAAGTCTGTGTTGTTGTGGCTCTGTGTTCCAGCATGAGGCGCTCTCTCTGTCTGAAGCCGCTTGTAGTGCGGACGTGCTCTGTTCATGTTAAAGCAAAATAAAGTTTGTGCCAAAAAGGAGACAACATGCCTGTTCAGCCTCTGTACTACGGTTAGGAGATCACTGGACAGGGGAAGAAAAGTAACACTGGGGGCTCGGAATCTGGGATTTGTCGCCGAGAGGACTGAAAGTAAATGCACAGAGATCACGAGGAGGAAAATGGCAGCGCCTGTTCACCGTGGTAATAACAAAGAACTCGATGTGAGCACAAACCCGTTTTGGCCAGACATGACAGATTGAGCTAGAGCTAGTGTTAACGAACAAACGGAGTCAGCTATGGATTTCAGTGGAAATCAAACCAACCCGTTTTTGACTAGCATGGAGCTAACGCTAGCCGCGAAGAAAGAATACCGCGGGCAGATGCAGCAACAAGCGGCGGCATGGGAGCTTAACCCCCCGCCGTCGACACTCACCAACCCGTTCATCACGCCGATAGAGACGGACGGTGGTCAGTTTGGGGTCGTTTATCGCCGTGAGAACGTGACCGTAACCCCATTTGTGTCCAGTGGAAACCCAAATGATAACATAACAATTCAGACCCCTTTCACGCCCATGAACTGTGACTACTGGACTCCCGCTGTTCATGCACAAGCGCGGACCGCGCCACATGCGCCCAGCCTTGCCCCTCCCGGTCCCAGGCCAGCAGAGTCCGTGCCCCGCAGCCGTTTCCCGCGCCACACGCTTGTCTTCACGGAAAGCAGTGACAATGAATGCTATGGATTTAAGGAGAGGGTTCCAGTGCTGCGGCCAGGACAGTTTAATGGGTCAGGTTTGTGGAGAGACTTTGTTTATCAATTTGAGACATGTGCACGAGCTAATCACTGGACTGAAAAGGCTAAAGCTATTCAACTCAGATACAGTTTAACTGGCGCAGCTGGTGCTATTGTTCACAAAAATCCTAGGTCAGCCCACTGGAGCTATGAACGAATAAAAAATGAAGTGGATTCTGCATACGGGCCACACTCAGAGCACGCTGCAAGCCATTGGGATCGAGCTGAGGCAGAGAGTCAGAAAACCAGGAGAAGCCATGCACACGCTCCGGGACGACATATATGAAAAAGTCGCTATTGTTTATGGTGACCGCACTGAACCAGACCAAGACCGCATTGCTGTGGAGGTTTTCACCAATGCTATGATCGATGCTGACATTATCCAAAAACTCTTAGAAGAAAAGCCCAACACGCTAGCTAAAGCATATGATGTTGCACACCGACATGAGACAACAAAAAGAGCTGCCAGGGCCGTAACACAGATGATGCGCCCAAGTTTGGGGCCCCGCGGCCCTGCAACAAGGACAGCTGTGGTGTTTGAGGATACCTCCGCCCCTGTGTGTGACCAACCGAGGTGCGCTCCAGTAACCTCTTCCCAGCAGCCACAGGGGGCACCGTGGGCCCGCCCACAACGCCCTACCAAGACTGTTCCCCACAAAGTGACTTCAGGGGAGGTTATCTGCCATAACTGCTCTGGAATGGGACACATCCAGAGGCAGTGTCCATCCCCTCGCCGCCCTCAACCAAAGTAAGTGAGTTTCATCCCAAACCCATCTCCTGACACCAGCGCAGTGATTGTCTGCACAAAAGGTCAAGAAGATGAGATGTGTGTTCAAATAATGATACATGGACTCAAACTTTCCGCCCTGCTGGACTCTGGTGCCCGGAGAAACGTGTTACCCCTACACCACTTTAACGCTCTCCCTTCCCAATCCAGGCCCCTTGTACAGCCATCCATCGCTAAGGTCTTGCAGGGAATTGGGCCTGAAGGTTTGGCTGTTCTGGAAGAAGTCATACTGCCGGTCCTCGTGGGAAGCAGAAAAGCTAATGTGAACTTCATCATGGCCGACACAACTGAAAGCACCGAAGTCATCCTGGGACACCCTTTCCTGCATCAGTCCAATGCCTGCTTGGATTACGGCCGTAAAGAGATCACACTTTTTGATGAAAAAAATCCCCCTCTATGATCCAAGTTACCAGCCTGCCGCTCATCTAGTCCGAGTCGCCCGCACTACAGTCCTGGAACCTGGTTGCGAGTATGTGGTGCCTGGTTTTGCCCGCCTTCCCTCCGCCGGCAGTGGGGACCTGATGCTCTGTCCAACCAAGACCTTCATTGAGAGACATTGTGTCCTGGTAGCCCACGCCGTTGTGCAGCCACAGAGGTCAACAGGCATCCCCATCAGAGTTTTCAACCCAGGGGCTACACCTGTCACCCTAAAGAGGGGGGCCGTTGCCGGGGTTCTTCAGCCTGCTGAGGTGGTGGGCACCCTGGAGCCACCACCACCCACACCCCTGCCCGAGGCAGGGTCTACTAATCCTGTCTCTGTGCCTCCTCATTTGCAGGTCCTGTATGAGGAGAGCTGCTGCGGCTTAGCAGAGGGCGACTGTCACAAACTAGCCCTCCTGCTGCAATGTTATGGTGATGTCTTCTCTACTGGTCCTACTGATCTTGGTTGTACCAGTATTGTGCAGCACGATATCCAGACCACACCAGGGCCGCCTATCAAGCAGCCTCCTCGCAGAATGGCAGCCGACAAGCAGCTTGCCGCGGACCAGCAGCTACAACAGAGCCTTGACGCCGTGGTGGCCCAGCCCAGCAACAGCAGCTGGGCTGCACCTATCGTGATGGTCAGGAAAAAGGACAAAACACCCAGGCTCTGTGTGGACTATAGGCCGCTGAATGAAAGAACCATCAAGGACGCTTACCCGCTGCCTCGTATTCAGGACACTCTCGACACCTTGTCCACTGCTAGGTACTTTAGCACACTTGACTTGACTTCAGGATACTGGCAGGTGGAGATGACCCCTAGAGCCCGTAAAGCTGCTGCCTTTTGTACCCGAAAAGGACTTTTTGAGTGGAATGTGATGCCCTTTGAGCTATGTAACGCTCCGGCCACATTCCAAAGACTTATGGACCGGGTGCTAGTGGGACTGCAGTGGGAGACATGTCTGGTGTATTTAGACGACATCGTGGTCCTGGGGCGTGACACCTCCCAGATGTTAGCACGACTTGAGCAGGTTTTCACCAGGCTGCGCCAAGCAAACCTAAAACTTAAACCATCCAAGTGCTGCTTGTTTAGGGAGGAGGTGGTCTATCTTGGACACATTGTCTCCGCCAGTGGCATTGCTACTGACACACAAAAGACTGAGAGGGTTAGGGACTGGCCCACACCTAGAAACGTGTCAGAAGTTAGGCAGTTTGTTGGCTTAGCTTCCTACTACCGACGCTTTGTCCCTGACTTTGCCTCAATAGCCAAACCTCTGCATGAACTGACAAAGAAGTATGCCCGTTTTAGTTGGACTGCCAAATGCCAGTGGGCCTTTAACGAACTAAAAAGACTGTTGACTTCAGCTCCTGTCTCGGGCTACCCCCTTGACAAAGGAGAGATGTTTCTTGACACAGACTGTGGGATCGGAGCGGTCCTCTCCCAAGTTCAGGGAGGTGATGATAGGGTGTTAGCCTATGGAAGCAGAAGACTGTCAGCTGTAGAACAAAACTACTGGACAACCCGTAGGGAGCTCCTAGCAGCTGTAGATTTCACCTCCCACTTCAGACAGTACCTGCTAGGCCGACCGTTTACTATCCGTACCGACCACAGTAGCCTTCGCTGGCTGACCAGACTGAGAGAACCAGAAGGTCAGCTGGCACGATGGTTAGAAAAGCTGGCTGAGTATGACTTTACCGTTATTCACCGTCCAGGCAAAGTCCACCAGAACGCAGATGCGCTTTCCAGGCAGCCCTGTCGGGGCTCCTGCCCCTGCACCATACAAGAACCTGAGATAAGTGGTGACCAGATTCATGACAAAGCAGTGCAGTGCAACCTACCTGATCCCTCCATGGTAGCTGACCCTTTCACATCCACCCCAGAGCAGCTCCTAGTGGGGGTGGGGGGATTTAGGCCTGAGTCACCCATAGTGGGGGTAGAGGGTGTACATAGAAGCCAGGTCTCCACCTGTCCATGTATCCACAGAATAAGCGAGCCACCACAAACTACCCTGTTCCAGGGATGGACACTATAGCAGCTGAGCACTGCCCAAAAGAATGACTCTGACATTGCACCTGTCTGGCATTGGGTAGATAATGGGGGGGACCGCCCATCATGGTCAGCCCAGCCACAAAAGCTTACTGGTCACAGTGGAAAAGACTGTACATTAGAGATGGAGTGTTACTCAGAAAGTTTTTCTGTCCTGAAGGCGAAACTTATTACCCCCAGACCATACTACCCCACTCATTACGTAAAGCTGTACTGGAGAAGATGCATGACGGTCCAGTCGGGGGCCATTTTGGGGGGGAAAGGACTCTTGCACGTGTTAAAACCAGGTACTACTGGTACAACATGAGGGACGACGTGACGTTGTGGTGCCGCACCTGCACCAGCTGTGCTGCTAAGGCTCGTCCAAAGAAAACACCACAGGCCGCCATGGGCTCCATGCGGGTTGGAGCACCCTTTGAAAGGATCGCCGTTGACCTCATGGGGCCTTTAAATGAGACTGAACGACACAATCGTTTCATTGTAGTGGTACAAGACTATTTCAGCAAGTGGGTGGAAGCTTACCCTGTACCCAATGAACAGGCAACGACCATGGCAGAAAAGATAGTGTCAGAGTGGATTTGTAGATATGGAGCCCCACACACCCTACATAGCGACCAAGGGACAAATTTTGAGTCAGCTGTATTTCAGAACATGTGCCAGCTGATGGGGATAGAAAAGACTCGCACTACCCCTTTTCAAACGCAGTCAGACGGGCAGGTGGAGCGTTTTAACGCTACTTTACAGAAGACACTGACAGCCACCGCTGAAAGGTGTCACTGGGACTGGGATTTAATGCTCCCCTATGCAGTCATGGCTTATCGAGCCACCAGACATAGCTCCACAGGACTGACCCCTAATATGATGCTGTTCGGTAGGGAAGTCACTGAGCCCATGGACGTTGTGGCTGGTCTGCCTCCAAATGACTCTAGTGCCGGTTCACTACCAGATTATGTCCTAAAACTCAGAGAAAGACTTGAGCTCTCCCACCAGCTCGCACGGGAGGCCTTGGGAAGAGCCTCTGAAAGAGCAAAGAGACAGTATGACAAAAACATCTGCCAGGCTCAGTACACAGTTGGTGCTGCTGTGTGGCATTTAGTAAAAGGCACCAAAAGAGTGAAGAACAAAGTGCGGAAGTTCCTACCAGCCTATGAGGGCCCTTACTTCATAGTGGGCCGGCTCGACGACTTGGTGTACCAGATTTGGAAAGGGCCAAGGTCAAAGGTCAAAGTCGTCCACCATGACAGGCTCAAGGTCTACCACTCCAGAACTCCGCTTGACAACAGCTGGGTTTTCCAGACCGCCAGCATGTCCACATCTCAGGAAGTGTCACCTCCGGTTTCTGATGAGGATTCAGACATCGACATCGGGCCTCTTCACCTGTGGGACCCCCTTTCTAACACCGAGGACCCTGCCGTTGTGACCACTGAGGGTGCTGACTCTCCTCCATCATTTTTCCCGCACCCTAATCCACCTCCTGCTGCAGTGACTGGCGGGAGCACTAGCTCTTCTCAGTCTGTTTCACCGTGCCCTAGTCCACCTGATGCTGATACTCCCCGTCCTGCACGGAGGCAGAGACGGCGCCGTCTTCTCGTCTTCACACCCCGGCCTAGGCCACGAAGAACGAGGAGAGCACCTGATATGTTTGGTGACTGGATTAGTCACTAGACATTGCTAAAGAAGCACTTCTTTCTGGGTCAGTGTGTAGGCGGATCGCTGCCCTCCCAAGAAAAAAAAATAAAATCACAGCTTAAGACCATCTTTGGACTAAAAAGGTGAAAAATTGTCATTACAGCTTGTTTCTGTAACCGTTTATCAGTTAAAAACGTAGATAATCATCAGCTGGACGTTTCAAACACCTTTATAATGCAGTTAGTTTATTTTCATGTTTTTCTACTTTAATATTAAAAAAAAAAATGCTCAAGTTCAAACCAGACGTTTCATATGGTTGTAATTGTGACTTCAGGTCGAAAGGGAGAAGTACGTTTGTTAATTACATGTTTAGATGCACTTTAACGCGACACAATTTTTCACAATTGTCGTCTGTTGTGTTTTATATTACGTGCCTTATGAGCTACTTGGAGGAGCAGCAGTTAAAAATGGACCTTTTGATGAGCTAAACAACCACACATGTTTTGTTAGATTCCTGCTATGCACTCACCTACCTTCTGGGATGCCTTCATGCACTTTACACTTTGAGTTTTGGTTTAAAGAAATGCGTGCACCATTTTATTTTTATTGTCTTGAGTCTATATGGACGTTGCACACTTTCCTGTGTTATTTCCTTTAAGTAATTACCTATACAGTATGTACTGACTGTGGGCTGGGGAATACGACCGCTAGGGGGAGTGTTTGATCTATGAAGTCCATTTGATTACATGATATTAGTGTTGTGCTGGAGTGATATTAAGGGGTTAATCATCATCCAGAGTGGGGGTAGTGTTACCAGCCGTGCCTGGCCCTTTAAGAAGGTGGAATTATGGGAAGTCTGTGTTGTTGTGGCTCTGTGTTCCAGCGTGAGGCGCTCTCTCTGTCTGAAGCCGCTTGTAGTGCGGACGTGCTCTGTTCATGTTAAAGCAAAATAAAGTTTGTGTCATAAAGGAGACAACATGCCTGTTCAGCCTCTGTACTACGGTTAGGAGATCACTGGACAGGGGAAGAAAAGTAACACCGTCATGTTTTTTAAAAAACTATATTATCTCGGTGGGTTAACTGCGTTCGCGGTTTTGGCTCGGTGTGCTTCCCGGCCACCATCCCCTCTGGGAAGCTTCTGCGCATGCGCACTTTGTAGTGTTTACATCCACAACTTTCTTAAGCTAAAGCTAAAATGACGGCGAAAAGAAGAGAAAACAGCACTGAGGGCATCTATCAGCCCTCAAATAAGACAAAGACGGAAGTATGGGCATATTTTGGATATTTGCAGAATGCTGAGGGACAGTTTGCAAAACATGCTGGGAAAAAGTGCGAAAGGAAGCAACACACGACGCATCTGTGTGACCATCTACAGTCACTGCAAGAGAACGTATTAAGGTAATGTTTTAGCTGAAATACATGATGTGAGGACTTCACAGCGCCACTGCCAGAACATAAACGGACGAACACCCTCGTATTGAAATGACGCTACGGGGCTCACAGCGGGCAGATCGCTGTTGATGCTGCTTAATGAAGCATGTCAAAATAAGTTCACCAGAACTCCAGCTTAGCAGAAAATAATTGGTTGCTTATTAGCCATGCTGCAGGGAGCAGGAGCAGTACAGAGACCACCTTAAAGTACAACGGGTAACCATAGAAACGAGGTTGTTTTTGTCAAGTACAGTGGCCCATGCTGTACAATAGGGTGTTGGTCAACTGATCTACAGTCACCAATGCTGATTGAATATGAATTATTATGAATTTAACAATGATTACTGTCTGATGACATCTCCCCATATCTGAAAATCTCACTGGAAGAACACATGCTGAGGACAAAATTATCCTGATATAAAGGGTTAAGTTGTCTAGTTGAACATATTCAACATCCTTTTAAAAAATACCGAGATAATACCGAAAACCGTGATAATTTTGGTCACAATAACCGTGAAGGTCAATTTTCATACTGTGACAACCCTAGTGAGATGGAAGTGCTCGTATAAACAGACGGGTAACTTCTGCTTCAGCCAGAAGCACCCAGATCTCGGTGTTGCTCCAGTTTGCCATCTCTGCTGAGTGTTTACAAATGCACAACAGCTTTCCCATGTTTACCTGATTTTTAAATACTTTTCTGGTTGGGGGTCGGATCACCTTTGCCACATTATTAGTGACACCTCCCTCTGTTGCGCCAAGGCGTAATCTTCATTCACAAGTCCGACGTTCAGGTAATATTACTACCAAGCGTGGCGGCACGAATGCCGCAAAATTCCTGCATCGCCATGCCGCCACGGCGCATTCATAAAACACACTGTAGCGGCAGTATTGCGCTGATTTGCCGGCACGGTGTGTCTTATGAAAGCGGCTTTAGAAAAAATAAGATATTTTACTGTAGTGTATATCTGTGTAGTTTAAGTGTAGTGTATCAACAGCCCTTAACGTACAAATTATGCATGCAACTTGTAAGAAATGAGTATGGTTGTACATATGTATGTTTTCAATATAATGTGTACTCTTTATATATTATTCATCTATGTATTTATCTATTTATTGTACTCATCAATCACTTGTTTGACAATGACATTTTTGGCCATACAATGCTGATATTCATTGCACATGCCCATATTAACATTAACCAGAGAGTTAAAAAAAAATTCTTTACATACCATATCTGCTTCTGACGAAGGTGGGTGGACAACAAATTGGTCGAGGGTTCCCCGAGTTTTCTTGTCCCTTGTGTGTTTTATGTGCCCTAAACTAGAAGCATGCTGCTTCAGGTCAGTCAGTCCACCATGGCCTATGGAAAAAGTGCGTCGGCATAAACTGCAATGCACTTTATATGCGTTATCACGCAATTTTTCCAGCCAGGGGTTTTCCTTTTCCCATTCCTCCCTGTATTTTTGCAGCCTTTTTTGTTTTTGTTTTTCCGGAGGAACGCAACAAGCATCGCTAGTCAAAGGTGTAGGCCTACTATCGTCCGAGAGCTGTAAAGCTGTGTCGGCGTCTGTGTCCCTGTCGGCACCCATGCTGCTATGATATTGCTGTTGGTTGTGTTCCGGTATCTTCCTTGCAAGCAACCGTACCTTGACCAATGAGATAAGCGGGATTCTCTATCGTCATACTCGTGTAAGTATGCTGTCAGCTCATTGGTCACAGAGCAGGAGAGGGGGAGGAAAAGGAATGCAGTATTACCGGTTACGTTTTTTCATACAAAGCAATAAATTCGTTAACATTTTACAGACTCATTTTCATTCTCACGGTAATATGGGAAAAAGTGCATCCCTTTTTAGGTCAATACGGGACGCATGCTTTTGTTTCTAAATATGGGACAATTCCGTTTTTCAGGGGACTGCTGGCAACCCTATCTGTAGTGTCCAGATGTGCAGCCTGATTTAGATCTATCCACAGATTCTGTGGGTGTGTCCAAATTCAGAGGCTGCACCCAGCCTACCCGGTCGACGTAGGATGGGTCCTTTGTCGACCGCAAAAACCAGAAGTAGGCCACTCTTGAAATTGGACGGTCTAGCCTTCAGATTTAGCCATGCCCCTACCTACGTACATCCTGTCACCTAACAACTGTGACGGCGCGGGGGAAATTGGGCTTCTTGAGGAGCTACGTAAGTTTTACCACCGTCACCATAATGTTTTGTGTGGGCTCAGAGATAATTCTATCCAGGTAAAGTAGTTTAATTTATTCTACTAACTTTCAAGAATTACACGTTAACCTTAGCTGATTTCATGGATAATTCCAGCGACTGAATGACGTGATGAAATGTAAATAATGGTATATTAACTAGAGGTGTCAGATTAGCGCGTTATTTATGATTAATTAATTACAGCCCTAATTAACGTGTTTTTTTTAATCGCGTTAATCGCATTTTCAATCGCTTGACCGTTTCTGCATGCAGTCTGCTGCTGCAGTCATGTGTGTGCGCTGAGCTGGTCTCCTCACGGTGTTTGTGTGTCACTGAGCAGCCCCCCTCACTTTCAGGAAGTGATCATGTGACCTATGCGTGATGCCGAGACAAAACAAACACAGCTGATGCAGTAGCGTAGCCAGAAATATATTTTCGGCCGGGCCTAATAAAAGATGGGTGGGCCCAAAAATGTAATTGAAAATAAGTGTATTTGTAAATGTCACTTTTGTTTAAGCAAATGTGTCTATACAGTGATTCCTTGTTTGTTCCTGTGAGTTACGTTCTAAAAATAACCCACAGATGCGGTGAAATCCGCCAAGAATCAGTTTTATATTTTTACAATAATTCCAGAAGTTTTAAGCCTGTAAAACCCCTCACTACACACTTCTCTCAGACAGGCATTAACATTATCACACTGATCTCGTTTAAACACAACCTGACCATCAGAACAGCTGAATAAATCACTTAATTGATGTTTCCGATCGAAACATAGAAGCAGAGATGAGTAAATCTGCAGCCAGTGAAACAAGTCCGGTTCTGTCCGGTCCGAAACTCATGCGTGGTTCAGTTCTGAACTCGGTCCAGAGGGAAAATGCGGCCCGAGTCGTGCGCGCTCACGGCATCCAATGATCGTTAAAACATATGAGCTCATGCAGCGCTCTGTGAACTGAAGCGAGCAAACTGAGAAGAAGTTTCATGATAAAGAGTCACTCTGTTATTCACGTCAGAAGTTGGAGAGTTCACTCTCTCGCCCACTGAGCAGAGGAAAGCGCGTGTCCATGCAGCCTCTGCTGCAGGAGGGAGGAGCAGACAGGTGGAGAAGAAGCACACAGGTGGAGGTAGGAGTCAGTCAAACTAATGAATAAGGAGCTTGTGCAGAGAGATATGTTTATAGATTTAAATATACTGTATATAGATATGATGGAATAATATATGGATAGGTAGGGATGATAGATGGATAATGATGGATGGATGATAAATGGATGGATGGATGGATGGATGGATGGATGGATGGATGGATGGATGGATGGATGGATGGATGGATGGATGGATGGATGGATGGATGGATGGATAATAAAGGATGGATGGATGGATGGATGGATGATAAATGATGGATGGATAGATAGATGGATGGATGGGTTAATATCCAGATAGTTGGATATCTCCATGTATCCATCACATCACATACATGGTGAGAGTAACTAAAAGTAATGTAAAAGTAGTGTAATGCCTTACATTTAAAAAACAGTAATATTGTAATGTAAGGGATTACTTTAAAATGACAGTAACAAGTAATAAACAATGCATTACAGTTTTGAAGTAACTTGCCCAACACTGCTGATAATGCATGATGAGGAGGAAAAACGGGCCCATAGTAGAGGCATACATGAAATTAACATTTTTCCTGGACCCATCATTTAGCAAGTTAGTTAAGACTAAAGGGCTATCATGCTGCTGTGCCCCCTACTTATTATATGAATGAATGTCATCAGTTCAAGTTTATCCAACTTTAGTACATTGCTTACTACTTAGAATTTGCCAAAGTTACATTGTTTCTGTTCTGGGCAGTAGGGGGCGCCAAAATCATTTTTCGCCTAGGGCACCATTCAGCTCAGGGCCGGCCCGGCTCTGCTCCATGGAGGAGATCGTCAGGACGCATGAACACTGCGCTGTAAAAAAAAGTTTAAAACATGCAAAGTTGCACAAAACATTCCGCGAAAGTACAAGGCTGCAAAATGTGAACTGCAAAAGAGAGGAACCACTGTCAGAAACCTACAGAAAGATCTTTGAACAAAACATCTAAATTCCAAAGCACATTAACCCTGTAACACAGGACAGGTCCTCCACTTTTTGTTTTTGAAACATTTTGAAATGAAGATTTGTTTTGCCGTTTCTTAAATGCTTTGGTTGACACTACAAGTCACAGCAGTATACGCACAGTTGCGCTGTTACCATAGCTTGTCTGGAGGGTTCCGAAATTATTCAAAATAGCCAATGAGAGCAAGACTTACAAATGATGTAATAGTTATGAAATCACCACAACACATTCATGCTGTTGATGTCAAATTTACTCTGTTCTATTTTATTTCATGATGACTTAAATGAAATCCCTCAAAAATAAAACAAATATGTATAATTTTGTTGAAGAAGCCATTTGATTGGGTGGGCCCAGGTACACAGTGGGTGGGCCCAGGCCCACCCGTAGCCACGCCCCTGAGCTGATGGCTGGAACTTCCGGCTTCCTTGGAGAGCGGACGCACTTTCTCTTCTCTCCCTTTTGTGTTTCCCTTGCAGCTGTCTTGTCTTGTCTAAACTGAGCAACCTCCTCATTCCTTCTGTACAAATATGTTTTCTTCAATATGGATCTGTTTTGCTGGTTTTCTCAAAAGTTTGGATATATTTTCTTCCGCTTTCAAAATGGAGAGGGGCTCTCCGACTTGGCTGACAGGGACGCATGCTGCGTCTCTGGAGGACTGCACTTTTGGATTAATGAGGTTCGGGTCTACGCTCATTGGCGGGAGCTTGATTCATCTGAAAATAACGGAGCTGCAGGAGCGATTGGCAGGTGTCCTGCACTTCTGGAGGGACTGATTTGTGCTTTGAACACTGAAACGCTCACAGTGAAGGAGTTGTTTTGGAGGACTGGCTGCAAACAAACTCTGGAGCGGAGCAAATTACAACTGAGGTGTCTGACTGCACAGATCAGTGGGGATGGCCATGATTCAACTGTTTGGAGAGGTGAAGCCAGCAAAACGAACAGTAATGAACAATAAGGCAGTGGAGAAAACATGGCTACTGCCTGACAAACAACTTGTAATCTTATCTTTGCCCTTGAAAACAAACCCCCACTACAGAATGAATGGAGCTGCTGCTCAGAACCCTCCCTCATTTCTACGTTCTCCTCCTATCTTCTCCTTCACCCCTGCTGGAGGGTGCAGGCATGCAGCTGCTTCAGCACTGAAGTCTGTGCCTGCTGGCAGAGTTCCTGGTCCCGCCCACCTACCCGGATGTGTTTTTTAACTGTGTATTGTTTCCTGTATGCAGAGGTTTCTTCCTCATCCTTTCTTGTTGTTAGCCCTTTTTTTAGGGTTAGCCTAACCCTAACCCTAACCCTAACCCTAACCCATAGTTTTCAAATAAACAATATATATAGCTTATTCTGATCAATCCATATCAATTTCAGCCTTAAAGCAGCTCTCTGGAGCATTTTTCTCTGTATCAAAGTTTTCTAAATGTTTTAAATGATATTTCAGGTCTAAACTATGATCTATGGGTTGAGTTCCACAACATCTTTCACTCTGATGAAGACCCTTCTTCCTCCTAGAGACCCCTTTCCATTATTTCTTGCCGCCGACATTTTTCAGCCAATGAAATTCAAATGTCTGCATTCTCTCAACATGCACGCGCATCGACCGAACCTGTACCAGTAGAGGGCGCTGTCGTACAGGACGCTCCGTGTGTTTCTCTGCCGTCTCAGCCGTTCACTGAGGACTCATGGCTCATTTCTACTAAAAACCTACCCATTCCCCAGCTAAAGATGGATTTATTTTTATTTTTAAACCTTTCACCTCACAGAATGGCAAGGCTTGACAGGATTACGTGTTTATTTTGGTCAGAAAGTTCATCCAGGGCCGAGTCAAGTTCAGCTTCAGAGTCCAGCAGCAGCTCGGTGCTAACAGAGCTAATATCAGAAGCAGCAGGGACAGAGAGGGCTCATCAGACCCTCGTAGTGTTGGAATAAGATTGTGAACTGTGAGTGATTAAACCCTACACATTGAGCTGCACAGTTCATGCCCACAACGTATATGCGCCGTGTGCACGCGCGCACACGCGACCGGACGCGCGTGCCGAGATGTTTTGAGGAGGAGCCTTTGGACGCTAGATTCAAAAACTGCTCTCTTGATGAAATCCTCCAGAGTGCTGCTTTAAAATAATGTATCGATTTAAGCCACACCCACTTCAGGGCAAACCGCGTCACTTCTGGTTCACGTCCCGCCCACTGACTGTTTAGGCCCCGCCCACTCCGAGTCCAGATACGGATACAGATAATTTAGGTGGTTGAACAGATACAGATAGTGCGGTACTCGCTCATCCCTAGACCTGAAGGTGTGGCTTGCAGCCTTCTTTTTTTTTTTTTTTACCCCATGTCCTGTCCGGCTGTAGAGCAAACAGAATAGATGTCTGAGTGCCAAAAACAAGCCCAACAGTGTTGCTGTTTCAGGTGAGACTTTACAGCAGGGATCGGCAACCCGCGGGCCAAATCCGGCTGCGATCGTGGTTCCCCCATGTGTTTCCTGACTGTTTATTTATCTGAACCATGTGTTTCCCTGACTTAAATCGGCCCACAACCAGTGTCTACCAACTATTTATTTACCTGAACCAGGTGTTTTTCTGTTTATTTATCTGATCCGTGTGTTTCCATAAGTTTGTGTTTATTTCTGACTGAGTTATTGTGCATGTGGTCATGCCCTGTCCTTTATCACTAACATTTAAACATATTATGAAAATTTGGTCTGGGTCTGATCAAACCCAGACCCTCTTACTCTCAAGTCAGTGTTCCTAACCACTAGACTACAGTATATGATAGGAAAACATTGCAGTTATAATGGTTATAACTTTTCTTTTTCAGCCTTTCAAGGTTGACACATTGAGAAGGCTGAGTTTCATTTATATTTCAAACAGTTTAAACATCATCAGCTCATTGCCTTTAAAGTCAGGTTCTATGTGTCTCATTACTTTAAGCACCAGCACCCCCCGCACGCCCCCCCGGCCCGCGAAAACTCCTGGAAAAATGAATGTGGCCCTCAAAGGTTTTTAGTTGATGACCCCTGCTTTACAGCCACTGCTATAATGCTCAACCTGACTTATAACTTTAAAAATCTTTATTAGAATATTTTTATGGTTGATTTGAATCCCAATGGACATGGAGCCTGAAAGGAAGGGGAAGGGTACAGAAAGAAGAGTGGAGGAGAAAGTAAACAGAAAAAAGAGAACAAGAGACTTGAAGAATCCACTTCTAGACCTGTAAATAAAGCACAAACATGCAAACAAAACAGGGAGAAAAAATCCACAACAACAAACAGCATATGAACAGCACACAACAGTTGTTATATCCTTAAAGACTAATATTCAAGGTGCATTTAGTGTCAACCACAGCCCCAGTTAATGTGTCTGAAAACACCTGAGTCCGTTTTTATGTGAACACCTTGTGATCACCTGTGTGTGATATGCACACACATATGCACGCTTGTGTATGTAAGGTTTCTCTATTGAAACATTCAATAATAAGTTTGAGGAGCCACAGACCCGTCCTCAAGGCCCATGGAGGAGGTCCAGGCCCCAGACGTCCAGAGGCCACCCAGGGCACAGACACCCCAGGAAGACCACTGCCAGGGCAGCTGCAAACTCCCCACCAGAGAGCGCAGAGGCTCACCCCGTGTGGGTCACCCAGCAATCGCCACGATAGAGCTCCCGGGGGTCATGGTGAAGGGCTCACAGGCACCACCCACAGCCAGCCATCTAGGGCAGATCCAGCCGGAACCAGAGACCCAAGACCCAGAGGTGAACCGGCCCCAGCAGAGGCCCGACCGCACCAGGGGGCCCAGATCCCGCCAGGCAGCCACAGGGGGGAGAGCAGGCAGACACCCCCAGCACCCAGCCCCAGACCCTGAGACACCCCAATACGCTGGCGGAAAAAGGCACCACCCAATGCCGAGGAACAGCCAAGGAGGATAGTCTCAACAGAGGAGGGCCTAGCATAGGGTGACCAGACATCCCGTTTTTACCCGGGACAGTCCAGATTTTGAGTCATGTGTCCCGTGTCCCAAAGGATTTTTACAATCCCATTATAATGTCCTGTTTTTACCCAGCCTCTGTCCCGGGCGTCCCGACTTTAAACCAAAGTAATGGCTTACAGTGCAATTCTCTTACTAAAATATCAATATTTTAAAATAATTTATGGTAAAAAGTTTTATCAATGAAGGAAAAATAGTAAAGGAATGCAGCCGGTCAGCAGAGCGAAGTCAGGCAGCGAGCTGACTCCTCCCCTCCTGTCAGCTGCAGCACTGACTGAGAACACGTTCCATGAGTTAGCTAGCGGCAGAATGTAAACAGAGTCAAGAGGCAGAGATTTTAGCGTCACAAAAAACAACGATACAGGCTGTGACATCTGTTGGAAGACTGTGAGGTACTGCTCTAACACCACACACCTTATAAAACATTTTAAATTAGTCACAAGACGGAGTCTGAAGACGTAAAGAGGAGGAGAGTGGAGTAGTGCAGAGGAGACAGGAGCTGCTTCTGCTAACATTTATTCTGTTTTTCAAACACAGAGTCTTGTATTTTTTTAATCTATAGCATCCTATTTATTCAGATTTCCATTTAGAATGCAAAGGATGAGATTGAAAAAATGGTTGACTGACTTTAGGAACAAAACAATTAGAGACAGAAATAAGTCAATAAAATACATTTACTGTAAAAAGCAGTTACCAAAACAGACACTCCCTATTTATTGTATTATTTTCCTTAATTTTATCACCATTGTGGTTTGGCTTCAGTTGAAACACTAAAGCTCTATAATAAAGCCATGTGATAGGGAATGCTGCGGTAAATAGCTGCAGGAATTCCAGTTGAATTATTTCATGTTTCCCTGAAATCCCAGGATTTCAGTGAGTATTCAGGTAAGGTTTAATGTGTTGATTGGTTTAAAGTGCCTGTGACTCCATATTTAAATCACTTTATATTAAACAGATGTAATCTTTGATGCCTCTAGATCAGCGTTGCACCATTATAACTCAAAATACGCTGTAATTATTTCCTAACGAGCAACTCAGAGATCAGAAGAAAGCGCCGCCTTCCGGTTCTGCTTGGTTTCTCCTTATTTGGCAGCCTGACACTTCTGCTGCAGCAGGGGGCAGTGCCGTCGCGTGAAAGAGAAACGAAACTGAAACTAAACACTACACGGTCTATGGGCAATGGCGGCGGCACTGCCTCGCTCCAGTTGTCGTGAACGTGCATGTGGGAGGAGAATTGACCATATAAGCAAGTCCGGATCACTATGACCTCATAGCGGGCTGGAGTGAAAAAAACTGTTTGAAACCTGGGTCTGAAATCTGGAAGAGCTTCTCACTGGCTGGACTAGGAGACAGATGGATGCCGTTTTTTGCTCTTTCTGGCAGGTTTAAGGTGAGAACTCAACATTGCAACATGATAGATAAGTCAGAAAACACGGAAACTGATGTCATGGGCACTTTAAAGTTTAAAGATTACAGACCAAGTGTTGTTGAAATTTATTGTACTTAAAATGAAACTCTTAGTGTTAAGTTTAAAAATAAAAAGATCGTAGGAAAATTTTCCATGGGTTAGATACAAAGGATTGGTCAAATTTATCCCAGTCAGACTGTTAAAAGTTGCATTATTACCCTCAATACAAGATGACTTTATTGTCATTGCATCAGCATCCTGATACAATGAAACTTAGTTTCACTACAGGTGTTCCAAGATTCAGACAAACAACATAATACAAACAGGAAACAGTTGACTGTGGGCATGCGCATTTGTATGCGCTCCCTTTAGTAGAGGAAAACGCTTGGAGGGGAGGGTGTGTGTAGAGGTGATAAAAAAACATCTTCATTCCCCTAGGCTCAAAGGAATTTTTCGTCAAATTTAAGTGTCCCAGTTTTTAGTTCTGAAAATCTGGTCACCCTAGCCTAGCATGTCTCAGAAGGGGGGGGGGGACAGACCCGACAGAGAAACAGTCACACACAGATACAATCACACGTTCCCACCCTCATGCACATACACACACACATCCCTGCAAACATACCAAGACACACAATAGACGCTCTACACTAGGGGTTGCACAAACTAGTTGACTTTTGTGGGCTGTAGTGACTTTTTAAGCCAAAGGTCGACTAGTCGCTGGTCACGTGAATTTTTATTTTTAAGGGGTTTCCTTTGATTAATTCCGTTTCCTTTGATGTGTCCCGGTCTGGCACTGCGCTATTAAAATGGATATTTACTCAAAGAATACTTCTTGGCAGCTTTTGATGCTCCATTTTTTTGATACTCTTGTTTTGTATAAATCAATAAATCCAACTTGAAAAAACGTAGTTCATTATGGTACAGGCAAGAGGATTGTTTTATTCCTATTAAACACTAAATATTATATAAAAATAATTTTGTTACATTTGTTGTTAGTCTCAGTCTTTAAAAAATTAATTTATATAGCAAATTGAAAAAATTTAGACCTCTTAAAGATAAAACAAAAAACATGTGAACAAAGCCATTTTCTCAGGTCCTCCTTTAATTATTTGTAGGGTTGGATATTGAAAGGGTTTCATTCGGTACCGGTGCCATTTCAATACTTTTAAAATGGTACCAGTTCCTAAACGGTATTTAAATCGGTACTTTTAAATCCAAAAAACACAGATTTTTTTTAATGATCCCATGACTTTTTATTTCTTAAGGCAAAAGGCCGAGCCAATCAAATTGACCAACAATATTTTAACATAAAATTCTTCATAATATAAAGAAAGAAAATATTGACATTATACTGTACATTAATTAAATGTACAAAACTAACTGTACAATTATTAACTGAACATCAACTCAATCTACTGATTAACAATGGAAATACAATCCAAAACACCAAACTAACACTCAGATTGGTGCTCTTTGGTGTTCTTATTGTCACACAGTGAACATTTGGTTTTGATTTTAAGTTTTATTTATTTGCATGTTTTTATACATTATTATTGCATGTTTTATACTGTTTTAATATTGTTTGCTTTTAATTCTTTGGATCGCTGTGGACTGATTTTAACATGACTGATAATCACTATCACCTGTTGTAAGTGGGCGTGTCCAGGAGGAAACTTATTTACGTGCCACTCAGGTTGGCAGAGCGACAGAGAGAGTGAATAGGACAGAAAAGAAAAGAAAAGAAAAGAAAAGAAAAGAAAAGAAAAGAAAAGAAAAGAAAAGAAAAGGACAGACAGACAGACAGACAGACAGACAAAGGAAATGAAAATTGTGCTGAAGGAAAAAAGGAGAAGCAGCAGGATGTGAGAGGAGGCAAACCGATTGTCCTGGTGAGCGGCGAGGAGTCGAGCGTCTGGTCCCAGCAGCTGGAGCAGGATCCTCGCTCTAGCTGCGCGTCCCACCGATGCGAGTGAGTGACGGCCGGCATGGAGTGGACCTCTGCCCGCACACTTCAGACCAGTGCCCTTGCTTTGCGGGGCGAAGAGATGCGAGGAGCCGCGGCTGCCATCACCGCTGGACTGCTGCAGGGACGAGGAGATTGGCGAGTGCGCGTGTCGGGGTTGTGTTTCCTGCAGCAGCCTGCTGCGTGCGTGTCACGTGACGTTTGTGTGCTACAGGCTACAGCTTATTAACGGCAAACACCAGAGGGCGTAAATAGGCAGCTACATATTTTGGGGTACCGAAATGACGCACCGAAATTCATGTTGTATTTCGGTCTGGTTAGTACCGATGATGTAACTGTTGGGTCCATACCCGGACCGAACTTCGGTACCCAACCCTAATTATTTGTGCTTTCTGTCTGTAATGTAGAAAGACGCATGTTAAACCTACTCTAATAAACATTTCCAGCATTAACTCTGTGCATTGTGTAAATAACTTTAACATAGTGTCTCTAATACTGACTAACAGACTGATGTGCTTGAGCCAACACTCTTATAGTGGATAACTGAGCATCTCCTCCTCACTTGTCACCTTATCACGTTTTCTAACTACAGCTGCGCACCACCTGGTTACTCGGCTCCCATAGTTTTAGTGATTAGTGCGTTCAATGGGCCTCAAAAAAACCAGGACATAGCAGATAAACTATGAACTGATCGACTAGTTGAACGCGGAGTCATTGCTGTTAGATCGTGGGACAGTCCTGCACCCCTCCAGGGAACAAGTTAAAAGAACAGCAGTTGTGCCACAAAACCTTCGTTAAACGTAACGTGATGAGAGCTAACTTGGTAGCGGACACACTTTGAAGCACCCACAGCACTAACATGCCCCATAACCCTCATGGAACTGCTCAGTATAAAAGTAGCTTGTGAGATGATAAAGGTTGGGCACCCCAGAACTAATCAATGTAATCATTGTTTTCACCAATAAGACACACTGGAAAGATACCACCGGTTCAAATCGGTGAATCTCTCCATCTCTACTGTCCAGGGTGTCCCCCGCCTCTTGTCTTGTGACTTCTGGAGATAGCCAATCAAAAGCCTTGCTGGATGAAGCAGTTAAGAAAATGATTGGATAGCAATTTTTAAAATTTGTGTACAAAGCTCAAGCATTTACACACTTCCTATGAAAAACTTAAAGACCTTTTTAACTGACAAAAGGCAAGATAACTACAATAGCTGTCAGATATATGAGGACGTGGGTCATAAACATACTCTGGAAGCTCCATATCTAATAACATAACATTTTGAATATATAAGGTTAAAGGTCACTTATATGACAGTCAAAAGTATGTTTAGTATTTGAGAGCACATGAAAAAATCTGGTTGCTTTATGCATCAAAAGGAGCCAGATGAGGTGGTTCAGGGATGTGATCGGGGGTTTTCTGGATATCTGTTTGAGAAAGTGTTTCAGACATGTTTCACCAGGAGGAAACCTCAGGGCAGACCCAGGATTCACTGGATTATGTCTCTCTGCAGGCCCGTGAACACCAACGTCCCCACGGACAGTTCAAGTTGGTAGCTGAGGAGAAAGAGATCAGGGACTGTCCCCCACAACCTGGTCCTGAGTAAATAGCAGAAGCCCTGGTAAACTTAAAGCATCATTTTAATCCCTCTCCTCAGCCTGAGTCACTACTCGTATCTGCTGCCAAATGATTTACTTTTAAAAATTAATACAACAAACACTCCTAACATGAAAGTAGGAAAGTACAGCCAGAAAAATGTTCACATTATTTTACATGAAAGCAGCAGCATTCTGCTATTCACACATGAATGAGCTGTAATGAGATAATTTGAGTATTATTGCAGATTAGCATTTAGGTTTCACCATTGGGAGTGCTACTTTGAGGATAACCTTGCTCTACATGCAATTTTTATGTTTGTTTCCTAATTAACTTAGACAGTAATTTGTTTTTTTGGTTTGTGTAATAAATTACTATACTGACTTGTATTAATTATATCTTTTCATCTTTTTCTTGTATCGTTTGCTTTTGCATACAAGGGAGCATCTAAGATCAAGGTCAACTTTATTTATAAAGCACATTTACTGTTGCTCGCACAACCCAAAGTGCTGTACATGATAAAAGACAACTACATTAAAACACAGATAAAATCAATTAAGGTTAAAAATGAATAAAAAATAATAAAACTATGAGCAAAACACATCTGTTATTAATCAACCCAAATGCTGCACATAATAAAAATACACTTCTAAGCACTTTGTTATAGAAAAGGGAAAAGAAACATTTAATTATTATTTAGCTTTTTTTCCCTCCAGGTAAATCAGGTGACTAAAATTTAAATAAAGGACCATGCAGTCAAGTAGAAGCCTGTGTGTGAATCCAGAGAGGAAAACAGCTGCTTACTCAGGCACCCCCCAAACAGACATTGACAGAAGGACCCCATGGACCTGGAAGTGATAGCAAGCTTTGACCGGGGAATGAACTTGGTTGCACGTGCTCAACCGTAACATCGGTAGTCAATGAGCCACAACAGGGCAACAGCCAAATAAATACAATTACTGCAAAGTTGCTAAAACAATTAGCAACAGCATGCTCAGCTAACCTTTGTGGCTTTGCAGCATTTTGTTCCTGTTCAACAGAAATCCCTCACCGGGTGGATTTTTCACTTATCCTGCCATCTTCAGGACTTTCTAAACAAAATAAACATGAACAACTTAGGACAAATTGTGAAAATGACATGATGGGTTGGGTTACCTTACAGCTGAATGAGAAGCCCATCTGGCTTCTTAACTGCTGCTGTGTCTGTCTTTGTCTCATATGTTATCTATTTGACTTTAAAGGTCTTGTCTTCTTGCTATCAGAGATTAGACATGATGTTTTGGTTCCTAGGTGAGGGAGGAAGTGGGCAGCAATGACTTGTGGATTTGTATGAAGTGTAAACAGGAAAGAATAGAAGCATTGTGTCCAATTTAACACAATGAAAGTGCTGTCAGCTTCCCTTATATGCTTACACACATCCTATAGGCTCATAGACCCAGCCAGACCAGCTGTAATGCTGCATTTAGCCACAAACTGGGCCGTCACTGTTGGCGTGCATTTAGCTTTCAGCTCAGTGGTAATCCATGCCTTTGATGACGGGCCAATCCAATCCTGTTGATGACGCTGCCAAAAGCAGCTACACTGTTGTGACCTTTATGGTGCATCAGCTAATCTGTCCTCAGCAAGAGGACATCACACCTTTCTCCTCATCCTGTGTTCAATTCTATTTTCTCCTTTTTGTTTTATTTTAAAATACTCGCAATACACCCCCTTTTAAAACACACATATAAAATGAACTGTTTTGTTACCCGTTCTTTAGATCATTGCAGAGGAAGCCATGCAGCTGTCTTAGCCGTTTGACATTTAGCTAATCCTCGAGCCTCTGGCTTTGTGTTGTTGGTTCACAGAGGTGGTAAGTGCAGTGTTCCTATTCCCCAGCAGCTTTTGGCACATATACAGTACAAATGAGGCATCATGTAAGACTTTTTCACACCTAGTTGGACCAAATTATTGACATCAGCAGTTTTGGTGCTAATTTGGCTTCCTATGCTGATGAAAAACAAGAATATGACTGCCTGAGGGGCTTTGTAGGTTCAGCACTTTGTTCAGTTTGATTTAATAATTTGATTACTGGACAGATTACCTTATAGAAACAAGCTAATGAGCCTTGAAACGAAGTCCCTCCATTACTTGACAGGCAACCTTGACAGGTCAAAGGTCACCAGTAGAAATAACAGGATCCAAATAGATTAACCTAATAACATAATCAGGTATGGGGTCTTTAGAAAAAACTAAGTCAGCTATTATTAGAATATAGGAGAGAAAGATGGTAATATCGAATTGTTTGGTTATAAATGGAACATCTTCACAATCTGGCCACATCTGTTAAAGGCATACAGTTTGGGCTTGTTTTTAGGACCCCCCTAGTGTCTGTTTTAATTCACTGTTGTAAAAACACATCATCTTTGCTCAGAAACACCTAAATCTAACTGTTGAAATGTCTCCTCAGCCTTTATTGCTTTCTACTAGAGCGGTTCATCACTCCTTCAAAGAAATCAGCTGTGTTCAAGCAGAGAGAGATTGACAAAATGCAGGAATCGTGAGTTAAAAACACTCCAGTGCTAGCATAACAGCTAGCCACTTTGGGTTAGCCAAATCCTCCTGAGATACGTGACTTTGTGACACTTCAGGGCACCGGACTCTGAGATTGCAAACATGGTATTCTGGACACAAGCAGCAGATGGGGCTGAGTGTTTTTTCATAAACCCTATAAAGAGTCATCATACTAGCTCAAGAAAAAGATTTATAAATATGAAAAAAGTTACATAGTGTGCCTTTACTGAACTTCTGTTTTCCTGCTTTAAATTTGGCTTCTTTAACAGTTTTAAACCACTTATCATAAAAATTATTCCCATCATCTGATGTAAAATATTTATACATTTAAAATGAACATTTCCCTTTTGGGGGTTGTTTATACAATGAAAGAGGTGAATAAAAGAAAAGATACATCCTGAATAAAACAAAGGGTCAGATAGTTCTGTTAGAATTGAGAAAAACTAGAATTTGATTTAGGATATTCTCTTTTATCACTGAAGATCAGAATAGAAGGCATTAAAATTATAAAGCATCATTGTACATTTCATTATAAATAATCAGCCATGATTTATAATGGAATCAAATCACATCATTGTCATAACTGAAGAGACCAGTCGCATCAGGATGCAAACCTTTCACTGCAGAACAAAAGTGATGACTCTGAGCTGTGTGACGATTTGAACTGACATTGTTCACTTACAGGAATTTTAAATAGGATTTCTGCAAAATTTCCCACAACCAAAATATTTGCCTTGTGGGTTGGGATTTAAATAAGTTCATTTTCAGATAAAGAATGAATAAACCAATATATTTATCCTGTTTGTTGCTGTTTGAGCATTACACAGGATTTATAGTGTAAGGGAGTTTGATCTCAAGCTGTTTCCTGTAGGGTTAAAGCAGAGCTAAAATTCTTTTCCACTCAGTAGCATTTCCTTTTATTTTGATTTTGCTTGACCAGCCCCCGTCATCACTTCATCTCTTTCGTTTTAGCCAGACGCCACTGAAAGTTGGTGTGGGCTCAATAGGAACACTCATCAGCAGGTTGCCTCCAATCTCCAGCCATTTTCCAGCATGGTACCAATCAACACTTTACTCCCACCCTGCTGAGAAGCGACCGTCTCTGAAGGAGACAGAAGAGGACCTGGCGTGACAGAGATATGGAAAAAAAGGAGGAAAAGACCTTAGCAAGGGACAAAAATAGAGACAGAGTAAAAAAAAATAAGGAAGCAGCAGCTTGTTGTTCAGCATCCCAAATTTACCCCAGTACTGAGGCGCCCCGCTGTCATCTGCTCTGGCTGTGTCAAACGATCTGTGCCACAGCCCTGCAACGTAGGCACTCACTCAGATACAGCAACATCTTTGATATTACACCTACTTCCTGAACGCCACAAACACAGTTCTCACATTTAAATTAAAAAAAATATGAATTTCTGAGTGAAATGTTCTTATGCATTTGTTTATATTTAAAAATAATACTGTGGCTCTGAATATTAAAGAAAAAGTCAAATTACACTACTCTGGATATTAATCTTTCCCCCCAATAACACTTTCTGTACTTTCATATATTTCTGTAATTTATCACAGTGTGGCCTCGCTGCCTCACAAGCGTACTATTGATCCAAGCTATTGCAGTGATAAATGTGATCTTTTACCCAATTGCTAGATTTTACAAATGAGGCTATAAATGGCTTTGCACATTGGACCTTTATAAGCAGATCAGGTCTGTATGTCACTCTTATGCCATTCAGTTACGATGTAAAAACATTTGGATACATATTCAGGACAAACCACTACAACTGGATTCATGTTAGCAGGTTTTGGAGGCTGTAAAAACAGCAACAACAGGCAGCAGCACAAATAGGAGCAGTAACCAAAAAACAACTGATGCCTGCAGAAGGGCGACGAAAGAATCCTTAGCAAAAACAAGTTTGTTTTATTTCAAAAGAAATACATTTTTCAAAAAATATGCTAATAAAGAGATATTTCATGTGCAAATAATTAAGAATGTGAATGTTACTCGAACACTTTTCATTATGCTTTAAAATAAATGACCTTTAGTACATTTTCTTGTAATATGCTATTAAAAATTTACATTTTATGCAAAGTTACTGTGGACTTTTTATCTGAAGTGTAATTTTAATGTGTTTTAATAACTACATTCAAAATGATCATTTAGAACATTGTACAAAAAATATACTCTCAAAATATAAAATATCTAACTAATAGTGTTATGTCTCACTTCCATGGTGTTTGGTTTTTGTTTTCATTTTGTGTCCTCCTCCTCCTCCGTCACAGGTGTTTCCCCTTTGTCATCACGCCAACTGTGCCTCATTTCCCCAGTCACCTCCCTCCCTATTTAGACACTTCTGTCTTGTCATCCCCTGTTGGATCCTACTGTGTCAACCCTGTTATTTGTAGTTTGTCATTTTAGTCCTCGTTTAAATAAAAATACCTTTAAAGCCATACTCAGTAGCCAGGTAAACAAGCTAGGTCTCGCTAGTTTACAGAAACACGACTCGGAGCACTCACCCCTCCCGTCGGGTATAATTGGTACGCCAGCCTTCCCGCGGACATGGGACCCCGTTTTGCTACAATAACAATGCAGAGTCTAACTTCAGCCGTAGAAATGTTCCCCCAGCTTTTCCTATTTTCACCTCCAAACGATTTTTGTTTTCTGCTAGCTGAAAATGTGTTTTTTGGGGGGACTCTGGTATTTTTATCTTAAAATGGAAGCACTGACCACCGGCTAATTCTGTCCTCCTTTCACTTCCGGGATGTTCAGATGGAAAATGTGTCCGGGCGGATTTTGTGAATTGGTGAATATTGGGTTTTGTGTTCAAACTTTAAAGAAACGGAGAGCAGTTTTCAAAAAATGTGTCTTAGCAATTGAGAAAAACTGTAACAGGTTGTTGTAACTATCAAAGTATACAGCAGTGGCGGCCCGTCCATAGGGGGCGCTCGGGCGCTGCCCCACCAGTCCCAAGAGGAAGAAGAAGAGGAATAGGGATCACAAAATATAAAAAAACTAACATGAAAATAAAACTAAACAAGCCATCCATTATACAGGTCCTTCTAAAAAAATTAGCATATTGTGATAAAGTTAATTATTTTCTGTAATGTACTGATAAACATTAGACTTTCATATATTTTAGATTCATTACACACAACTGAAGTAGTTCAAGCCCTTTTATTGTTTTAATATTGATGATTTTGGCATACAGCTCATGAAAACCCTAAATTCCTATCTAAAAAAATTAGCATATCATGAAAAGGTCCTCTAAACGAGCTATGAACCTAATCATCTGAATCAACTAATTAACTCAAAACACCTGCAAAAGATTCCTGAGACTTTTAAAAACTCCCAGCCAGGTTCATTACTCAAAACCGCAATCATGGGTAAGACTGCCGACCTGACTGCTGTCCAGAAGGCCATCATTGACACCCTCAAGCAAGAGGGCAAGACACAGAAAGAAATGTCTGAACAAATAGGCTGTTCCCAGAGTGCTGTATCAAGGCACCTCAGTGGGAAGTCTGTGGGAAGGAAAAAGTGTGGCAGAAAACGCTGCACAATGAGACGAGGTGACCGGACCCTGAGGAAGATTGTGGAGAAGGACCGATTCCAGACCTTGGGGGACCTGCAGAAGCAGTGGACTGAGTCTGGAGTAGAAGCATCCAGAGCCACCGTGCACAGGCGTGTGCAGGAAATGGGCTACAGGTGCCGCATTCCCCAGGTCAAACCACTTTTGAACCAGAAACAGCGGCAGAAGCGGCTGACCTGGGCTACAGAGAAGCAGCACTGGACTGTTGCTCAGTGGTCCAAAGTCCTTTTTTCGGATGAAAGCAAATTTTGCATATCATTCAGAAATCAAGGTGCCAGAGTCTGGAGGAAGACTGGGGAGAGGGAAATGCCAAACTGCCTGAAGTCCAGTGTCAAGTCCCCACAGTCAGTGATGGTCTGGGCGCCATGTCAGCTGCTGGTGTTGGTCCACTGTGTTTTATCAAGGGCAGGGTCAATGCAGCTAGCTATCAGGAGATTTTGGAGCACTTCATGCTTCCATCTGCTGAAAAGCTTTATGGAGATGAAGATTTCATTTTTCAGCACGACCTGGCACCTGCTCACAGTGCCAAAACCACTGGTAAATGGTTTACTGACCATGGTATTACTGTGGTACTCTCCTGACCTGAACCCCAGAGAGAATCTGTGGGATATTGTGAAGAGAAAGTTGAGAGACGCCAGACCCAACACTCTGGATGAACTTAAGGCCACTATCGAAGCATCCTGGGCCTCCATAACACCTCAGCAGTGCCACAGGCTGATTGCCTCCATGCCACGCCTCATTGAAGCAGTCATTTCTGCAAAAGGATTCCCCACCAAGTATTGAGTGCATAACTGAACATAATTATTTGAAGGTTGACTTTTTTTGTATTAAAAACACTTTTCTTTTATTGGTCAGATGAAATATGCAAATTTTTTGAAATAGGAATTTAGGGTTTTCATGAGCTGTATGCCAAAATCATCAATATTAAAACAATAAAAGGGCTTGAACTACTTCAGTTGTGTGTAATGAATCTAAAATATATGAATGTCTAATGGTTATCAGTACATTACAGAAAATAATGAACTTTATCACAATATGCTAATTTTTTGAGAAGGACCTGTATATACACAATAAATGCTGTGTATAATCTGCATTTAGGTGTAGTTTAGAAAGGTTTTCTCACTATTTTTTACGGTATCGATAGGTCGTGTTTCTTTGCGTTCTACTGCACATGTCTGGACCGGACACCATCCCAACATAGCACATTGTTTTCTGCTCCTGACACTGGCTATTTTTTCCTGCCGCATGCGCACTGAGTGCAAAAAATAGGAGATGTGTGACATGAGCACAACGGCAGGAGACCGGAGTGTTGCTCAGACCGGTACCGGAAGTTCTTGCTCTCTTTTTAATGGAGGGTAGAAAATGGATATTTATTCAAAGAATCCTTCTTGCCCGCTTGTGAAAACAAGCCAAATGATTCAATTTGTCCTGATTTAATCAACTCAGTGGTGAGTGACTTTGTTTGTTTGTTTATATTTCTTAATGACTATGTGTCTGTCGCGGATTTTCCCATTCAAAAACCCCATAGACGGAGCTAGCCGCGGCTAGCAGTGCTAAGTCCTGATGAGTGAATTTATACCTTAAATAGCGACATGTGTTTGTTGAGGTGTCTGCTGAATGTTAGAGAAATACAGATACTGCTGATTGATTATGTTGGTTTATGTAGTTTAGCCCGTTTTTCATGAGTTTTCTCAACTTTTCATTAAATTAATATGGCGTTTTAAGGAAGTTTGGTCTGATTGGGTTTGATGGGACTTATCAGTGGATTTGACTTTATTTTGTTGTTCATTCACTTCATTAGTTAAGCTGTTTGTCACGACTTGCTTGGTTAGTGTTTGTTGGCTGAATTGTAACATTAATTATCTGACTGTATTAGTTAGAGATGGATTTACAGTATTTGTTTGTGGTGTCAGTAGAAAGCTAATTTTGAATATTAAGTTATGTTTTTGACCTTGTGTAGGTCAGGTTGAAACTCTTACTTCTGTTGTGACCACATTGTGGTTGTTTTAAATTTTTATTTGTATCTAATTATACTGATATTATTCTAAGGTCTCCTTATGAAGACTATGATTTCTTTACTGTTTGATGTGTAGAATTTGACCTAACAGCACCACATTGTTAGTGAATTGGTGGTAGTAAAAAAACTGTTGAAAGTAAAATAAATAAATAAAAATTTTTAATAGACAATGGGCTTTATGCACAGAGTACTTAGTAGAACTTCCGGTTTAAAATTAACTCACGGGACCATTTCCGGTTCCATTTGAAACGTGAAGATTTCCAGAGTTAGAGTGCATTTCCAGCTAAAGATATTGTTTATAATCAAAATGAGTAATAGTATAGTATAGTACAGTATGATATATATATTATAGCACTAAGAAATGAAGCCATCATATAAGTATCAGCGGACGGGAAGCCTCGACAGCTGAACACTGCTGTGTTCCGTTGTGTACCGCATCAGCTGAATATAATTCATCAGTCCGTTTCCACACATTTCCACTGAATAAATAACTACAAAAAGGAAGGATTGTGAACTTAAGAAGAGAAAACGTGATCATTTCTAACCACACCGTGTCTGCAGTCCACACTTTGCAGCACAGTAGTCAAAGAGCCGAGTGGAGGAGGCTAAAGGAGGAGGCGCAGCGCCGTTCGTGTGTTATTTCACTGGAACAACTATTCTTTTGGTGAATGAAGACTTGGTGTTTGATAACGTACAGCTAGACCAGAGAAAGGTGAAAGTTGGGAAGCAGTTGGAGCCCACGATCACGGCTATATAGATTTGTCTCACTGTTTTTTGATGATGGAAGCTACGAGCTAACGCTGTTAGCTTACCTTCAATTTCATGAATAAAGCTGGTTATATACAGCTTAAAGTCCTTCACCCGCTTGCTCGCAGACGTCTCTGTGTGTTTTTCAAAAATCCGGTGGACATCGTTTACCGTGATGCGCGGCAGGTCTTGAAGAAAACGGATAAAAAAAATCAATTTTGTCCAGTTTGTGTGGGAACAGCGTTGAACCGGAAGGGAGGGTCAGTGTCTATCGCAACCAGGAAGTGACCATGCATAAACCCCATTGGGCTCCCAAGGCACCAAGGCTCTAGCCTGGCAAGCCAGACTACAAATGTGGAAAGTCTGCAGAGCAAAACACACACATTAGCTTTGAATGCTATCAAGCCTAGCCTGCCAGGCCT
Organism: Callopanchax toddi; assembly: GCA_006937965.1. Lineage (NCBI taxonomy): Eukaryota > Metazoa > Chordata > Actinopteri > Cyprinodontiformes > Nothobranchiidae > Callopanchax > Callopanchax toddi. Next base: position 542,814 of record SSNR01000349.1, read on the forward strand.
GTCTGTGGGGCGGGCCTAGCCAACATGGGCTAGATGCAGTATGCAAATTTGCGTTGTGACATCACAACATGGATTTGCATAAACAGAGTTTGCAAGGAAGTTCTTTGAGGAATTCAGGTTTTTTTAAATAACGAGGGAACAGAGAGTTTTCATTTCCGGCCTACATGACAGGCTCAGGGGGGCCTATTATAATCCATGAAAACCTGAAAAAAAAGGTTTTCCACTAAACCACTCCTTTAAGAAAAAATGTGGGCACACAGGGAGTGAAACAGAGAGGAGGCAATATTGGCTTAGGCAATATTGAGCAAGAGCAAAACCAGAAGATGGAGAGAAAGACATCAACAGACTGAGAAAATGAAGTCGCAGTGACAACAGTAGATATTCGGGGGAGGGGGGGTTGCTGCCAGCTCTGGCTGTTAGGACGAGAGGAGTGGCGTTGACATCAGTGGTGGAGCCTGAGCAGAAAGCCAAGGCAGAAGCATTTGGTCATTTCACAGAGCACTGCAGCCCACCAAAACAATGTTGAAGCAATCAGACATAATTGCTCACTAATGGCTCCCTCCTCACTCAGCCTTTCTAATTGGCTGGAGAACCATCTGCACACACACACACACACACACACGCTTCAATGCACCCCACGTACACAAACATCCGACAAAGGACACAATGGTCTGGGAAATGAGAAAATAACATCTTATAAATCAGACAAGAGGAGTATGAGAGGTTTTCTCACAGTAATCAGTGACTCAGGGGGGACATTTACAGTCTACACTGCTACTGAAACCTTAAGCAGGTTTGCATTGATTTTTGCCTTTATAGCAGAGTGGATTAAATACATTACTGTAGGATCATTTTTTTTAATAAATGAATCCTGGTTAACACCAGGAGAGTTTTTATGACTCAAACCCCATCCCTAATGAGCCCGTTACAGCAGCCACTGATGAATACCCCCCCACCCTCATCACATGTTTCCTTTTTGCCTCCACTCTCTCCCTCCTGACACTTTATACTGCGGAGCTGCTTCATTCACAGGAAGGGCTTGTCACTGCTGTCATGTCCGTGGCTCCTATACCATGCATCAGGCATCTTTCGCTGTGGTCCATTGTTACTACTCAGCAGGAAATCTTTTTTGGCTGAGCAGCGTGGAAACCATCCCCGCAGGCAAAGGTGAAATGGCTACAGCATGGAAAGTGGTTTAGAGTGCAGCGGTTGCCATGGAAACCACCTTTAACCAGGTTCTCCTCATTCGCTCACTTTGCAGGGATCGAATGACTTGCTAGACTAATTGACAGATGCAGAAACACACAGACAAAGAGAGCTCTGAAAACGATTATGTTCACTGCCCACCTTCTTGTTTAGACTCTGGCTCCTTTACTGGTATCCACGTTACCATATGTCTGTTTTTCTGTTTGCAGTGGAAGCATAATTCATTCTGAAAAGGTAAAGAAAACAAATAAACTTCTTGTTTACATAACTATTGCACAGCAGAAGGATGATCTGGTCTTGTAGCGTAATACAGATGGTCTCTAACTTAAAACAGAAGGATGCTCTGAATGCACCTGGACTAAATAGAGTTTTATTAAAAACGATGGTACTAACCCATAAGCCCAGGGATCCCTGAAAGCCGGCCAGCTGGAGCCAATTGTAACCCCAATAAGCACACATCCACTCTTCCCTCATCATTTATAATAGATTTTGTTTTGATTCCACAAACTGAGCTTGTCATGGTTCTGTCTGTTTGAACACTTGCCTTTTTATTTTCTTCTCAAACAAAGTCTCCAGCTTTTGAGTCTCAACACCAAAAAATCACATTCATCTGAGCTGACGCAAAGACATGCAAGATAACGGAATTCATAACTTCATATTTGTCAGCGCAGTAGAACAAAGTGCTCAAATATGAGCTGGGAGTGAAGACGTTGTGCCGCAGCTGAGAACACAGCTTTAAAGCAGGTTCATGATAAAAAGAAACACACAAAAAAAGCCTTTTTAATTTCCATCTCTGAGCAGTTTTGACATTGTCACAAATCGACTGGCTTTATGTTTGTTTTTACTGTTCATTTGAAGGATTCGGTGAAAGATCACAGTCCTGTTCTGTTCAAGTCAGATAGCTTTTATTTATCAGCAGCACCAGTTACAAAATGTTGTCCCAAACTTCCAAGGTCAGACTAAAATTGCTCCATGTTGGTGAATATTTACACCAGACCTTCATGACATGAACATGCCACAGTGCATGCGGGTGCACTGTGTCCTATGCTCTAGAAGCTACAGTATTTTGCACCTCATCCCTGAGCGTGACAGTAGCAGATGTTAAACTCAGCACCAGCCGCAGGGCTCACAACACAACTCCCATCCAACAAAACTATTTACCCCTCTGGACGTTGGCTCTGCAGGCCACCTCGGCTCTTTATCCAGTGCTCACTCTGTCTTGTTCATCTGCTGATGCTGAAAGGCAAAAAAAAAAAACTCAAGCAAATGTCAACTCCTTAACTGGGACACAAAGTTTCACTTATACTACATTTACAGAGATTTCAAAAGGATTCTTTTTTTCTTTGTGACACTCATGTCATTGCCTTTCAAATGATTGAGCTGTCAAAGCATTTAGGTCACTGTGTGATGTTTGATGGACAAGCACTGGGGAGGATGGGTAAATCATCAGCAACGATTAGAAAAGGGAAGACAGCTTCGTTATGCGAGCAAGTTAAACAGTGAAAGATGAAAAGGTTATTTTATGTGTATGTGTCACACTGTTTAATTCCAACTGTATTATTTTCCTAATTTAGTCAAAGTGCAGCTGCTTGAACCCCCACGTGACAGTTTGAGGGAAACAGCAGGTCAGGGTTTTGAACTAGCAACCCAGTGGCCACTTTGAAAGAGAGGTACTCTCAGAGGCTTGCAGGTTCAGACCTCTTGGCAGAGCGTTCTGACACAGAGCAAACACATGTAACCGGTGGGAGTCAGCCCATCTGTCTCTGTCTCAGCTAGCAGGACATACACACAAACAAACACACATGCACACACACAATTCCTTCATAAAAATGAGATGTGAGCTTCTGCTGGCAGTGACAAACAAAGTGCACAGTGAGGGAAAACCAGTTAGAAGATGAGGTGACCAATAGATTAGACAATTAAGACTGTTCTCACTTCTGCTCTGTTCAGCTGTCCCTCCATGCGTTTTCATGCTAACAACACCAAGGTTAATACTCACAGAGTCAGCTTACATACCACAGAAATCTCATCTCTTCCAGTATGTTACTCAAACTGATAAAATCCACTGATGAGCTATGCTAAGAAGCTAATGAAGTTAAACCACTAGTTGTCTGAAAGCTGCATGACTGAAAGATTCATTTACACTGTAATCTTAGCTTATGTGATTAAAACAGCAATCCAAACAATAAAGAAAGACAATCGTGTGTAAATTGTTGAGTCAGATGTGTCAAATTAAGTTTGGCTAACAAGCATAATCAAAACATTCATTACTTTAGAGCAGGGGTAGGGAACCCTGGTCCTAGAGAGCCGCAGCCCTGCTTGTTTTCCAACTGTCTTTGTTGTTCCTGCTGTTGATTACCTGGATCAGGTGTGTTCAGCCAATCAGAAGTTGAACACACCTGATCCAGGTAATTAACAGCAGGAACAACAAAGAGAGTTGGAAAACAAGCAGGGCTGCGGCTCTCTAGGACCAGGGTTCCCTACCCCTGCTTTAGAGCTTTGACTATATTCCTGCCATTATACAGTATCAGTCAAAGGGTTGAAAAGGTGAAAAAGAGGAATTTAAAATAATAACCTACAAAAATATATATTCTGAGCCAAAAGACAACATGTCTTTGTTTAGACTGAAACTTGTCTTTGGACGGTTCTCTCTGAGGCGTTCTGTTGGGGGTACTGTGTGAGTACAGGGTGCCAGGGCCCCTTTTAAAGGCAAACCAGTCCCCAAATAACCAAACCAAGAGCAATGTTTACATTTTTAAGCTTCCCAAACTGGGCAGTCTCCTCTCTATTGTTTGTTCCCAGTGAAGGTTGGACTTCACTTGGGTTACTTTGTGATGTTCATGCATGGAATCAGAAGGTATAGAGAGGAGGAAGAGATGGTCTAGTTTGAAAAGCTCAGGATCTTTTTTCTGTTTTTTGTAGATGAAGTGGTATGTTAGCATCTTGAAGCCATAACCTTCAGCATGCACTGCGTCATATCGCAGCCAAGATGTAGCAGGCGAGAGTAAACTCCTTCAAATCTGGGACCATGGTTCTGAATTGGACAAAACATGGATTTGAAATTGGGTTAAAAGTGGGAGTTAGAATTCTTGATGTGAATAAACTATTGTCTATTTGATAAGTAGGGTCTGAACTACAAGGCCGTCAAAGGCTGCCGTGAGGTCAAGGAGGAGGACGATGCTAAAACTTGGGTCCAACAGGAAATGTCAGCACCGCAATGTGGTGGACCACACCACAGTGCACTGCGTACTTGATGAGTCTTCTGGTTTCAGACACATTCCTGAAGAAGAGTACCTGTGAGCACTTCAATCATGCAATAGTCTCAATATCTCTCAGGAACTGAGAAGACCCAAAATCAGGAAGGCAGGAAGCGCATCTATTGCCTGCACATGGTCAGAACTACCATTGTGTTTTGTGTGACCCTTTTTTAAATTCTTGAAAGAATGAAACAATGAAAAAATGAACTAACCAATGTCAGTGTTGTGATAGTGAAAAGATTTATGGCTCTTTAAAGGGAGCCACTCACCTCAAAAAGCCACTCAAAAAACGGCCTCTTTTATGAATTATTTGCAACATTTTGAAAGAGAAAAGTCATGTGGAACAATGTTTAGCTTAGGGACACTTTTTGTTGCAACACCTATGTGTGCATTGCTAATTAGTTTCCTCGATAGAACTGATGGGTTCATGTCACTATGCTTACTGATGTTTTAAATAAAGAGCTGTTCCGTTTCAGCCAGCAGCTTAGTGTTGTTGAACATTGCCTCTCAGCCTCAGACGTCACAGTTAATACAAAAAATGGTTAATACAAAAACAGTTCTTTTCAAGGACTCGATTCTCCTTGTACACAGTCAAGAGCCGTTCATCAGATTCAACTCGTTCATGAACATCACATCACTAGATGTGAACAAAAAGTAAATTCACAAAACTGAGTTTTTAAAAGGCTCAAACTTTTGAATACCTTTATTCTTTTTTATCTTTATCTTTTCATTTTTCAACCAATCTATTATTTAACACCTGTAATGTTAGATTTCTGTAAAAAAAAAAAAGCATGCATTTTTTCTATTAACAAAATGTACCATTTAATTCCTCAAGTCTCTTTGTGATAAGGAGGGAGGACAGAAGAAGATGGCATAAGGCGAATGTGTAAGAGACGTTGGCAATGAATTCCAACTAAATCAGGATTCATCACCATGCATTTGTCAGACCACCAATGGAAGTCTTGTTGCCAATGGCAATGTGGAAGAGCATTAAAGAGCATGAGCACCCCTTCAGGTAACCCTCCTTGTTACTTTCCTTCTTCCCTTCCTTATTTCGTCCTATAACTCTGTCTGTCTTAAGCCTGGCGCACACAGAAGACGAATGCGTAGCGCCCGCGCCGTAGAAAAAACCAAAAACATTATAGTTACTGAGAGTGGCTACATGGAGAGCGCAACGCAAATGCCAGTCCGCACGAAGGCGCTAAATATAGGTTCCGGTTCTACTTCAAGCGCCACGCTGGCATTTATGGCTTTAATAAAGCGATTTTCCAAGAAGCGTTCAGCTGTGTAGCGCGTCCTGTGTACCCCCTAGACCACGGCGATCCCGTGGCGTAACACATCTTTCTTCTGTGTGCCCCAGGCTTAAGTAGTCTCTCACCCTCTCTTCCTCTCTGAGCCAGAGCAGTTAAACACATCATTGTCATGTCATTTCTCTGGCTTCCCCATCTGCAAAAGTCGACACAGTGCAGACAAGAAAAGTCCATTATCACTTCCCTCAGTGTGACTATTTATCTCTCTCACCATCTCTCCCTGTCACTTTCAAACCCACCCACATACCCCACCCTGCCTGCAGCTAATGTAATGCATTGTGAAGATAGCCAGTCCAGTTAGAAGACCCCACACACACACAAACACACACACACACACACACACACACACAGAGCAGTAGGCTGTCATGGAGAAAACATTGCATCACTTGTTTTTTGACGTGAATCTCACAACACCTGTTACTTTCTAAAGGGATGTGCAGGTAAACAGTGTGAACGTGTGTTTTGGGTTTCTGTGGAAATTGTGAGGTGTGTATGTTTGTGTGTGTGTTGACCCTAACTGAATAATACCCCAAGGTGCCTATCAACTATGTATACTTTCCACAAAATACATTTAACTCCAAGCCGATCTGGGAGGCATGCCCTAAGACCAACAGACAATGCAGAAGACATGACTGTTTTGTTCCTGGAGTCACCTCAGGCTGATTACAAAGCTGGGAAAATGTCCAGGAGTAGAACAATAACCTAAAACAGGACTCTAGACTGCGACCAATTTGGTTGCATATGCGACCTAATTTTTAAAAGGTGCGACTAAAAAATATAGGTCGCACCAGTGCGACCAGCTGTTTGAATAAAAAAAATGTCTTCCTGTGCTTCATGCATTATACAGTGGTGTGAAAAACTATTTGCCCCCTTCCTGATTTCTTATTCTTTTGCATGTTTGTCACACAAAATGTTTCTGATCATCAAACACATTTAACTATTAGTCAAAGATAACACCAAGTAAACACAAAATGCAGTTTTTAAATGATGGTTTTTATTATTTAGGGAGAAAAAAAATCCAAACCTACATGGCCCTGTGTGAAAAAGCGATGGACAATGGACAAACAGGACAATGTTTTTTTCATTGAAAATCATTTCAAAAAGTGGGGTCATCTTATAACCGCGCTCGACCCCACCAGCATCAGTGTTGCCAGATGTACGATAATTATCGTATTTGTAGGACAGTGGTTCCCAAACTTTTTCTTCTGGGCCCCCCTTAATTTTACACAATTTTTCCCGTGCCCCCCCTCTCACACACACACATGCACGCACGCGCCCACACACATACACACACAAACACTGCAAACAGACAAATCCCATTTTCAAACTCCATTACAGATTATTTCACATCAAACCTTAGAGATTTGAACAAGTAAAAGTAACTGCATTTAACTACATGTTAAAATAAACTTCAACCTTTTCTTTAAAAACAACAAACTAACCACTTTTACAGCTCAATAGAAACTTAAAAAAAATGCCTCAGTGCAAAATGGGTTTTAAAAATGACAAATTCCCAAGAAAATGAAAATAAAAAATGTAAAGGTTTATTTTTACTTTAAAAAATTGTTCTCTCATCTTCAGTGACTGGTGTGAGCGGCTTGTTGCTGCAGATCTCCTTTGTGTTGAGTTGGCCTGTCCAAACAGTGTCCTGTGTGCCATTTGAGAATAAAATAGATGGGGGATCTGTAGGTGGGATGTGTGTGTGTCGGGGAGGGGGGGTGTCTGTGGAGGTTCGGATCCGGCACTGCGTGTTCAAGGTCGCGCGCGCTCGTTACTGAATCGTCCAGACTCGTGCGCTCCGTCAGTGCGCACGAGGTGCCCAAACGCGTCTTTGCGCATGGGGAGCTTTGCGGTCCGATCACTCAGCCCGTTAGCAGAGGCTGATTTTAACTACACTTCCTGTTGTGGTGGCTCTGAAGCTCTCATAAGCGTTCAGGCTATGAAGACTGGTTGACACGCACAAGCTGCGCCAGCAGGCAAACAGAGCTATCCAAACCCATTCACCTCCCCGCGAGGAGTTGCACATCAGCGCCAGGTTCTCCCCTGAGTGTCTCAATAAAAAAAATTTATGTGCACCCCTCATTTCTCTCTCTTTTTCTCATGATCTCATAATAATGAATGTTAATATTATAACCGGTGTTCCGCTCTGCGCACGGCGCTGCACTGCAACCTCGTCACGCCCACCTGCTCTCTGCAGCTCTGAGCGCGCTGAGGTGAATCGGACACACTTCAGACCATCTCCCCACAGGTGAGAGATTAGGGGGGACAGCAAAGCAGAGGCAAATCTCACCCATCCCCCAGATAACCCTGCCTAGCACTCAAAAAAAACTTTTTTTAATAAAAAAAAACTTGTTTTTAATAAAAAAAAAACGTTTTTTATTAATAAATAAATAAATTCCCCCCCCCCCAGTTTGGGAACCACTGTTGTAGGATAATTTATCACTCTGTACGATCAATAATTCCATAAATACGATAATTTGAGCCCTTTGTGGTATGGAATTTGTGTAAGAGATGCTTGTTTTAATCATTGTGTTAGATTATTTAAAGCTAAAACTACTTTAAAGATTATAATTTTGCACAGTGTTTGATATACTGATATTAAAACCTGGGTTAAGGCTGTAACTTAGTAGTGTACGATCATTTTTCTTAAAATACGATACTTTTAAGATCCTGGTACGATACTTTAACATTTCCAATCTGGCAACACTGGGGTGCATGCTTTTTGGTCATGTGGTAGAAGCAGCTCTAGAGCGTGTGCAGTCCAGTCTAGCTCAAAGTTACAGGTCCACTGAGGATTAAAACACTTGATGTTAAAGTCCAGCTTCAGGCAGGTCTACATCTGGCATTTTTAGACCAGTGGGTTCAGCTCAGTTTGGTACTCGTACGGAGCCGACACCTCTCGCCTCAGACCTGCTACCAACTGGACGCGGTGGTGCTTTCAGTGAGTGAACTCGGCGGATACATAAGTGACAGACCCCGGTCCTACGTCTCTTTACGGTAATTTCCGAAACACACACATACACACACAATCTGAGTGAGAGAGAAAAAGAGAGAGGGAGGAGGGATTTGAGCCCACTCAGCCCAAAGGCAGAGAGAAAAAGCTTCACCTGAGCTTTTTTTTCCTCTTTATTTTCCAATTGACTGAAATGTGTTTTCAAATGTGTGTTTTCAAGGAGAACTTTAATTCCTGATTAATAAGCAAATATTAAAGCAGTCTGTAATTAAGGTATTATTCAGATGATTTTCAAAAAACTTAACTAAAAATAGTTTCTTTAAAAAGTGAATTTAGTCTTTTCTGAAGATCAGTCTTGAAAAAAGGGGCTTGTCTAATAATCGGGGTCATCCTATATTCGGGCAATTACGGTAATTTCTCTATTTTTTTATCTGTAACCATCAGATTCCATCAAAAAAATGCACCTCTTTGTACTTTTAATGCAAGATACCTTTAAGATTGCACAGTTCGAATTCTCTTTGGCTTTTTCCTGGACAGTGTGGCATTTTGGCTATCTATCAAATTACATCAGGGAAAAGCACTTCCCTCCCTTGACATTTATTTTACCAAAAACCTTCAGTTTAGTGACACAAATGACTCGATTTTAGCTTCTGCCATCTCTTCCAACACCTATGCCTGCTATGCCTTCTGACTAACCGAAAGCATTGTATCTGGATGTGGCATGTGTCTAGATGAAGTAGTTGGACAGGATCTGCTACACAAAACTCTAGACTCCTCAATCTTAGACCCACTGACTGAAAACTTTTAAACAATCTGTTTTGATCCAGCATACATCCTCTGAAGCTGAGATTTGCACAAATTGTTGCAGGTTGCAGTTCAAAATATGGGCAATGTACAGAGGTTAATGCAGCTGAACAAACAGATAGAGAAGCTTTAGATTCATTTTTGTAGAGAAGGAAAAAAATTTGAGATTCATATTCTGTGACTCAGAGCAAGATAACAGCTGAGGACACTTCACAATTCAGCAGAAACGAGAAGATACCCTGATGTTAACGATGAGTTGAGAAACGCTTGAATTAAGTGGACATTTTTCACTTGTTTACTTTGTTCAATACAGACAAGAGATTGATAAACAATCAGGAGGCAGAAGACTTGAAAGCTTTTTCTCATCTCTGGTAAATTTGTGTGTTTCTGCACCCTGAAGGAAACACTGTGATGCCGTCTCTGTATTCGAGGCAAACCGCTCTCCCCATGTTGCTTTCTTCAACCAACATTTACTTCCATGTTTATCTACATCGCCAGACCCAGCTGCTGTCCACTGATTGGTTTTTGTCTGAGTAATGAGCACAATCGACAGAAAGTACAATTTAATTAGGAGCCTCAAACAGTGACGCTGAGATAGAAGATACAGGAACGGGACGGGGATAGCGATTAATGAAACAACACCTTCCCAGTGTTCCATCATTTCAATCTAATTTATTAATTACCCACAGCTGTGCTGTTTTTTTATCTCACTCATCCCAACATTTGGTTCCACAGGGAGCCCATAATTCCCTCCGTGTGATGTTGAGCTGCGTGACTCACAGTAGATTTATTTGATGGTAGACTTGGAAAGTTTGGTTGGCAGTTTAGTAAAGTCAAAACACAAACAGCACAAAACATGGCTGAGCTGAAAAATATATGACCATGATTGGATTTTTTTTTTTTTTTACCCCGTGTCCTGTCCGGCTGTATAGCAAACAGAATAATGTCTGAGTGCCAGGAACAAGCCCAACAGTGTTGCTGTTCCAGGTGAGACGTTACAGCCACTGCTATAATGCTCCACCTGACATATTTAAATATAGCTTTAAAAATCTTTATTAGAACATTTTTATGGTTGATTTGAATCCCAATGGACATGGAGCCTGAAATGAAGGGGAAGGGTACAGAAAGAAGAGTGGGGGAGAAAGTAAACAGAAAAAGAAGAGAACAAGAGACATGAAGAATCCACTTCTAGACCTGCAAATAAAGCACAAACAAAAAAACAAACAAACAAAACGGAGAAAAATACAACAGCAACAAACATCATATGAATACACAACAGGTGATATCCTTAAAATGTATACGGTAAAGACTAATTCAAGATGAGTTCAGTGTCAACCACAGCCCCAGTGAATGTGTCTGAAAACACCTGAGTCATCTTTATGTGAACACCTTGTGAGCACCTGTGTATATGCACCCTTGTGTATGTAAGGTTTCTCTATAGAAACCTTCAAGGCCCACGGAGGATGCGGAGGAGATCCAGGCCCCAGACGTCCAGAGGCCACCCAGGGCACGGACACCCCAGGGAGACCACCGCCAGGGCAGCCGCTAAACTCTCCCCCAGAGAGCGCAGAGGCTCACCCCGCGTAGGTCAGCAGTCGCCACGCTAGAGCCCCCGGGGGTCGCGGCGAGGAGCTCACAGGCACCGCCCGCAGCCGGCCATCCAGGGCAGATCCAGCCGGAACCAGAGACCCGAGACCCAGGGGCGAACCAGCCCCAGCAGAGGCCCGACCACACCCAGGGGCCCAGATCCTGCCAGGCAGCCACAGGGGGGAGAGCAGGCAGACACCCCCAGCACCCAGACCCCGAGACACCCCAATACGCTCAACAGAGGAGGGCCCAGCATATCTCAGAAGGGGGGAAGATCAGACCCGACAGATAAACAGTCACACAAAGACACAATCGCACGTTCCCACCCTCATGCACACATACACATCCCTGCAGACATACCAAGACACACAATAAACGCTGTACACCCACTCTCACTCCTCATGCATACTCTATGTTCCCAGGACCGGGGACCAGAACCCTAAGGGTGAAACTGGCCCCCAGACCCAGAAGATGGTCCCTTCCGTACCGAAGTGGGGATGAGCAGACCACCACGCACACCACAGCAGCCGAGCAGCCCCCCGCCACAAACCCCGACCAGACCGCCTGCTCCACTCCAGGCCCCAGGCAGCGAGCAGAGAACAGGGAACAGGGGTGTAGGAAGACCCCAAGTCTCCCCCTGCCTGCTACAATGTGATGTTGATGTATGGTGTAGTAACATGAATTAAAAAAATAAAGGTGCTGGGCAGCACGCCATCCCCTGCCCTGGACCTTAAATGTCTACATGCAACGTGGAGGTGGGCAATGACACCGGAGGAGAGGTTAGCCGGCAAGACCGCCCTCCCCTTAGATATCACTGGGTGTAATCACTCCAAAGACCCTAGATGTGTATTGTGAGAATGTCATGAGTGGAAGTGTTTAAATTGTGTATTAAAATTGGGCCACAGGCTGCCACAGGACTGCAGAGATGGGTACCTGTAACCCAAAGTCCTGTGTGTGTGGTGATGTCATGGAGCAGAGGGAGGGAAATGTCCGGGGATCGGGAGGCAAGACTGGGGGGGACAAGCCCTCCCAGGGAGCCAGCTCCCCCGCTGGTAATAATAATAATAATAATGCATCAGTTTTATATAGCGCTTTTCTAGGTCACTCAAAGACGCTTTACAGCAGGGGTGTCAAACTCATTTTCACCGAGGGCCACATCAGCATAATGGCTGGCCTCAAAGGGCCAGATAACTTAAAAATGTAACCAAATTAAATGTAAAATAAATTGTAACAACTCCTTAACGTTACATACATCTGAATTTATTACTTCTACAAGATAAAACATTACAAATGCATGAAAAATAGGTTTGCTTGTTGCTCTGTTAGAACATAAATCCTTTTGATTTGTCAGGTTATGAAACCCACTGAACTCCATCAATCAAGGATCAAACTATTCAAGTGAATTAAAAATACATCAAAGTTATAATAACTTTGATCAAAACGTGTGTTATAGTTAGGGGTGCACACAATCTGTCATCACATGTCCTCAAAGGAGAACCTGGCTCTGGGGTTTGGTCCGCACATGGGGGGGGGGCTGGGTTGATGATGATGATTTGCTGTTGGCTCAACATTTTTCTGCTTAATGCTCAATAAATTCAAACAACCTTTAACTCATGAGGTCATTCTGATGCTTAAATAAAACTTTTAAACATATTTAAACCAATTAAATATTGAAAAGCCTTCTACTAGTCACCTCTCCGGTCTGACAGAGCGATGACCCGGTTTCTTCCTCACTGCAGTCAGACAGCTGCAGCAGGTGAGGAGGTGTGACGATCAAGGTGTTCTGATCCTCCTGACTGAGCACCGTTAATATTAATGTTCATTAGCTCGTATAAAAGTCCAACACAACACGTTATCTTAGGCAGAAACTGGTTAATCTGGTTTGCCATCAGGGAAGAGGATGATCAGCTGACGGAGGGACAGAGGATCAGCAGCTCCCCGCGCGCGCACGCATCATGGATCAACAATCGACCACTGATCTTTTGTTCTGGTCAACTAAAATAACTGATTCTGATAAAGAGAACTGGATATGTGATGACAAAATGAACGTCTTTCTCAGAGGGGAATTATTTATCAGCAGCTTGAGAGCGCGAGCTGTCGGGTCGGGAAGGAGTTAGTAAAGCGCGCGAGCGCAGCCAGCTGGATTACAAACCGTGTCCCGAACCACAGAGGGCGATCTGTTCTGATCACGGATCGATTGTGACCCGTTGTACCCCTACTGGGCATGTGTGAGCTGCGTGCGTGGGTCGGACGTACTGTGATTGTGTGTGTGTTAAAGCGCGCGCCGAGCTGTGCGTAATGGCGCATTGGAGATGCTGTGAGTGTGTGTGTGTGTGTGCGTGTGTGTGTGTGCGCGTGTGTCGGAGGTCCTACCGTGTGTGTCCCCAAGCTTCAGAGGTCATGTGATCACTCATTCACTGAGCTGCAACAGGATGTGAAGTTCGTCAGATCGAGGGTCTCCCATCGGGACCGCGCAGCGCTGGTCCGCAAAAGCGCGTTCGAAATCCGGTTCTCATGAGGACCAGCCTACTGCTTGTGTGCACCCTGCCCTGTAGTGGCGGTAAGCCGTCAAGTCGCGGGTAACACAATTGACATGCATTGTGGGAAATGTAGTTTTTGGTCAAAGTACGCTTTTTACCTATTTATTTTTGAATACTCAGACCTTTTAAGCTCTCGCGGGCCACATTAAATGACGTGGCGGGCCCGCGGGCCTTGTGTTTGACACATATGCTTTACAGAGTTGCATTATTCATTCACACAGTCATTCTCACCGGTGGTGGTAAACTACGACTAACGTCTGTAGCCACAGCTGCCCTGGGGCAGACTGACAGAAGCGAGGCTGCCATTCTGCGCCATCGGCCCTTCTGACCACCACCAACATTCACACACAGTCACACTCACATTCACACAGGCAAGTTGGGTGAAGTGTCTTGCCCAAGGACACAACGACAATCTAACCCAGCCAGAGCTGGGGATCGAACCGGTGACCCTCCGGTTACCAGACCGGCCACTCTCCCAACTGAGCTAGTGCCGCCCAATAAGCACCCCATTCCCCAAAAACCACCCAGGAGATCATGGGCCCACCCATCCAGGTCCACGACAGCAGCCCAAACGGCGCCCCGGAGCCCGCGGCCGTTACCCCACCCCAGCAGGGTAACTATACCCCCCCAACCACGCACATAGTAAACTACAAACTTACCCAGGAC
>SSNR01000349.1:583472-586661 GCA_006937965.1 Callopanchax toddi
GCCCTCTGCTGGTCTCATGTAGGTGTAGCACCTGTCTTTAAACATTTCACATTCCAGGTAGACGCACCTGGCCACTGGTGATGTCATGTGCCCTCTGCACCGTGATTGGCTGCTGCGTTTAGTTTTACTGAGACGTCGGTAGAGTGTGAGGCAGCTGCTGGTGAAGATGAAGCTCCTCCTCCTCCTCCTCCTCCTGGAGAGGAGCTCATTCTGTCTCCTGCTTGGATTCCAGAGACCTTCACCGAGGACTACGGGTTCCTTAGTTCTAATGTTCTCTCTCCCTCGGTGTCACAGACTGCTCAGTGAATGAAACATGTCGTCTTCTCCTTTCCTGTCAGTCTCATCCGGTTTCTCCACAGATCCCACATCCATCATGTTAATAAGAATTCTTTTACTAACCTCTGTTGTGTGCTCCGGTCAAACCGATAGGTGCTAGCGGGTTCATCGTGAGTGGGCCGTCTGCATCACCACACACCTCTGAGCGTTTAGAATCCACTCTGGATGTAGCGCTGCTAAATGCTACAGTCCAGACACGTCATTGCTAAACGCTGAGTAGCTCATCTGTGGGCTTACTCTAAAGCTTCTGCTCTTGTTACGTGGCTGAGGCTTCGTGTGTGTGGGACGTATCTTGTTCTCTACAGACTTACTGTAACTACTTTGAGCTGTCTGATCTCTGTTTCAGGCACACCGATCACTTTCCTCTTGTCTCTTTCTTAAAGCTTGTGTTGACGGGACGCGTGATGACAAAGCTTCTCATTTTGGCTTGTTGTCTTACAAACTTTGAAAAGACAACTTTACATTCCTCCTTGTTCTTTGATCCTGTTGCGATCCTTTTTTCCTGTAGTCCTTATCCACAGTGGGGTTGACTCCATCAGCTGTGTCCATGAGAGGCCTGGTAGGTGTCCTCCATTCTTTGCACCTTCAACTTCCTGCAGAATGGATTCAAGTCAAGAACTGAAGCCCAGAGGAGCTTTAAGACCAAGACCAGACACGTCAGTATCTCATTTCAATGGTTTCTTTAATAAAACAAACTTTAATTTGACAGAACCTGACAAGAAGGACAGCAATGTCAAGTTCAGGACTAGATTCAAAACCAGTTAGAGACCTGGACTGGACCAGGAGGCCTGACCAGGACTAAGTCTCTCAGGTTTAGAAAAGCTTAAGCCTGAGGGCCTCGTAGACCCCTGAGGACTCCTCAGGGACCAGACTTTGGTCTCTAAGTGGGTCAGCTGCGCTGACTGTGCCTCTGACAGATGTAGCGCAGCTTGGTGGAGCAGTGCAGGTCGTTCAGACGTCCGTCGTAGTGAAGGTGGGCACAGTCCTCGTCTCCAGAACCCAGACCATGACCCGTCCAGCTGTCAGGCTGCCCAGGTTTCCACCGTCTGGAGACCAGAAGGACCAGAGAAAACCACGAGACATGTCAGCGGGGACAAGGATTACAACAATACTGGTACAGGAGACTAAATCAGAATAAACCCTGATCCAGTCCTGATCTAGTCCTCCTCTAACCTCCTGATCTGGTTCAGAAAAACCCCCTGATCTAGTCCTCATTTAGGCCTGATATTGTCCTGACCATGTCCTGATTTAGTTCAGATCTAGTCTTAATTAAGTTCTTATTCATTCTTGATTTAGTCCTGATCTAACCCATGATCCAGTCCAGATCTCCTGATCCAGTCCAGATCTAACCCATGATCCAGTCCAGATCTCCTGATCCAGTCCAGATCTAACCCATGATCCAGTCCAGATCTCCTGATCCAGTCCAGATCTCCTGATCCAGTCCAGATCTAACCCATGATCCAGTCCAGATCTCCTGATCCAGTCCAGATCTCCTGATCCAGTCCAGATCTCCTGATCCAGTCCAGATCTAACCCATGATCCAGTCCAGATCTCCTGATCCAGTCCTCATCTCTTCCTATTTTCCAGACTTTCTTGGACATCTTCAAACTTGTGCTGGATCAAGTTTGCCGTAGACCTTCTAAAGGTCTGAATGAGGTTTTTGTGGACCAGTAAAGAGGACTCTCGTCTAAGTTTTAGCTCGTCTTTCTTTGGGGGTCAATCTAAACATGGAACCAGATTACCAGAAACCAGTTCCAGCTTGAGGACAGAAGGAGTGTCTACCTGCGGTTCATGACGTACGGGGTCTGGTTGACCCACTCCCACCGTCCAGACTTCTCATCAGTCAGACCGACCCAGTAGAACGTTCCAGAGGACAGTCTGGTCACAAAGTCCTGGACCAACAAGACAGAGACCCTAATCAATAAGAGGTTCCAGTTTCAGTGGTCCTCCTCAGAACCTGGTCCTCTTCAGGTCACCTGTTCATCAGAAACCTGGACCTACTCAAACAGACACCTGAGACAGAGACAGACAGCTGGTCTCACCCAGTCCTCGTCCGTCATCAGGATGGCCAGGTGGGACTCGTGTCCGTTGCACCAGTCCCGGGCCTCATGCCAGGACAGAAGAGTCTTACTGAAGTAGAAACAGCTGGACCCAAAAGTCTCCCAGCCCAGAGGACAGCAGCCAGTGGACAGGGACCCTGGGACACACATGGACCAACATTATTTATGTTTATGTTTTTATCAGACTCTTTATCCAAAGCCACTTACTAATGATATTATAACCAAGAAGTTACAACTAACCCTGACTTTAACCCAAACTAACTACTAACCCTGACTTTAACCCAAACTAACTACTAACCCTGACTTTAACCTAAACTAACCACTAACCCTGACATTAACCTAAACTACTAACCCTGACATTAACCTAAACTAACCACAAACCCTGACTTTAACCTAAACTAACTACTAACCCTGACTTTAACCTAAACTAACCACAAACCCTGACTTTAACCTAAACTAACTACTAACCCTGACTTTAACCTAAACTAACCACTAACCCTGACAATAACCTAAACTAACCACTAACCCTGACATTAACCTAAACTAACCACTAACCCTGACATTAACCTAAACTAACCACTAACCCTGACTTTAACCTAAACTAACCACTAACCCTGATATTAACCTAAACTAACCACTAACCCTGACTTTAACCTAAACTAACTACTAACCCTGACTTTAACCTAAACTAACTACTAACCCTGACATTAACCTAAACAAACTACTAACCCTGACATTAACCTAAACTAACTACTAACCCTGACTTTAACCTAAACTAACCACTAACCCTGAC
>SSNR01000349.1:646272-651710 GCA_006937965.1 Callopanchax toddi
TTAAATATTTTTATTTTTCTTGATATGGCTTTGGTTTGCTGGCTTCCCAACAAAATGGATACAATTTTGTCCACTCTCAAAACGGAGGAGGGGACTCCGCGGCTGACTGAGACAAGAGCTGTGGGGTTCGTAATGGATCAGATTGCGGGTCCTGCAAGTCTGTCTCTGGAGGTCTACAACTTCGGATTAATGATGATCGGGTGCACGCTCATTGGAATCTGCATGGACCTGGTTTATCGGAAAACAACGGAGCTAACAGGTGTGATTGACAGGATTCCTGTGCTTCAAAGGGGGCTGATGCGTGCTTTGAACACTGAAACACTCGCGAGGACTGAGTTGTCTCGTAGGACTGACTGCGAACGAACTCTGGCGCGGAGTGAATTACGATCGATGTGTCGAACTACACGGATCAGACGGGACTGGCCAGGTTTTCAAATTTGGACGGGATGAAGCCAGTGAGACAGACATTTAAGGCGGCTGTAACAAACAGGACTGCCTGCTCCAAACACATTCTGTTATCTTATCTGGTGACCCTGAAAACATTCTCCTACTCAACAGAGTGAATGAAGCGACTGCTCAGCCCCCCCCCCCTCTACTGGGAGTGAAGGTCGGTCAGCTGTGCCGTGTCCTTGCTGCTGGTGGAGATCCTTACCCCCCCCCCACCCTCCTTGATGTGTTTATCGGTTGTTGTGACTGTGTGTAAAATGCTACTCCCTCCCTCCATTTTGTTTACATTTTCTTCTGCTCCCATCTTTATTTTTTTGCCCAAATATTGTGTTGAAGTTGTCCCAATATTTCTGCCCAAGACTTTAGTCCCTTACACAAGTCAATGTCCCACTATATCTCATAATTTACAATGTAGGTCCCCTGATGGTACCCCAAATCTTGCCCAAATTTTGTATCTGGTACCCCCAAATCTCTGTTTTGTTTTTTATTTTCAATGTTTTCTCTGTTTTTTTTTTTGTTTGTTTTTATTGTCAAGCGCTTTGTGATGTATATCTGTGAAAGGCGCTATATAAATAAACTTTACTTACTTACTTTACTTACTCTGGCTAGCAGGACTACAGATGAAAACTAGCTTTTGGCTAATTCTGGCACGTTAAGGTGCTACTGTTGTCAGTATGCACTGCCCTGGCAAAAAATAAATAAAGTTTTTAAAAATCGTTAGGTCACCTCGCCACTAGACTATTGTAACCCACTTCTCTTCGGACTACCACAAAAATCTCTCCATAACTCCAGCTGGTTCAGAACGCCGCGGCGCCGCTCGTGTCATCATGAAGTTCAGACCTGTTAAAGGCTTCAACATGTGGAAGATGCTCCTTAAGGGGAACCTGGGTGTTAAGGTGGACCTGTAGATGAGGTCAAGCTCCAGAGACAGACCTGATAAAATCACATGACCCACATGGTTCTGTCAGACAGGTTTATTATTCAGTCTGGATCCAGCTGCAGGTTTCCACACCTGGGCTATGACGACAGCACGATGAGGTCACAGTCACCTCAGAAATGACATCATCCTTATGTGAGGTCATCGTTGAAGTGGAGGAAGATGGCGGGGACAAAGTCGTCTCGGTCCAGTCCCACCTGGTTCAGCTCCTGGTCATCATCTTGAACGCCGTTCTCACTCAGCGTCTTGCTCATGTCCAGGACCGCCCCCCCAGACTTCCAGGTGTAGCTCCAGGTGTTAGAGTTGTAGCGCAGGTAACGCCGTTGGATCTCCTCCAAGGTCTCCTCAGAACACACCTGGAGGACCAGACAACGCCTGAGAAACCAGACAACACCTGGAGGACCAGACAACGCCTGAGAAACCAGACAACACCTGGAGGACCAGACAACACCTGGAGGACCAGACAACACCTGGAGGACCAGACAACGCCTGGAGGACCAGACAACACCTGGAGGACCAGACAACACCTGGAGGACCAGACAACACCTGGAGGACCAGACAACACCTGGAGGACCAGACAACGCCTGAGAAACCAGACAACACCTGGAGGACCAGACAACACCTGGAGGACCAGACAACACCTGGAGGACCAGACAACGCCTGGAGGACCAGACAACGCCTGGAGGACCAGACAACGCCTGGAGGACCAGACAACACCTGGAGGACCAGACAATGCCTGGAGGACCAGACAACACCTGAGAAACCAGACAACGCCTGGAGGACCAGACAACGCCTGGAGGACCAGACAAGACCTGGAGGACCAGACAACACCTGAGAAACCAGACAAGACCTGGAGGACCAGACAACACCTGGAGGACCAGACAAGACCTGGAGGACCAGACAACACCTGGAGGACCAGACAACGCCTGAGAAACCAGACAAGACCTGAGAAATTAGACAAGACCTGGAGGACCAGACAACACCTGGAGGACCAGAAAACACCTGGAGGACCAGACAACACCTGAGAAACCAGACAACGCCTGGAGGACCAGACAACACCTGGAGGACCAGACAACGCCTGAGAAACCAGACAACACCTGGAGGACCAGACAACACCTGGAGGACCAGACAACACCTGAGAAACCAGACAACACCTGAGAAATTAGACAACACCTGGAGGACCAGACAACACCTGGAGAACCAGACAAGACCTGGAGGACCAGACAACACCTGGAGGACCAGACAACGCCTGGAGGACCAGACAACACCTGGAGGACCAGACAACACCTGGAGGACCAGACAAGACCTGAGAAACTAGACAACACCTGACTCCATTGTCTGAACTCTAGTACCCAGAATGCACTTGAATTGACTCACCTCCAGCAGCTGCTCCTGTGATGTCAGAGTGTTAATGATGCATATGCACCTTGTCTTCTGGGACAGCCTCCCCACTTGGTATCGCTGGTCCCTCCACCATGGCATGTCCACGTCCCCGTCCCAGTCGGACCGCGGCCCGTAGGGGGGGATGTGCACAAAGCGCCCCCTGGGGGTGTAGTACCTCACACATCTGGTCAGGGGCTCAACATACCTCTGGATCTGGGGACGAGGTGCCAGGATGATGGTTAAGGTGGTCCAGTCAGGGTAAAGAAAATAACACAACCAGGTCCACCTTAAAAAAGGTCCACCTTAAACAGGTCAACTAACACCGAGTCAACCTTAACCAGGTCCACCTTAACATGTCCACATGCTTAACGTGTGACACACATGTTCACTATGTCATACATGATAAACATCATGTTAGTCTGGTGACTCACGTCTCTGGTCTGGGGGTCAAACCAGCTGCTGATGTCACGTCCTGCAGACTCTATGATGGGAAGCAGCAGAGCATCTCCTACACACACACACACACACACACACACACACACACACACACACACACACACACGTGGACAGTGACATTAAACAACACAGTGATTGAAGGTTGAATCATTGCTATTTAGTCTGTTAATGTTACAGAAGTGACTGAGGCAGTACTATATGTATATACACTTGACTATATATATATATACACTATACTATATATATATACACTATACTATATATATATATACACTATATATATATATACACTATACTATATATATATACACTATACTATATATATATATACACTATACTATATATATATATACACTATACTATATATATATACACTATACTCTATATATATATATATATATATATATATATATATATATATATACACTATACTATGTATATACACTATACTATATATATATATATATATATACACTATACTATATATATATATATATATATATACACACTATACTATATATATATATATATACACTATACTATATATATATATATATATATATACACACTATACTATATATATATATACACTATACTATATATATATACACTATACTATATATATATATATATATATACACTATACTATATATATATACACTATACTATATATATATATATATATACACTATACTATATATATATATACACTATACTATATATATATACACTATACTCTATATATATATATACACTATACTATATATACACTATACTCTATATATATATATATACACACTATACTATATATATATATATATACTACTATATATATATATACACTATACTATATATATATATATATACACTATACTATATATATACACTATACTATATATATATACACTATACTATATATATATATATACACTATACTATATATATATATATATATACACTATACTATATATATATATATATATACACTATACTATATATATATATATACACTATATATATATATATATATATATATATATACACTATACTATATATATATATACACTATACTATATATATATACACTATACTATATATATACACTATACTATATATATATACACTATACTCTATATATATATATATACACTATACTATATATACACTATACTATATATACACTATACTCTATATATATATATACACACTATACTATATATATATATATACTACTATATATATATATATATACACTATACTATATATATATACACTATACTATATATATACACTATACTATATATATATATACACTATACTATATATATATATACACACTATACTATATATATATATACACTATACTATATATATATATACACTATACTATATATATACACTATACTATATATATATATATATATACACTATACTATATATATATATATATACACTATACTATATATATATATATACACTATATATATATATATATATATATATATATACACTATACTATATATATATATACACTATACTATATATATATACACTATACATATATATATATATATACACTATACTATATATATATACACTATACTCTATATATATATATATACACTATACTATATATATATATATATATACACTATACTATATATATACACTATATATATATATATATATATATATACACTATACTATACTATATATATATACACTATATATATATATATATATATATATACACTATACTATATATATATATACACTATACTATATATATATACACTATACTATATATATACACTATACTATATATATATACACTATACTATATATACACTATACTATATATATATATATACACTATAGTATATATATATATATATACACTATACTATATATATATATATATACACTATACTATATATATATATATCTATATACTATATATATACACACTATACTATATATATATATATACTACTACTATATATATATATACACTATACTATATATATATACACTATACTATATATATACACTATACTATATATATATATATATATACACTATACTATATATATATACACTATACTATATATATATATATATACACTATACTATATATATATATAACAATATAATATATATATATATACAATATTATATATATATATACACTATACTATATATATATATATATATA